>JAJMAQ010000013.1:0-348787 GCA_030564945.1 Saturnispora ahearnii | reverse complement strand
ACTTATTACAATTAAGTTAATTATGTTTTGAGAACAAATTAGTAATTATGACTATTAATATAAAACTAATTACTCATAATCAATAAGTAATCAAATATTTTTGATTATATTGCTATGACTAATTTGCTAAGATCTCAGCATTCTAATATTATTTTATAATCATTATTTCATCTATAAAAGGAGGTTTACTTTACCTCTACTTTTATTATTGTTTATAACTTCTAAAATTAACTTAGATATAGGATTTTACAGTACAAACCAATATCTGAGTTAAGTAAAGAAGTAATAAGTAGTAAATTCTATTATAATTACTAGAAGCGTTTTTTTATTATAGTATAACTATAAGAGATTAAGAATTAGTACATAAGCTATTTATATTAATTTCAACATTATAGATTAAATAAAGATTTTCCTAAGAAGATAATACCGCATTAATTAGATCTAATGATAGCAGAAATAGGAAAGTCTAGTATATGGTTATACTTTCCTAATTCAGCATTAGCTGTCTTCTGTACTTAGGTAGTCTATGACATTATAAAGATAAAATTAGAATGTTAAGATATTGGTGAATTAATAACTTAGTAATAGAAATATAATCAAAATATTTGATTACTAACTGAGTACGTCCTATCAGTTGTATATTATTAATAATAATTACTAATTCCTTGTAAGAACATGATTAACTTAATTGTGATTAGTCATGCTTATTTAGAATTATTAATCGAGTCTGCATTTAATTTGACATACTACAATCTTTAATTGTACTCACGCAAGGATCACAAGACATGTTGTTATATATTACAATTCAGAATCTTCAATATTTTCGGCTGCTTTCATCTAGGAGATTCTTTCGAACTCTTACCTAACTTTTTCTAGTTCGGGTGTAGGTGCGAGGGGTATTAACAAGTCCAAAAGTGGATACTTTAACCACTAATATATTAATATACAACTTTTGAAGATTAGGAGTCAGTACGTCAACTATTTATATCAATTTCTGTTAAATTAAATGAAATATAAATATTGATAATTTATTGAAACAAGCATGCTCATTGTTAAAGTACTGTAATGTACGCATTGTTAAATATGAAACTTAAATTTAAACTTAATTCATTGTCTTAAGTACATATATTAAGCTACATCTTAGAATTTACCATGTTAATACGTAGGGTAACATGAAACACCCCATAGCTTTCCTACTACAGATTACCACTCCTATAGATGCTTTAACACAATAGCATCAGGCCATTTCCTTAATAAAACAGAGTCAAATCTAGTTTTATTACTTTACAATTATAATCAATATTTTATGTATAAAATAGAGACGGTTTCCCTCTTTATTTCCTCTTTTCTATAACTTCTTAAATCATCAGATTTGGGAATTATTACTTGACGATAGGAAATAAGAAATAGTTTTGTATTGACTTTATATAAATATAATTCATAATTAATATAATTTATAATTAATATAATTAACGGTTAAAGTATCCACTCAAGGATTTGTTACCTTTTAATTAAAAGTTTAGTTCCAAAAGGTTACTTTTTAACTGCAACACGTAGTTTCCGCGCAAGTGGTTGTGCTTCATCATGAGCATAGATGAGAAATTGGCATCGCGGTGTAAGAGAGAAAGTTTACACGTCAACCATTAGAAGCTTATTAGTTTAATCAGATTGGGGATGAAGGTTAACACGTTTATTGCTTTTTCAGTAGTAACAGGAGCATTAGCATTGGCTTCTAAACCTGACAAGAATAGAGTGTTTTCAGATTTAGACCAGATTGATGCTGAATTTAAAACTCAAGGTTCTTCTTTAGATATATTGCAAAAGTATGATGCCATCTTAAGGAATTTAAAGGGCTTAGAAGGTATCGATGATGATATCATTAGAAAAATCTCAAATGTTCAATATAAACATGGTTTAATAAACTATTCTATGAGCAGAGAGAAATTAGCTTGGTTAGATTACGAATCTTGTTCATTAATTGAACTAGATAGTCATGTTCATTTTCATAAACAATGCTTTGGCAAGTTTGTTGATTTAGGTATGTCATTAGCGAAGATATCAGAGGTTGAAAAAATGATATTAAAGCTAGCTGAAAAATCAGAATTAGGGCAAATTGATATCTCCCACGAGGATTTAAAAATTGCCAATAGTAAAATCCAATGGTATCTGAACACAAGGGAGTCAATTAAAGCATCGAAAGAAACATCTCAGTGGAAAGAAACCTTGGATTTATGTAATAAGGTTTTGGATATTTCATATGGTGATGTCGAAACAATAAATGATAAAATTATTGCATTGAAAAATATATCAGATGAAAAGGAATTTGATTTTGAGCTTAAAACAAAGTTATTGATGGATTCATATTTACAGTTAGTCAAATATTCTACTAGTAATTTGGATGCATTTTATCAATTAGCGAAATTGGAAATGTTTGGGGCTTCTGATGAGAGATTCAGTAGAGTTGGTGAATCAACTAGGCTATTAAAAGAATGTCTTAGAATTGACAATGATTTTAAAGGATGTAGAATGTTATCAAGGGTTAATACCAAGCTAGATAAAGTTTTTGGATTGATTAAACATGTATCAGACTATTATTCATCTGTGTACGTTAAATTTGATGATGATTCTACAAACGGAGATTTAGATTGGATTAAAGATAAAGAATTAAACAAAGAAGATTGGGAAATTTTATACGAATTACTATTTTATTCAGTGAAAACTGTTAAAGTCAAAAATGCTATTGATAGAAATGCATTCAATGAATTAGGAATCGATGCTGAAAATTATCAGTCTAATTTTGATTTAATCGTTGATTTATTTGTTCAAACGATGAAATCTTTTGGGTTCAAGGAAGATGAAATCATCCAAAGCAAATTCTTATCCAATTTGTTCAAACTCGCAAAGGAGGCGTATTATCAAACAGGGGAGACATCTAAATATAAGAAGGATTTAATTGTTATCCAAAATAAATATTATAAACAAGTTATTGCAATTAACAAGAAACAAGGTAAAGATGTCATTGACTATGTTGTTGAATTTGATAAGGCTTTGAATAAGAAAGATAATGTTAAAATAGAGAAACTTATCAAAACAATGAGTGAGACTTTTAAAGCTACTAAATTGTTACATGAAAGAATTAATAGATTTGAAGAAGCTCAACAAAATGAAAGATCTCAACAACGAAAACAACAACAACAGCAACAGCAACAACACCAATACCAACAATACCAACAGCAACAACACCAATACCAACAACACCAACAGCAACAACACCACCAACAAAGACAGGGAGGTACTAAACCTAGACCAGCCAACGATTATTACAAGGTTCTTGGGATTGAAAAGAATGCAGATCAGGCTGATATTAAGAAGGCATACAGAGAAAAGATGAAACAAAATCACCCTGATAAAATGAAAGGTAGTGATCTATCTATGGAGGAAATAGAGAATAAAGTTGCGGAGATTAACAATGCATATGAAATTCTATCAGATCCTGAGCAAAGGCAAAGATATGACAACAATGGAGACGACCCAAATGATCCGGAAAACGGTAGAAGACAACAACAGTTTTGGCAACAGCAAGGAAGCCACCAATTTGGCGGAGCAGGCGGTGCCGGTGGTTTTAACTTTGGAGGTTTTAACTTTGGAGGTTTTAATTTTGGACAACAGTTCCACCAACAGCAACAGCACCAGCAGTTTAGAGAACAGGGTCAAGGTGCTCCGAGACAAGGTAAACGGACATACAGAAGGGGCTGATATTTAATTGCGTGTCTTTGTATGTACATAGAATATATATAAATAATTACAGTGTGATATGATTCGATCTCTATTAACGAATGTTTGCTCGTTTATCCGTTTTTCCGTTTTTTTTCAGGTTTCTTACCCTTTCATCTCCCCTAGTTTACAACAAGAAAAAGAAACGAGCCCCTACGAAAAAGAATGCTGCTCTCGCCGCACCGTCTTAGGAACGAGGGAAAGAATTGTTCCGGATAAGCTGTTTACGTGGAAACAAAAAAAAGGAAAAAAAAATCCGATCGCACCACCTCATGTTTTATTTACGTAATCTGGCGTGACTTTAGCGGGGTTGCTATAAAGACGAGTGATATGGCAGTCATGAACTATGTCCCGATAAGGGTAAATTATATTCACAGAATATTCACTAACAACATCGCCATCAATAACAAAATGTTAAGAACAATAACTTCAACGTCTATAAAACAAACTCAAAGAGTGTCGTCGAAGGCTTTGCAACATCCTCAACATCCACAAACTTCACAACATTCACAACATCGCTTTTTTCATCAACAACAACCGCAATATTTTCAATATGAATCTTATCATCAACAACAACAACAACAACAACAACAACAACAAAACCAACCTCAACCTCAAACCCAAAATAATAATCAAAGCCACAATCAGTATCAACATCAATTTCATTTGGCTACTCCTTATGTCCCAAATCAACAGTCACAAGCTCAGGGTTCAACAGATCTCTATTCTGCTCAGCTCGCTCAATTTGACGAATGTCTCACACAAAATTCAACTTATGATTTGGCTACTGGTAAGATAACTGGTGGCGCACAAAGGTTTTGGGTTGCCGTTAAGAAAGTCATACCTATTTATCGTTCATTAGTTTATTCTGGTCATTTAAATGAAAAGAGAATGGCTGATTTTGTTTCCTTACTTAGAAATGGTTTGAGAATCCATCGTTTAGAATTATCCAAATTGAAGAAGAATCTTGATAAGGATTCTAACAATCCAATTAAAAACATCCATTACTTATTAACTTGTGCTATTAGAGAAGTTTCATATAACATGTTGGAAGGATATGTTCAATTAAATCCTCATGGTTTAACTCATTTGTTTAAGGCTTACAAGGACCTTGGATTTACTTATGAAGCTGTTCATATTTGGGAAACCGGTAAGAGTAATCCAAAATTGAATCATTTGTTTACCTCTGAACCTGTCTTGGGTTCTATTTTCCCATTTTTAGTTGAATCAGGAGATTTCAATTTCCAAGAGGTTTGGGATATGTACACTAGAATTAAATCTTCAAAGGGTGTGAACGAAAAACTTCACAATGAACTGCAAGTTGGTATGATCCGTGTTTGTTTATTCAAGAATAAAACTTCTGATGCCTTGGATATTTTCCAAAAGTTAACTTCTGAATGTTATTCTTGTTTTGAACAAAAGGGTATTGAGCCTCCAATAAATGTTAAATCTTATATGACTATGGCTCACTTATCATTTATTGGATTTTGTAAAGATATGCCTACTGCTGATCAATTTTTTAACGATGCTGTTCATGAATCAATGCCTTATTTGACTCCTCTTCAATTAAATTTTATTAAAAAATACTTAGCAAATACTTGGGAAATGACCACTGATTATCAAAGAGTTAAGAATATTTGGTTAGTTACTTGGGGTCATTACGAATCAAAGAAAACTTCAAATTCTTCAGTTTCTTCTTCCTTAAATGATGCATTCTTATCAATTTTCTTTGAAAGATTCCCAAGTTATTCAGAAGAAGCATTCAATGAATTGAAATCGGTTATTAATGAATATTCTTTAATTAGAAACATCGATGAACCGTTTATTAACGTTTTATTATCAAAATCAACGTTATGGCACAACGCTCAGGTGTTCGAATATATTCTCAATACAGCTAATGAAAATTCATTTTCTAAAACTAATGTCTTTTACAGATGTTGCTTAAAGGCTTGCGGTGCTGTTGACATTGATGCAAATAGTATCCTAGGATTATTTAGAGAATTATTATCAAACAACGCTCTCAATGGTATGAAATTTATTGCCCATGCTGATTGGGTTTCCTTAAGAGATGCCACTATCAATGCTCCTCTGTTATTATCATTTGCTTCAATGAACGATAGAATTGACTTATATTTCAAATTATGGAAGATTTGTTCTCCAAGTTTAATTTCTTTGGAAAACTTTAAAAATTATATCTTCAAAGATGTTAAGTTAAATTACAACTACGCAAGAATTTTTGAACAAATGGCTAATATTAGAACAGATGTGGAAATCCCTGAAATTAATTATTTCAACACAAACAAATCTATTCAATCTTATATTGCTAGTGGTTACATTATTTAAAAATTTCTTTTAAAGCTTCAACAATAACATTCATAAATCATCTTACAAATATCAACAACAAATTTATTATTATTTTATCTGGATTCTTAAGGCTTACTTTTTATGTATTTTACCAAATTTAAATATTTGGTTGCTCTTTTTTCTACTATCTCTCCTCTGGTAATTTTTATGGGATGCTTTTCTTTCTTTCAATTTAATTTATTTAATATTCATTTATTTAAACCAATTTATAACATTAACATTTATATTTAATAATATTTTAGAATAAAATAATACTGCTCAATTTGTCACCTTGAATTAAAACTTCAAATATTGCTCCATTTCCTGCATATAATTTGGACAACGCCCATTTGTTTAAATCATTATTTTCATTAAACTCAACTCTTTCACTCTTACCCCATTCTACAAACTCAAATGCATTATCAGTCTTTGAAAAGTCATCATCCATCTCGTACTCTTTTCTATTAAGAAATATTCTCTTATCGTTTAGCTCTAATTTCATTTCCTCAACAATAATATTCCAAGGCATATAATTATAACAATAAAGCTGATCGGGGTAGTTTGGTTCAAATACTAAATTACACCTTTCGTATCTCATAAATTCCATGGATTCAATTTCATTATTATGAACAATTACTTTGCTAACTACGTTAGTATCAATTTGCTCATTAGATCGTTCTTCAAAAATGATATCAATCCCAAGATTAAAGTAATTATATATTTTAACAGGATATTCCTCTACTTTAATAGCACTTTTTGACGTGAATAATGAAGAAAACATCGCATTCGAGACTGAAACATGCAGCATTTGTTTATCACCGTTCAAAATTATTTCCTTTTTATCGTGTTTTCTTTTGAATATATAATCCTCAGGTGGATTAAGGTACTCTATTACTTGCTGTAATGTCGTAGTGCCAAGTTCTATGGTGAATGATTCATAGTTCAAGGGATGTTGAGCAAATTCAAATTTAATAACATGATCCTGAACCCTTGCTCTAGCTAAATTAATCTCAATCCCATTAGCTAAGTCAGCGGCGTCTTTTTGTAGGTTTTTAGTATAGCCATTCTTAATAGTACCCTTAGCAAAGTTTGTTTTGGCATCAAACGAATCGTTCTTTTTTAAAGGGGATATAGCAGGTTCTAACTTATAAAAACCAGCTAACTTTTCATCAAGGTTATTAAGTTCGATCAATTGGTTTAAATGCAAAATGCTTTCATTCCATGGTAATCCTAATGACTTATAGATGAAAAAAGAACTGCAATTGATTTCTTTTTTTGAGATACTCAAATTCTGAATTAAAGTGTCATCGTAATTATGATCAGCTTCACGATAAGAAGATATCGCTTCTCCAATTGAATTAAATTTAAAGCAGATACCATTGTAAGAAAGAATATAATTGTTATTATCATCCAATCGACCGGGATACGTAGGTCCAAATATTCTATTATATATTGTCTTGAATTCAAATTTACTAACATAATCACCTTTAAAAGAAAATAAATAAGGAGCAACCGGCTTCCCATGATCATCTAACTTAACTTCAATAAGTATCAGCTTTTGCGTTTTAGCTTCAAAGATTAAATTGATGTTGTATCTTTTCAATTGTATCATATTGATAAGAGATCCGGATACGAATGTCACGTCTGCATCTAACCCCCTCACCTTTAGTTTAACCATGGATTGATACATAGTATCGAAGAGTTGAAATGGACCCAATCCTTGGTTATTAACGATATCCAATTGCAAGTTTCCGACCATTTTTTTGTTATTGGACAGATAAAGAATGCACATATATTAGCATTTAAGATCGCGTTTAAAGTTCAACACCAGTTATTGCCATAAAGAGATTATTGGATAATGACGACACCATTAGCGCAGAAACCAGAACGAACCGCAGATGTCAAGGTAGTGCTTTTAGGAGAGTCAAGTGTTGGCAAGTCCTCTATTTTGGAACGACTCCAAAACAACACCTTCAACGATTCCAAATCTTCAACAATTGGTGCTGCTTTTGTGTCTAAGAAGGTGCTGAGAGATCATGATTTGGTCAATTTACAGATATGGGACACTGCAGGACAAGAAAGGTTTCATAATTTGACACCTTTGTACTATAGGAATGCCAATGTTGCGTTGATTATTTTTGATTTAACTTCATCCTCGTCATTTAACAAAGCCCAGTATTGGATTAACGAATTACAGTCTTATATTAATGAAGAAGAGGAGGAAGGTGGCAGAAAATTGGATATCATAATAGTTGGAAATAAGTTGGATTTGTTAGGATTTAAAAAGGATCATGGTCCAAAGATTGATGATGATGGCAACGAATACATAACAGAGGATATGTACAATGAGTGCTTGTTTATCGACAAAGTTCAAGAGTTTATGGTGAGCCATGGAGTAGCTAATTTTTTCAAAACAAGTGCAAGGGATAATGTTCATATCAGTGAATTGTTTCAATATATTGTTGATAATGTTAGAGATTCACTTTTCCATTCTAATGAAGAAGAACTAGACGTTAACCATCGCCAAAAGGGCATATTGAATCTTAGATTAGGAGGAAATTTGCAAAATGAAACTGCTACTGGTTGTCAATGTTAATGCTCAGGTTTAAATGTATGATTTTCTATAAATGATTCTAATAGTAGTACTAATAATAATACTAATAATATTTTTGTATACGTTCTTCTTCATGTTATCACAGGAAGTAGAATATACGTAACAAAGAAAAAAAAACAGGACATTATCTGTAAAAGACAAATTAATCTTTTGAAATACCCACTAGATGTACCCAATGCAATACCAAGGTTTAAGAATTGAACATTGAACCAACTCTTGGTATAGGTATTATTCTGTTCGTTTAATAATAATAAGTTGATGACAAATGTAATATATATTATCAATGAATAAGCATCGATTCCTGAATACTCACTGATATCCTTCATTAGCTTGTCTTTGTATTGGACGTTCAATGAATCCTTTTCTTCTTGGTCATAATAACTCTCATCAGACTCAATTTCAATTTCAATTTCATCATCCGATTCGTTCTCATTTACAGGCACTATTGTCGAATCAGCGTCGTACTTAGACAATTCAACCTTCATATCAGCTAAAAAGTAAAGTACATCATCAATAGTAGCCCTGTGTAAGGGATTAGGATTGACTAAGGTTTCAATTAAATGCATCCATTTTATGGAAAGTTCACTATTAATACTTTCCCTTAAACTCATCAATCCTTTAAATAATCCACCATTTAATATTTCTTCACGTATACCAGTTGGGCCATCTGCAACATAGGGCAATTTTCCAAAACAGAGGTAATATAATATCAGTCCAAGACTATAGATATCACTAGAATAGTTGAATTGGTTTAAAGCACCGGTTGAGTTATCAATGCTGAGTAATTCTGGCGCACAAAACTCAATGGTGCCGGTTGCACCAGTTCTATTAATCACATTGGTTCTTTTTGTGTCTTCCATAATAGATTCTCCAAAGTCACTTACTAGTAGCATTGGAATTTTAGATATATCTTTCATTGACGAAATAGGTTCATTAAGAGAATCATCAAATTTTGTTTTAAATAAACAATTTGAAGGTTTTAAATCTCTATGAATGATCTTTAAATGGTGCAAATACTTCAAACCTTGGGATATATCACTAAATATTCTAAATATTTCAAAGTTAGTGAGCATTCTCGGTTTAGTAGGTGAAATATCCTTACTTTGTTTTCTAAACCTTCTTAAGAAAATTCTTTGTTTGATATCAATCTTAGGATTAACAATACTTTCAACCCAATCTTCCAAGGTTCCACCATCACAGTATTCGAAAAGTAAAAACACAATTGGAATCTCTGGACCAAATTCGTTAATTCTAGATAATTCTAACCAGGCATGGTTGTACTTAACAACATGAGATGAATTTCCATCAGAGCACGCAGAATCTGATAAGTAACTTAAATTATACAAGAATTTAACTTCATTCAAAATCTTTATTAAGTTGTTTCTATTATTTCCAATTGGAATTTTCTTTAAAGCAAACACACCTAAATTTAAACCTAATAATTCATGTTCAACTTTATAGACAGTCCCAAATGAACCTGAACCTAGTTTATTAATAATTTTGAAGAATTTATCAAAGTACCCTTGGTTTATTAAATTTGTAGGTATATCTTCATTAGTGTCATTAATTTCTTCAATTTGATCAGAATAACTGATGTCATCTTGCAACATTTTTGTGGCCTTATTGCTTTCTTTGAAACCTGAGACAGTGAATGCCAATAATTTGAAATAATCGTGACTGAGTAAATCACCAGAACTAGTCATCGTATATCCTTTACTTAAACCCTCCTCTAAAACCCTTTTAAATGATTCCAGCTGGTCTCTATCAAACCGACTATTACCAATACTCCGTTTATGATAATTTAATCGACTTTCAGTTGAAATTGGGGCTGTTGAGTTATTGGGTCTTTTGCCGCTCACTCCTATAGGTTCCTCTGACGCATCAAAAAATGAATGTCTTGATTGGAAGGAATACTCATCCCCATTATTGGGCTTTGGAAATCCTCTATGATAATCATCTTGACTATTTGAATTGCTATGTGAATTTTGACGATAGCCATGGTTGAGATGTCCACAATTACTGCAAACAAAAGTGGATTCATCACTTTGTGATCCATGACGTGATTTTGAAGAGGATTCTGAATTCGAAGCTTTGTTGTTCAAATCATCAACATGAACCAGTTCAAAGTTGTTGGTATTTGAATCATAGACCACCAATTGGTTTGAATTGGGGTTTTGGCTGTTTTTTATAGTTAGTATTTGCATATAACATTACTATTAAAGTAGTTAAAAAACCTCGGGGATATAATAAAGTATATGAAACGTACTAAACAATAGAAAGGTGACTTTCGTTATCATCACTACCCTTCTGCGAATTGTATCTAACCAGAGACATGAAGCTATTTTCTGATATTTTTAAGATAACGTATATATATGGGGAAAGAAATACTTAATGGAAATGATGGTTTGGCATATTTTGTCCTCTCCCTTCGTCCCTTTAAATATTAGTATCGGAGTGGCTTCATATATTCCTTTTTAATATATTCTACTATATAGCAAATATTTAATATTTATAATTACATACATGAGAACCTTACAAACCTGCTATTCTTTCAGTTGAATCCTCTAAGGCAGATACAAAGTTAAAACTAGGAGGCCTTTTATAAAGTTTCCTATTTTTTGTTGGTTTTAGATACAGTTCGTCATCAGAACCAAGAGCTCGTGTTATTGGATTTGAATTGTAAATTGGTGTTCCATATTTCCTTTCTTTTAACGGAGAATCGGACGCATGCCTATGGACTCTTAGCAAATTGTCCGTATTTATTGAAGTTGATGATATGCTTGTAGTTGTATCATAAATAAACTCTTCTGTCAAATTTCCCCGTTCAACACAATTGTTGCGTTTATTGATTGTTGTATCATTTTTGGATTCTTTATCAAATTCGAAGGTTTTCAGATTCAATTTCATTAATTTGGTTGTGTCTAAATTAACATGCGAGTCATCATCATCATCATAATATTTCGATTGATTAAGCAGATCATCTGTATTATCAAAATAATCTCTTTTAGTTCGATAATATAATTCTCCTTGATTAGAGTAATCAAACTGTTCTTCCCTCTGACTTTTCAAATCTCTTTCAAATTGTTCATGAGCTGCCTGTTTCACAATCTGCAATTCTGCGGTTAACGACGAGATTCTTTCATTTTTCAATTCTAATGTACCCTCTAAATCATTGATTCTTTCATTAGCAATCACAACCTTTTCTTTAAGCATCGATGCCCTTTGATCTAATTCCTTGATATATTTTTGAAGATCTTTTTTCGATTGCAAAGATTGCTTTTTTTCTAATTCAAGAGACTTTTGCATAGTCAAAAGTTTCAAATTCAAACTATCTATCTCTCTTAATAACTCAGCTTTGTCATTAGAGGTCTTTGTGTTTGTTATTGATGGTTTCAATTCAGATTTCAGCTTAACTTCATTTAAGACAATTTTTTTTGGTGCCTTTCTGGCAGACCCCCCCCTAGGTACCCCACTACCACGTAATACATCCTTTAACTTGTTTCGCAGCTGCTCTAAATCGTTTTCAGTGTTCATTTTCTATGATTTTACCTATGCTATCAACAAGTAGTGTAAACAGAGAGGTAACCTAACAGGAAAAATGAAGCGTCGCTTTTTTCGACGCTGACAGAAGTTCTTTTCTTACTTTATTGTTACTTCAGTTAATAGGAGCACCTTTTGAACCACAGATTTCGCTTTGAGGACACATAGGGGCGACGTTATAGGAGTAAATATATATTTGAAAATATTGGAAAGAATAAGTTGGTTTAACAAAGTCATTTCATTTTAATAAACATATTGGACTTTCCGTTTCGATTTATATCTGGAAGTGATACACATTAGCTGCTTAAATAGATGCCGAATAACAGAGAACACGATACCAAAACTGACTTTGAATTATCCAGTGATAATTTTAATGAAGGTATTACACGTGACGGTGACAATGAACATTCGAAAGTTAATGGAAATGGAACTTTAATTTCAGAGGCTTACGGTACGCATTTATTTGATCTATCAAATTCGGTGGCTAAAACGGTTAATGATGTCTTGACTCTATTGTCACAAGTTTACAAGAAGAAAAGGATTTTAGATAGATATTCTAAAGGTCTCTCTAACGGCGATACTGAAGAATCTTTTAACTCTTATTTTGAAAAGAACAAGAATGTTGAGTTCCCAGATATTACGGAAGCTATTAATGCAATAAGGTATTTAGATGAAAGAGAAGATATCTTGAAGAGTATTAATGCTGAAAATGTAGAATCAAATTCTATTTCATTGAAAAAAAATGTTCCTGAATTATCTGTTGACAAATCTAATCACAGATTAAATAATCATTCAACCTCAAATTCTATTAAATCAATTGGTGATTCGTCAATCGGAGAGTCAGGTAAAATAAAATCTGAAGGAAATGTTATTTCTCGTCAACAACAACTTCAAGCTAATCATGCTTATCGTAATGATTATATGTCATTTATACCCGGAACAGATATCCCTGATATCGATCTTAATAACCAAGCAAAATCAGTTAGGGATATTTGGAATGAATGGAATTATGGTCACAAAGGTAAACCACCTTTAAGAGAAATCGAACGTCAACACGGTACGAAGTGGAGACGTGGAAGAATTGCCAAATCCGCTCAAAGACGTAAAAAGGTTGTCGAATTTATTGAATCAGAGTATAAAAAACATCAAGATATCCTGTCAAATGTTGAAACTGTTGTTGACGAATTGGAAAAGTATAGATTGACGAGAGGCAAAGGTATTTTTTGGTTATATGGGAATATTCCTGAAAGATTATATGATAATAAAAGCGAACCATTAGAGGATAATGACGGACAAAAACTGACTCGTCATGAATTTCCAGAAATGGAAACATCACCGAATATTGTAAATGAAGATGGTACTGACGTTGAAATGCAATTTGGTGATGTTTTGAATAATCATGAAGAAGTTCACAGATCTGATGAAGAGAGTGATTTGAAAAAGCCAAAGGAAAATGGTGGTAATGGTGGTAATGTTGATGATGAAATTGATAGAGTAGCACGTGAAGCTTTAGTTCATTCTGCAACAGCTGCTGTTTTAGCTCAACAACGTGATTCTGTTCAAAGTACTGCAGGGGATCTGCGTAGATTGGAAAATATTCAAAGACTGATTGATCAACATAGTGGCGTTGGGATGTCTGAGATTAGTGAAAATACTGATCCTGCTTTGTCGAAATTGTAAGTATATATTAGTATATTGTTTATTAGTGCTACCGTTTGTATATTTTTATTTTTTATATAATGTATAGTATTTTCATGATTTTAACATTAGTTTTAGTTAGTATTACGGTAGCTAACTTGAGTTGTTTTAGTCACAGCTTAAGTAAAGTAGTTTACATCTATCTGGTAAGATGAACCATTATCGTTGATCATAATAAATAAAACAAGTAAACGATACAAAAACAAATAAAACAGTTTCTAATCACTTTTAATTTGACCAGTTTCACAATTAAAATCCAAAAGGGTTATCAGCAGTTGCATTCGCTAAATTAGCTTGCTTACCCATTCCTGAATTACCAAATCCAAATCCAGTCGGTTGAGATTGTAATGGGACAGAATTTAGTGAGGTTTGTGCCATCATACCATAAAGTTGATTCATTTGTGGTTGTGGTTGACCAAATGACGTTTGTGGTAATCCACCTGTAAATGCTGGATTTACACCTAAAGTGGTTTGCGGTTGCTGCTGTTGTGGTTGTTGGAAACTACCAGTAAACGCTGGATTACCAAAAGAGACCTGCGGGAACCCTCCAGTGAAAGCAGGGTTCATTCCAAAAGAAGTTTGAGGTTGAGCTTGCTGTTGTTGGAAACCACCAGTTAAAGAAAGATTAGTAGCAAAAGAAGCAGGTGGTAAACCGCCAGTCATTTGCAAACCAAAAGTAGATTGTGGAACAAACCCACCTGTTCTCATTGTTGGTTGCATAGAAGCAATAGCACTGTTACCACCAGTCTTTTGCAAAACAACACCGGTTGGTTGCAACTTAACCATACCACCAGTAAGAGCAGGGTTTATACCAAACGAGGTTTGTGGCATTTCTGCACCACCTGTATTTAATGGCATAATAAATCCCCCAGTCTTTTGTTGTGGTTGTGGAGCAGCAAACATGTTGTTAATACCACCAGTTAAAGCAGGTTTCCCAAACGAGGTTTGTGGCATTTGTGCACCACCCGTATTTAATGGCATAATAAATCCCCCAGTCTTTTGTTGTGGTTGTGGAGCAGCAAACATGTTGTTGATACCGCCAGTTAGAGCAGGCTGCCCAAATGATGTCATTGGCATACCCATTGATAAACCTCCGGTCATTAGTGGTTGTCCAAAGCCACCAGTTAAGCCACCAGTAAGAGCACCTGTCATCATTGGGATCATTGCAATTGGCATAAAACCAGTTGGCATTGCAGTCATAGGCACCGGAGTAATCGCACTAGAACCAGTTCTAACATCCTTAAGTTTACCAATAGTTTCACCCGGTAGAGACGCAGAGGCTACAACAGTACCATCAAGTAAAGTAGAATTAGTACCGATAGTAGATACCGGTTTAATCGGTGTGATTCCAGTTTTAGTTGGAGCCATTGGCCTAACATCAAGCAATTCCTTAATCGAACCAGTAATTTGAGGAGTCAGTCTTTCATTACTTGATCCAGCAGTTTTACTGGCTGGTTTACTAGCCCAACTGTCGTCAGTGATACTAGCAGAAGGCTTTGGTGGTAATGGATCATTAGGTTTGGTGAACCCACCTTCACCGTTAGTAGCCTCGGTAGAGGCTGGAATAACAGGTTCTGGAGTAACCGTTGATCTACCTAATTTAGCATTGATGTATTTGTTAATCCTCAAAATATCCCCTTCCTTGACACCCAAGGTTCTCATAAGGGCAACTGTAATTTCACCAAGAACCTTTTCATCAACTTGCTCACTTGCAAAATTACGAGCGTACCTATCACAGACGGCAACATCAGCACCAGCTTCAATAAAGAAATTAAACCAGTAATCAACCAATTCAGCATTAATGGGTAAGGTCTTTTGACGTTGGACAGCAGAAGAGTTCTTACGAGAAGGTAAAGAAGGCGTTTGTGGTTCATCTGATTGTCCTTGAGATTCCCTATTTCTTTGAGGGGTTGCTTGGAGGTCATGCTGTTGTTGTTGTTGTTGTTGTTGGTGTTGTTTCTTCACATTAATCTCTTTGTATTTATCCAAAGAGGCACCAATTAAACGTTCAACATATTCTAAGTCTTCTAAACATAATTTGTTAGCAGCAACAGCGATCTTAACACCATTGATTTTATGTAAATGAATTTTACCTTCCTGAACACCAAGAAATTCTGCTTCAACTTTAAATGAACCAGATCTGTCAATCCATGTTCTAACTCTATGTGGATTAGGTAACTGCTTTTTATTATTAGAAGATGAAGAGGTGGATTCAGATCTAGCAATACTAGCTTCTTCACGTGCCCTTTTTTCTCTAAGCTTTTCATCAGCACGACGAATTCTTTCTCTTTGTTCTCTATCACGAGCAATTAGTTCCCTTTCCTTTCTTTCAATCTCACGTTGCTTTCTCAACAATTCTTCTCTCTCATGCTCATATTTAGATCTTTCTCTAAGAGATCTTTCTTCTTTATCAGTATTTCTCGAAGATTTTTTATTTGGAGACTTGGAGCCAGTGAATAGTGATTTCATAAAGCCACCTTCCTTTGATTTCTTTTCATCAACAATCTTAATGTAATTAGAAGGAATCACACCACGATCACCCTTTGAATTTTCAACTAACCACCAATCCTTCGATTTTTTATCATTAACAATAAAAACTTTATCACCTTCAAGGGCTGTTAATTCATCACCACCTTGACCAATAAAATCATATAAAACACGACCAGATTTCACATTCGCTTTCATGCCACTTAGTTGGGCTTCTTTAACCTCTTTCAAAGCTACTTCTGATTGCATGCCTTTCATATCACCTAGAATTGAAATGATAGCAGCAGCAGATTCCTTGTTAGATACATACAATTCAAAGGAATAAGAAGGAGATTTGAAATCTAAAAAGATATGTTTTTTTTCATTGTTATAGTTAGTTAAATTTTGAATTGACCATCTTTCTTCCAGTTTATTTTCAATATCAAGAAAAACACAGCCAGTTCCAATTTCAAGAACACCACGACGTTTCTTTTTGTTATCAATTTCATGAATTTTCCAAGCGAAGTCACCATGAACAGGAGTTGTAGCATCACTATCAGACTTGGACTTTGATGAAAGCAAATTGGTCATTGATCTACGAGCCGATGTGTCAGTATTAGATCTTGAACGAGATTTACCAAAGAAAGATGAGGATCTCCTTCTCCTTGATTCTCCTTCTTCCTCCTCATCATTAGCATAAGAGTTGCCTTGATTGTATACGTTGGTCTTGGATTGATCAACAGTAGAAGAAGCCTTTGGCCTAGTTGGCATTGGAGGTGCAGCTTCCTCATCCTCTTCTTCTTCTTCTTCTTCTTCTTTATTATGATAATGATCATCTTGTTCATAACGTGATTTGTGGAACTTAGAAGGTTGTTCACGAACTGGAGTAGGAGAAGCTCTATCAAGCCTTTGAGGAGGCGCCGGGAAGGCACTGGAAACAGCACTAGTTGGATTTGGGGTCGGTAAAGTTGAAGTTGGAGAAGTAGTTTGGGTTATAGTTGGAATTTGATTTTGTTTATTAGAACCCTGCTTTGTAATTTCAATATAATTTGATGGAACAAACCCAAATTGTTGACCATTGATATCAACAAGTGTCCAATTAGGGTCAGATTCATCATAAACGTTTAAAGTTGCACCTTCAGAAAATGATATTTCTTCTTCAGTTTGCTTTGTATAATCAAAAAGGGCACGTGCAGTTGACTTAACAGGAGCAGGTTCAATGTAAGAAGAAGGGACTAAACCTTGTGGCTCGGTAGCATTGGCGTCAACGACTCTCTTCTTAACAGTCCACCAATCATCGAAATCGGACTTTTGTAGAAGATAAAGGATGTCGTTTTCAGTTACAGAAAGTTCTTCCTCATTCTGTGCGTTGTAATCATAGAGTACAACGTAGAAGCCTAGGAAAGGAGACGACATCTGGCAGCAGCTTGTATAGAGTCAATAGGAGTAAGAAGATGTTAGCGTGTACAACATTTACTATTGGGCGATAAACCGCGCTGGATGGGGCGTGAGAGGAAAAGGTAAGAAATTCGACAATAATGTGGCTGGTGAAAAGGCGTGCGTGGCGCATTATATGAGGTCTCGGGTATAAATATTTCATCTTTCGTTCTTATAGTTTTACGATTGATCTCCAGTAACTTCTTTGCTACAGTTCCAAAAACCTTAAATATGAAGGGAGATGAACCAGATGATGGGTCATGGCAATTGCCTAGTACTTTATACCCAACTTCCATTACAGACTATCAACCTAATTTCCTCGATACACCTTTGTCTCTTTCCCTGAACTCTTCTCTTATCATTGACCCCCTTACACCATCATCTTGCCAATCTCAAGACTACGTGTCCCATTGCAGAACATCTTCGTTCCCGAATACGAATCTTAAACTCCCAACTACTATTATACAAACATCACCGGCTTCCATCGGGTATCGTTCCTCCTCCTTCCCTAATACATTATTATCAGGAGGTACTTTAACGACTCCGGTTGGGAATAATATTATTGGTTCAGGTAACTTCGCATCTAACAATATGGGGTTGTCCACGTTACCTGAACAACAATTGGCTTCACCTTTTAGAGTTCAGGATGAATTTGAACGTCAGTTTGGTGGTTTGACGTTAGACGCCTCTCCAATTCAACAGCAATCTAGAAGAAGTACGGTTTTTTCAAATGCCTCTGTTTCCAGTGCTGGTACTTCGAAATCCATTATTGGTAGTAGTAGTGGTGTAACCCAACCACCATCATCCTCTTCGTCTCTACCAGCTTTTAATCAACTTGGTCTTGTTGATGGTAAAGTACCAAATGGCACAACTTCTTCAAATTTTCTTTCCAAGGAGGAAATAATGTCTCTTTCCAAGGACCAGCATGGTTGTAGATTACTTCAAAGGAAGTTAGATGAGGACCTTACAGGTAACTTTTCAACGATATTTAATAGTATTTTACCTCATTCAAGTCAATTAATGGTTGATCCATTTGGTAATTATTTGATTCAAAAAATTATGACGTTATCAAATGCCAGTGAGTTAACTTTGATAATTATGGAAATCAGTCCAAATATTGGTACTATTAGTACAAACTCACACGGCACTAGAGCTATTCAAAAGCTAATTGATTGTTTAACAACAGAAGAGCAATTTAAACTCGTGTCTCTTGCAATCGGTAGTCATATTGTCGAATTAATCCATGATTTAAATGGTAATCATGTCATTCAAAAGGTTATTAATAGATTAAATGGACATCAATTAGATTTTCTTGTTGACTTACTTCTCATTAATTTAATTCCAATAACTACTCATAAACACGGTTGTTGTGTTTTGCAAAAATTAATGAGTAAATGTTCACCTCAACAAGTCATCGCAATTGGTGAAAGTATTTTACAGAATGGGATTTATTTAATGAAGGATCAATTCGGTAATTATGTTGTTCAATATTTAATAAGTTTAAACTTAGAGTATATTAACCAAGCACTTTTAAATTTAGTTGCTTGTGATATTATCAATTTAAGTTGTGGTAAATTTTCTTCAAATGTTGTTGAAAAGTGTCTTAGAATGAAATTAGCTTCTACAGAAAATTCTAATTTCTTGAATCCAGTGATGGTTTCACTTGTTTCACCAAATGTACTTAGTGCATTGATTAAGGATCAATACGGAAATTACGTTATTCAAACTACTTTAGATGTTGCTGATTGGAATACTAAATGCGTCCTTGTTGAATTGATGAAGCCAATTCTTCCTGGTATTAGGTACACCAATTATGGTAAACGTATTTACAATAAGGCTTCTATCATTGCAAATGAGATGGAGAGATCTGGAATTTCTACTGGGTTCCATTGGTGATTTTACGTATATGTATTTGTTTGTTTTTTGTTCTGCTTTGTGTATGTGTTTATGTGTTTATGTGCGTGTGTGTTTTTTGCTTACCTTATTGAATTTACCTTTTGTTTTGTTGTTGAAAGAGATTTAGAAATGATTTATTGGTTTGGTAATTAGTTTCTCTTTTCTTATATTGTGCAGATCCCCTCCATCCTCGCCTTTCCCTATTGTTCATTTTCTTATTATACCCACTTCCTACCTCCTTCCATTATCCTATCAATTTTATTTCTAGCTCTTTCTTTCTTTGTGTCACCTGTGTTTTGTTTATAGTATAATATAGTATCACCTAAAATAATATAATATAATACAATACAATACAATACAATACAATACAGTATGATATGATATGATATGATATGATATGCTATGATTTGAAATAAGTTTCATTTTTACGTCAATTTACTAGGTTATCGGGTATCGGGTATCGGTTGTCAATCGGAATACGCCGCCAAACGGCTCCGCCGCCCCAACTGTCGCCCCGGCGAGAAGAAAAGGATAGCATTCTGCTTCCAGAAAAAAAGATATCTGCTTCATCTCTGCTATCTATAACTACCTTAACACAAAAAGGAATAGAAATCTTCAGGTAAACACTCTTTTTATTGTATTATCCAATATGAAATTAAACACACTCATTTTGGGGTCCATTGTTGCAACAGCTGTTGACGCAATGACAATACCTCAACAAATATTGGACTTACAAGGTTTCTTAACTCATGAATTGCCACTCGTTGAAACTAATGAATTACAATCTCTTATTACTGAAGGAGCACTTAGAGAACACGCTAATGCATTATATGATATTGCCGGATCTTCTAACAAATCTTATGGTCACCCAACAAGAGTTATTGGATCCAGGGGCCATTGGGCTACCTTAGGTTACATTAAAAGTCAATTACATTCCCTTGGCGATTATTATAATATAACTATGCAACCATTTAAGGCTTTTATGGGTGAAGTTTACTCATATAATGCTACAATTAATGGCCAAGTTCCTGAATCCCTTAGTGAAATGGATATGTCCCCAAGCACTCCTCATAAGAAACCAGTTTATGGTGAGTTGGCTGCCATTACCAATTCCGGTTGTAATGACGAAGATTATGTTGGCGTTGATGGAAAAATCGTTTTAATTAAAAGGGGTGAATGTTCTTTTGGCGATAAGGCTACTAAGGCTGCACAATTTGGTGCGAAGGCTGCTTTTATTTATAACAACGAAAAGGGTTCGATTAGAGGTACTCTTGGTATTCCTGAGGATGGTATTGCAAGAGTTGCATGTGTTGGTATATCTTTAGAAGATGGTGAAAAATACTTGGAACTTTTAAAGGGTAATTCTACTGTTGAAGCAATGGTTGTTGTTGATTCATATGTTGGTCCAATTACTACTATGAATTTGATTGCCGAAACTCGTTTGGGTGATAGTAGAAATGTTGTTATGCTTGGTGCCCACTCTGATTCTGTTACCGCTGGTCCAGGTATTAACGATGATGGTTCTGGTACTATTTCATTAATTGAAGTTGCCAAACATTTGTCTAATTACAATGTTACAAATAAAGTTCGTTTTGCATGGTGGGCAGCTGAAGAGGAAGGTTTGCTAGGCTCTAATTACTATGCTGAAACCTTATCACCTGGTGAAAATGAAAAAATTCGTCTTTTTATGGACTATGATATGATGGCTTCTCCAAATTATGAATATGAAGTTTATGATGCTAATAACATTGACAATCCAAAAGGTTCTGAAGAATTAAAGAATCTTTATATTGACTATTACGTTTCTCATGGATTAAATTATACTTTAATTCCATTTGATGGTCGTTCAGATTATGTTGGATTTATTGAACATGGTATTCCAGGTGGTGGTATTGCCGCAGGTGCCGAAAAGGATAACGTTCTCAATGGTAAACCGTTAGATCAATGCTATCATCAATTATGTGATGATGTTTCCAATATTGCGTGGGATGCATTTGTTATTAATACTAAACTTATTGCTCACTCTGTTGCCACCTATGGTAGATCGCTTGAAGGTTTCCCAACTAGAAAATCCGAAGTTGCTATAAACGTAGCTAGTGAATTCAAGTATCGTGGTGATCATTTGATTATTTAAATGCATTCCAAGTAAAGTAGATTTGTAGATTTCATGATTACATCTTTTATTTTTTTGTTTCTTTAAATAACTATTATACACTTTGATACACCATTTTTTATTTGTCAGTGTATCATTAATAAAATACATAAATATTTTTTAAGGTTAAAAACTATTAAAATAATCATTCATTGTAATCTGATTTAGATTATCCTTTTTTAAAACCTTTTTAAAATTAATAACTTTACTATGTTTTAAGTTGCTTTTGGTTAAAGTACTTGAAGTTGAACCCATACTAGTATTTGAAAAATTCAACATCGGTAATTTAAAAGTAAATTGTTCAATTGAATTATCTTTTTCATCCATGTTAGAAATATCTATATTAATATCTTTATCTAACCTAAAAACATTAGGTAATGAAGAATTTGAATTTGATAGAGTGGGTGACAAATTTAGCTGTAAATAATTTTCAATTTGACTTAATGACCATCTATTATTAACGTTCTTCATCAATAACTTATCTAAAATATTAACAATTCTATGCTTTATTTCAGTTTTAGGATAATTTGGTTCCTTATTAATTATTTTATATTGTACAGTGTATTCATTATCACCGTTGAAAGGATACGTATTAAAAATTAAATAATATAATGTAACACCAAGTGAATATACATCCAGTTTGAAAATATTATTGAAAAGATTAGATTTCTTTTGAAATAAACTCGTAATAAATGATTGAGTTTTTTGATTATTTAACCGAAATGAAGACTTTAATAATTCAGGAGCTAAAAATAGGGGAGTTCCAATTAAAGTTGAATTGAAAATTAAATTTTCATCAATTTCAAAATTATTTGTTAGCTTATAAGCCGTATCGAAATCCGATAAAACTAATAAATTATCTTTTATTAGGAAATTAGATGGTTTAATATCCCTATGGATAATGTTATTTATATGCAAATATTTTAATGCAGAAATCATTTGAGAAATTTTTAAATTTATATTGGAGTTGATCGTATCACAATCATTAATCGATATTGGTTTAATTGGTTCATACTTAAAATTACCAAAATCTAAATGTGTATTATAAAGCTCCTGCTGAAAATAAATATACTTCGGAGTTATATACACATTATAAGTTTTAATAATATTATTATTTGATATTGATTTAATAAATTGTAATTCTGTTGTATCAATTGGAACTCTTTTAACTGCGTATAAGGGGCCATTGGGGTCGTCAAACCTAGCTGTAAATACCTGAGACCGTCGGTTAAATGATAGTAATGACCCGGGAATACATTCAGGTGGCATAATATACCGCTAATGTTATGAAATTCGGTAATAAACAGTAATCTGATTCAAGGGTTTTTATTAAGGGGTAATTCTATAGCATAACCAAAAGAAAAAATGTTACCCGGCCTTTGCTGTATCTTTCCATATTCCTTGTTTTTTTCGCTTCAACTTTTTTTCTTGCTGTTAATAACAACTTTTTCTTTCTTTTCTTTCTTCAGACCTGTGTCTCCCTGCTAACCACAGCGTCTGTATTTTCCCGACGCTGTCCGCTGATGGGGACACATCAAAGGTCTCATATATTAATTTTTCAATTTCTACTTCTTTTGAAGGTCCAATAAATTTCTAGTTTTCAAAACCTCCACAATTTTTTGTGTGTTTGATTATATCTATATATTTGAGCTTGTTAGAGCCAATCCATATATATGATATCAAATGAGGGACTTCATTAACAGTTCGTTGCTGTATTCTAATCTTGTAACAAGCGCTTAGCACCTATCCTTTGTGCACTCTGTTTAAGTAGGTGCGACACGTAAAAGATGAAACTTACTTACGCAAACGGTCGTCACGTTTTTTGTTTTTTTCGAAATTTTTTTTATTTTGAAAAACAAACACAAACAAAAAAAACGCGTTTTGCGCCAAAGAAGTGAAAAAAGTTTGAACTGGAAGCAGCTGAGGAAAAGAGTCTTTTGATTAATCTTTTCTTTAAAGACCGTTTACACTCATTTGATCATCTCTATGTATTTAGTTCCACGTGAAGAAAAATGCTCTGGATCTGCGCAACAGTGTCAAACCAGTAATAATATATCAACACTAAGCATTTGCCTGGCTGTTATTATCCCTGTCGTTGTTGTCGCTATCGTTGTTGGTTTCTTTGCTTGGAAATCTTACAAAAGAAATAAAAAGGAATCATTAGAAGATGATGATCCAGATTTTAATGGTGATAATATAGTATTACCAGATTTCCAAAATGATTTCCATCGTTCTCAATTGAAAGGTGGAAATCCAAATCTACGCCAAGTGTATCCATATCAAAACAATATGTCGAAAGGTGATACACAAAGACCTCCATTACAACAATCAAATTCATATGCTAAATCTATGGATGCATTTTCAATCCCTTTTGCTGAATCAATGACTGATATAAATAAATTTTCAAAGACCTTAGGGAATGATTTCCAAGATTTTAGTTATCCTATTAAGAAAATCAATAAATCCCCTTCTAGATCTAGATTAGGTACCACACCAGCAATGTCAACAAGATCTTCACTTTCTGAAAATTCTAAGCCTTTGACTGGTTATGCCAATAGTTTTAATTCTTCGAACTATCATAAGGGAGGTTCAAATATAAATGGAATGAACTTTGAATCTCCTGATAAAGTTGAATACACAGAGGAAATTTCTGATTCCAGTCCTGATTTTAAAATCAATGAGAACAATGTCATTGAAGATGAAGATCCTTCTGTCTGGCAATCAACTCATGTTGGCAATGAAAATAACTTTGCTAGTGTCCAACACTCTGCTTACTATAAGAATGAAGAAGTACACGAAACTGACCTTCATTCATTTGATACAGCATCTGAATTACCTCACCTTGAGAACTCTGAACAAAGTAATTTAAGTAATGATAATCATTTAGGAAATATAAATTCAAATGATGTTCCTTTGTTAAATGAAGAAGAAGAAGAAGAAAGGCTGAAGAGATTGAAATCTGTTTATAATGTTTATTTCTCCAGAGGTGATTCAGTTAAACGTCCAACTGATACACCAAGTATCGATCACGATAATTTACCTGCATTACCGACAATTAACTTCAATGGTAATATTGAACAAGAACAAAATATAGACATTGATGTCCCAGTTCCTCAACCACTTGAACATATTGTTGACGATGGGCAGTATCCTAATAAAAACGTCCTTGTACCAGAACACGACACATCAGATTCAAATCAATTTAGAGAAAGTGTTTCTTCTTCTGTTTACATTGCCAACAACAACTCAACTAGGGGAATTCACCCACATCAACAATTTTTGAATCAATCAAACAATGTAATTCATCCACAACATTCTGGTACCGACTACCAACCACACCAATATTACCAGCAAGAGACAAACTATCAACAAGATCAATACTACGCACAAGATCAATACTACGCACAAGATCAATACTACGCACAAGATCAGTATTATTCACAAGATCAATACTATCCGCAAGGTCAAAACACTTATCCACCACAAGGTTATGGATTACCAACTTCACACTCTGTGGATTCTTCATTGAGTTATCGTAACCATCATCCATTACCAGATGGTAAGCAATCAACGCCAATCCCATTACCACATCAACTTGCTAAACGTACTTCCACATTGGAAACTTTTACTACGTTCAGAAACAATACACAATCCAAGAACCCGCTGAAAAATGCCGCTAAACCAGATGATAGGTTTCATCCAATTGAACATGCTGCATGGGCTGCTGTTCAAAGACCAAGTGCACAAAGAACTGCTTCAGCAGAAAGAAACTGGAAGGGTGAGTTAGAATCACAACCTTCACCTTCTCAATTACGACACTCTGTTGTTATGTTAAATCCAAATGCCATTGGTGGTCGTAAAATACATCAATATAAAGGTACGGCTAAGGAACAAGTTAGAATGATACAAAATAATCAAACGAACCCTAATCAAGAACCATTATACGGATTCGTCGATGGATTTGAACGACCACATGGTGCTGAAAATTTAATTCCGAGAAGCAATAGTGAAATAGATCTTAGAAGAGAACTAGATAATGCCAATGTTTAATTAAAATTTTATATTGTGTTCTTTATATTAACTTTACATTCTCATATTCTTTTGATATCTATATATTCCTTTCTTTTTCCTTTAATACAATCCAAAATAATGCTTTGTTTTTACTAAAAAAGTTTACATTTGATCTAAAACGTATGCTAAAAAAATTAAATGAGCGATAAAAATTTTGAATCCAAATTGTCCGTTTATCTTTCATATTAGAAAACTTAGGTGTTTCGTCTTACTAGGTAAAATGGGCGAAGAGGAGAACTCAGTTACGTATATGAAGGGACTACAAGAATATCTGACAAAATTAAATACTTTAGGTGCTGATGCTGATAAAATTGCACGTGAGGAATTACATCATATTAAAAATCAATTTGAATTACCACCAGGTGAATTAGATGATTACTCAACACGTAAATATCTTTGGAAACTAATAGCAACAAGTTACTTTTTAAAAGATGAATTCATTGATTCGGATAATCCTTTGGGTCTTGATCAATGTTTAGCATGTTTTGAAAATTTTAATACCCTTAACAAGGAAGTTTCATGGAATGCTATTAATATTCTCTATTCTCCAATAATGACGGATACGCATTGGAAAAGAATATTGAATTTTATTTTATTAGATTTTGATAACGATTTGCAAAATATTGAATCTTTAGAAATTTTAAAATGTGATATAATAGGGTTAAATAATAACATCTCATTCATTTCACCATTTGCGGTAAACGAATTGAAACCAGTTTATTTGAAGGCAATTGAAAATCTAGAGAATCCAAATTTAAGAAAATATATAATTATTTTAATTACATCTCTGATATCATTGAAAAAGGATGATTTTATTCCTGAGTTACCGAATTTAATGACTCAATTATCAAAGAATTTATATGAAAATAACTTACCAATTTTAAATTTGTTTGATTCATTATTGAAATGGGACCCAAGTCAAGTTTTGTATATACAAGGACCAATTTTAGAACTTTATTCAACATTATCAACACAATTTATTAATAAGCAAGGTGACAGTGAATTTTATGGTGTATTCCACGGTTGGGGAATGGTTAAAACAACCCAATTGCTTATTTCAATTGCACTCACAAATGCATTTGATGGTGAAGCATCTGTTCTTTTATTAAAGAAAATAACTAATGTGATTTTAGAATTTACTATCGTTGAATTAAAGAGGAACAAAGATAAGAATGGTAAATTATTATTAGGTTCAATTTATTTAAATAATATTTATTTAATGGGTGTTCTTGGTAATGAAAATGTAATTAAATTAGTATTAGATGCTTCAGAAGCGGGGATTATTAACCAAGATATTATTTTTATGGATAATACATTTAGGAGTGAATTGATTAATATTATTACAAAATTAAATGGATTATATCCAGAGCAAATTGATGTTATTTTAAAATATGCAAAGATTTGGAAAAAGTTACTTCATACAAAGGATGAAAATCTTTGTTTATCAATTGAAAATATGATTTTAAAATTATCAAACAGTAATAAGTTATCATTTAATCAAGCAAAGATAATACTAGTTATTTTATTTGATAAATTTGTTAGAACTGATCAAAAGATAAAACCATTGTCTTGTATTCTCAAAGTTATGGATGATCAATTAAAATCTGGTGTTGTTAGATACGCAATTTTAAAATTAATTAAATGTTGGATTGGTTTAGGTTCAGCTGGTGATCAATTCTGGTCCAGTGCCTTTGAATTAGTGAAATCATGTGTTTCTAATTCTCTCTCTGGTACTTTCAATAACCCTGTTTCCAGTGTTCAAGTTAGACATGTTGATGAGGAAACATTTGAACTGAGATCTAAGATAATCAAGTTCATTCACCTTGGACTATTATCTATACCAGATGAAGAAATTAAAAACCATGAATCTTTTTTCATGTTAACCTTATCAGTTTTGAAACTCAATGCTCAAAGTTGGTCAATTGGTGATTTAGATGAGCAAATTAAGGCATTAATTGAAAAGTATTCAGTGGCTTCTCCAACTGTGAAATGCTTTATTTTAGAAACCTTCGCTGCCTATTATCCCATCGTTAATAGTAAATATAAATACGCAATAATTGAACTATTAAATGATTTATCAAATAAGGAAAATGCAGATAGTGTACTTGCTAAAAAAGGAAAACTTTGTTATAATTTGTTAGAATCGGAATTAAGGTTTCTTAAATTTGATCAAGGTGTTTTATTTGATTCTCAAAATATTGGTATTAAAATAATGTACAGGCTTAAAAGTAAAAATAATCTTGTGAATGTTGCATTAAATTGCTTAGCAAGTGAAAACATTAATAAATTAGATGTTTCAATATTAGATGGAAATGGTGATGATTATTGGAAATTGAGAAATCAAACTATTGGGGTATTTGATCCAAACGTTAGGAAAACCAAATATGAATTTGAATTTGAAGTTAAATCATTTTATGATATTCGAGAAGAACCAATTTTAATAATTAAAACTAATAAAGGGGATGTATTTATTAGAGCATGTATTTTAATGAAAACTATTCAACAGGGTGGTCAAATGAATAAACATATATTTGATTCTCGTTGGGTTCAGGTTTCACAAGCGCTTGGTTCAACTGCTTATGATTCTAAAATTTTAAAATTGCACGACTTATCTGTTGAATGGGTTCAAAGATTAATTAAAAAATTAGGACTGGGTATTGTTAGTATTGATACTAATTCTGACAACAAATGGGAGTTAAATGCTGGTGGATTGGTTAAATTAGATCAATCTCCGGTGGGGGTGTTAGTAAAGGTTTCCGAAACGGGGAAATTGGATGTTCTAATAACACAAAGTGGCTTGGCTCAATATATATCCTCTAGACTTGAAGTCATTCTTTGTAGTGCGATCAATGTATAATGTGTGTACGTGTTTTTAACGATATATGGCCGAATAACTTACTCATAATTTTTTTCAATAGTTTAAATAAACTACTAAAATGCTGAGCGGTTATTCACTAACAAAAATTTCAAATGATGGCAATCACAATATGTTTCAAATTATCAGAAGATTCTCTAAATCGGTACATTTACAAAAGCAATTTATTCCAAACATGTCACTAAAGTATACGGTTGAAAGAGCAAATGAACTTAAACAAAATGTTAGTGAAATTCAAGCTAAAGTGGATGAAGTTTCCGGTGGTAAGACAAGATTAATTTGTGTTTCTAAATTAAAACCTGCCAGTGATATTCAAGCACTTTACGATATTGGATATCGTCACTTTGCTGAAAATTATGTTCAAGAGTTAATTGAAAAGGCAAAAGAGTTGCCAAAGGATATCCAATGGCATTTCATCGGTGGTCTACAAACTAACAAAACAAAGGATTTGGCAAAGAATATTGAAAATTTATACGCTGTTGAAACCATTGATGCTATTAAGAAGGCTAAGAAGTTGAATGACACTAGAGTTCAGCATGGAGGATCTAAAATTGGTATTTTTATTCAAGTTAATACTAGCGGCGAAGAACAGAAGAGCGGCATTGCTCCTGGTCTAGAATTATTTGAATTAATTAACGTGGTTTTGAAGGAGTGTCCATTATTAGAGTTGAAAGGGTTAATGACTATTGGTAGTTACGCTGTTAGTCATGAAGAAGGTGAAAATGTCGAATTTAACGTTTTACGTAAGTGCAAGTCAGATGTGGAGTCTGAATTTGGAATTGAAGGACTTCAGCTTTCTATGGGTATGTCAGGTGATTTTGTACAAGCTATTAAACAAGGAAGTACTAGTGTTCGTGTTGGTAGTAGTATCTTTGGTGCCAGACCAGCTAATAACGGTCATTGAGGGACCTCTTGACCTTTTGAGATGAAAAAAGCGCTCTTATTGGTATTTTGTTATTACCTTCTTCTCTATTTATTTACTTGATAAGGTTTATAATTATTATAATGGATTGATCAACGATTTAGTTGTAGCAACTTCTCTTTTCATATATTTTAAAAAACGTCAATTGACGAATTTTCTATTGACATCTACAGCAGTTGACAATCTTGGAAACTATTAGCGGCATTACTTGAAATTTCAAAATTTAAGGTATCTAACTTTTGATCACTTCTTTCTCTTTAAAAAAACCCAAACAAAAAAGCACGATGCCTCCAAAGAAGAATAAGAGGACCAGTCTTGTTGAACGCCCCAATGCTAAAAAAGCTACTGGTTTGGATTATAAGTATGATCCATTATCGAAACCCGACTCTCATTTAAAAAAAGAACAATTACCTTTAAAGGAAACTTCAAATAATGCAACTGAAATCGTTGATGAAGACATGGAGTCATCAACTGGTATTCTTGGATTCATTTTAAATAAATTTGACACAGCTGTTAATGCTCGTCATGTTTTTCAAATATTTCTTTTGTTATTCTTAGCCAATCTTATTTATCTTTGGTATAAAGCTAAAAGTGATGAATGGGTACTTGATGGATCTATTGGGAATGATCCATTAGAAAAACTTATTGTTGCATTTTGCATTTTAATGGTGACCCTTTTAGAATTCTTTGCTATTGTGAACTCAAAGTTTAAGGCATGGAAAAAGAGAGTCAATGCATTGAGGTTTTCCAAGGAAGACGATTCTGTTATTGAAGAAAAGAGATTGGAATTGGCTAATAACAAACCTGTTTTACCTGATTTCAATTATATCTACTCTATTTTCATTCCGTTAGTGTTATCATTGGTTTTGGCTCCACAATATCTTATCCTTGTTGCTATTTGCACTGTTCAAATTAGTGAAATGCACGGTGTTCTTCGTGCATTGATTTCATATGTTGTTGTTTTGCAATTTTTTGGGTTCACTGGTGAACAAACTCTTGCAAATGTTACTACTAACGTAGCAGATTCTTCGTCTGCTATTGAATATTTCAAGGTCCCAATTCTATGTTCATTACAACATGAGGCATTTAATAGATTCCTTGGTGAAAGTGTTCCAACATATGAAAAGACTCTTTTAGTTACTGCATCCACATTCTTATTATCTGCTCCAAATATTGCAAATGCTGACTTAACGATTGTTATTATGAAAAACTTGTATGCATCTTTAACTATTGCTACATATTTCTCCTTCGGTATTTATTGGTTGTACCGCCGTCAAAGTGAATCTTCATTGAAATATATTCTAATTATCATTCTCTATGTTGTTTTCATTGGTGTCTTTGTGGTTACGTCAGATAAGTTGCTCTTCCCTGTTGTTGATAAGTTCCCTCTTAACTGGGTCAAGGATTTCATTGTTGCTGATGAATTTAGACTCACTATTTTTAAATATTGGGGGTTGGTTACCTTTACTATTATTCCATTGATTGTTATCACTGTGACCAAACTAGTCCCAACAACTTCCCTGGAAATTAAACGCAAAATCTGGCATTTTATTTTATTCTTCATGATTCTCATTCCTTTAGTCTACGATGCGCAATTAGTTTCTGTTGCATTATTTGGCATTGCTGGATTGTTAATCGTCATTGAAATCATTCGTGCTAATCACATTCCACCTTTAGGTGATAAAATTGATTACATTTTCAATACATTTTTAGACTCTAAAGATCAAGATGGTGATTGGGTTACTAGTTACATTTACTTGGTCCTAGGATTTGGCGCTCCTTTATGGGTGACTAATCTTGACGTCACTAGAGAAACATCATATTTAGGCTTGGTAACTCTTGGGTTTGGTGATGCATTTGCTTCTATCATTGGTAGAAAATATGGTAATTATAAGTGGCCTGTCTCCAATAAAACAATTGAGGGTACCTTTGCATTTATCTTTGGTTCCGTTATAGGTTTATTATTAGTTGATTACTTTACGTCAATGGTTGATATTGAATTAGTTGGATGTTCTTGGGTCAATAGAATTGTTTTGGTTGTTATTATTGCCGCTTTTGAAAGTTTTGTTGATGTTAATGACAACCTGTACGTTCCAGTGTTTGCTGCTGCTGTGGAAGAGATCTTATTATTGTTTATTTGAAAAAGTCAGGTGATACTCACGTGATCATGTTTAGGGTTTTGAAAGCCCTCTTTTGATAACAATTGTGGAAAATTTATAATTGAAATTTTACATTTTATGAAAATGATTTGTTTATATGTCTAAAATTTGCCGTTTTCAGATTAAAAAAAGTTTTAATTGATTGTTTTGTCTTTTAATGGATACCAAGGGACATTTATAAAGATGCAATCAAGTTTAGTAACTGAATGCTTTTTATCAGATGTATGTTAATTATTCCACTGGTATATTATATGTATTTTGTTTCATTGTTTGATTTATATTGACATATAGTATATACTGACACGTTAATTGTAACAGTTAATTGAAACAAAGAAACCAACTACTTCAGTAGTAGAAACTTTTTTAAATCAATTAAAGGGCTCTAATAATACCAACAGTGATGTTCGTGTTTCCTTAATTGATGATATATGGACAATTAGATACAAAGATACAGAAGCGTGGGTGAAGCAAGTTAAGCAATTGATTTCAATTTTGAAAGGTCAAATAGCAGTTATTGATTGTGGATATCAGTTTAAAAAAATAATCGATCCTTCCACTGCTTGTTTAGTTGAATGGGAAGATGAAACTAAATGGCGTAAGACCTACGATATGCCTATCAAGTGTGTAATTTACAGTAACTATGGGATCTTAGGGTTAACAGAGACTGAAAAAAGTGAACATCGATTGAGAATGAAAGGGTTATATGAAATAGTCATTGTTGGTGTATTGGATCTGAGTAGGTGATCTATCCTTGTCTTCAAATACCCATTCAATCCTATTTCTTGAATTTTAACACATTGTAATGAAACAAAAGTGCTCAGCAAGAATTAAAAAAAATAATTGGTGAAATTTGGAAGAAAAAAAAGTTTGATACTGAAAAATTTTTTTCTCTTGATCTGATCCTTTCTGTGATTTTATCCAAGCTAAATCAAACTAACCAATGTCTGCCGAAGAAGAAGTCAATACCAAGATCCTCCAACAAGTTGAATTCTATTTTTCTGACTCAAATCTTCTTAACGACAAGTTTCTATACACTACTCAAAACGCTAATGATGGTTGGGTTCCAATTCAAACCATTTCTCAGTTCGAAAGAATGAAGAAGTACAGACCAGTGGAAACCATTGTTGAAGCCTTGAGATTATCACCAGAGTTACTTGAAGTTAGCGAAAACGGAGAAATGGTCAGAAGAAAGATTCCTTTACCAAAGAACTACAATGAAATTCAATTGGGTATCAACAAGAGATCCCTTGTCGTTGAAAACTTACCAGAAACAGCTACTCTTGATGACCTCTTAAAGTTCTTCAGAGCATTGGCTCCTGTCAACCAAGTGAGAATGAAGAAGGAAAAGGGTAAGAATAAGCCATTCTCTGGTACTTGTACCGTTGAATTCAAGAAGGCTGAAGACGCAGAAAAGATTCTTGCTGGTCACGAGGGTGAAAACAAGCTTAAGTTTGCAGAAGACAAAGAATTGTCAGTTGTTTCCAAGGTCAACTACGACGAGTCCAAGGCTCGTAAGTTCGGTGAAAGAAAAGGTAACAAGGGTATGAAGCGTGGCAGAAGGGAATCTAAGGCCGCTGAAGAAAAGAGAGATGCTTCCCCAAAGAGAGAAGAACCAAAGGAAGACGCTCGTGAAAGAGATGACTAAGTGGCATTATTTTCTCTTTCATTTACCCTTTTTTTGTAATTTATATTAAGAGATACAGTAACATTACCATGATAATATTATTAACAGTAGTATGAATATATATCCTTAATGCTAAGCAATTTTTTTGTTTGATGTGAATTTCAGCAAAACGCGTCAAGTGTGTGAAATTACATGCAAAAAGTGGAAGTGATTACGCGTAACGAATCGTTGATCTTTAGGAACTTCCTATAGCAACAGCTCGTCAAAGTACTTACGATGTCTAGTTTATACGTGAAATTGTTTGGGAAGGAAGCTGAACTCCCGGAAATTCATTCAAAACTGAAAAATTTATCCAAATTATACAATTATACTCCAGATGATTTATTATTACAATGGGAAACATTCAAGACGAACGTGGTTCATAATACCAACGAAAGAATTTCAGAACCAAGATTAGATTCTTTGCAAATTTATATTCAAGAAAAGGTTGCTAGGCAAGCTGAAAGATCTCAAGAAACTCCAAACTTTGGTAAAATTAGAAACTTAAAAGCAAATGGGTTTTCATCTTCTTTAAAGAAATCAGTGATTAATTCTTCACATACCCCATTGCTTAAAAAGAGAAAGTTACAATTTTCTTCTCCTGCTAATACATCTTTAGATATTCCAAGTGATGACGATGGTTCAATCAATAACACCACTCTAATTAGTGCAAATACTGGTGCAATTTTGGAATCATTAGCACCAAATAATTTGCCAAGTAAAGAAACTACTGAATTAAACAAGGAATTGAAATTTGTTGCTAATTTTGATCCAAAGAAATATAAATATCGTACTCAAAATATGAAACCATTGGAAATTGCTGATTATTTAGATGATCAAATTGATAGAATGGCAGAAATTATTCAAAAATTTCATAATTTGAATTCTGATGATTTTGGTGATCCTACAAGAATGTCACAATCAGAAATTGTTGCTGTTGGTAGAATTGTCCCTGATACACCTCTAGCTACTTTTTCTACTCCTTTAAATTTAGATTCTCTCTTTTTGGAAACTGCCAGAGATGGTCCTCACGGTGGTTACGGTAAACGTGTTAGATTGGATTTCACAGAGCTAATTAGGGATAATGTTGAAACTTCTTTTTTCCCAGGTCAATTAGTCGGATTCAAAGGTATTAATAATGATGGTTTAGCATTTAAAATTCAATCAATTTTAAAGATTCCATATTTAGGTGCCGGTGCTTATTCAAAAGATGATATTGAAGAATTTGCTTCAACATTTGGAGATGGATTTGATGATAATTTGAAAATAGGTATTGCAGCTGGTCCATTTCATACAAAATCAAATTTAGATTTCAGTTATTTGGAAAAATTTGTTGAACATATGAATTCGGTGACAAAACCGGACACTTTGATTTTACTTGGTCCTTTCTTAGATATCGAAATGTTAAAAAAAATGAAATTGCCATCAGTTCCCAAATCAAACCAAGAAAATGGCCAGGTTGAATATGATCCAAAATTTCAAGATATCAAAACTCCTGAACAAATTTTCAAATCAATCATTGCTCCAATATTATCGAAGCTACATTCACCAAAGATTATATTAGTTCCACATACAAATGATGCTACCTCATCTCATAATGTCTACCCACAACCAGGTTTTAATAGGAAGGATTTAGGGCTTTCTAAACAGTTTAAGACCTTCCCAGACCCAGGTGTTTTTCATATCAATGAAATTGGTATTGGTTTAACAACGGTTGATGTATTCAGAGGTCTCAAAGATGTCACTATTGGCTCATCGCATTCCAATTTGACAAGGATAGACCGTATAGTATCACACATTCTTCAACAACGTCATTTTCATCCGCATATGGTTGCCATGGCTAATGAGAAGACCAACATCGATGTTTCATATCTAGGTTTAGCTGAAATTGAAGATGAATTACCAGATGTTTTAATAATACCTTCAGTTATTAAGAGGTTTGCTAAGGTTGTTAAAAATGTTGTTGTTGTAAATCCAGGTCAACTAGTTAAGGGTGATGGAAATGGTTCATTTGCTGTTTTACAAGTTGCTAGACCAAAAGCTTCTACGGAGAGCAATAAAATTCAATTAAATGAATTTGCAGAACCAGTTAAAAATCCGATTTTATCAACTAATTCTGATGAATGGTCAATGCATAAAATCATTAGAACTAACGATGATGACGAAGAAGAAGTTTTTGAAGAATATTTAACTAATATCTGGCAAAGATCTCGTGTTGATTTGTACAGTATTTGATTTTGTTTTGTATACATAACTTATATCAGTAAAAAAATAAAACAAAACTAACGGAGTCTAGAAAACCATTGATAGATTTTTTTTTCACTTTTTTCACACCAATTAAGAGTAATAGGGATATTAGATATATGTTACTTCCTCATAGCAGCAACCAGGTCGTCAATCTTATTTAATTCTTGCTCGTAAGCTTCGTTGTGAATAGATCTCTTTTCCTTGAAGTCACAGAAAAATTTAGATATTTTTCTTTCCTTTTCAATGTAATCAGTGTTACTCTTGTCATACACACCATCAATAACCTTTTCAGTCAAATGAACAGCACTGTGAACAATAAGAGAAGAAATAATGGCAGCTGGGAAAACGGTATACCACTTTCCATTAACTGATGTTTTGCCAACAAAACTTTCAATACCACCAACCTTAGTACCATACATAAGAGTGATAGCAATTGAAGTAAAGGAACCAATAATTAATAAAACTCTCATAAATCCAACCCATGGAGCAGATGATTCAGCTCTAATTGGAACAGCAGGTTGTGCAAACTTAATGAACTTTAGATAATCACATTCCTGTTGTAAAACACCAAAAATGAAAGAAGAAATAGCACCTAAAGACCAAACTGGACCGAATAGCATCAAAAAGCCATATTGAACAACATGTTGTTTGTATTCACCATTTAAAGAAGTAACAGGAAGGTCCATTTTGGAACGCACAAGTTGTAAGTATTCATGCTCAGCAGGTTCATCGATGTTTTTTAAATCAACAACCTTAGTTGAGGCAGGGACACCAATAAGCGGTGAAATCTTTGGGTGCCTAAAAATAAACCCTAAGGCAAATGGCAAGCCATGTTCCATGACGAAACCTATGATTTGATTAATAACCATAAAGTAGAACATTTGATTGGACAAACGCAGGTTGTTAACCTGGTACTCTTCTTTTCTAGTTGCAATGTGTGGAACATATGTGTGAACATTACTAGCCTTGGTAAAAATAGCACCAATAGTTTGAACATATGGGTCGGCAAGGTAACCAAGAGGTAAGTATATGAATGATGTAATTGAAAGTGGAGCATAAGATGCAAGGCAGTCAAATGAAAACAATTTCATTAAGAGAGATTTGTTCTTACCTTCGTTGGTGTTATTGTTTTCAAAAGAAAGATATTTCTGAGCAACTGCACTGTAAATAGCAGTACCAATTGGAACCACAAGACAAATTAAAATTGTTGGAACCAGAGCTAATAAGCTCTTGAACGGGCCCTCGTAAATTTCTGTTAAAAATATTTCAATTAAGAAACAAGTGAACTGAGCGGTAAATAAGATTGCTGCTCCACCAATGGTGATTGGAATAAACATGATCTGTCGTAACAAAATTTTCCATTCAGGATCAATACTTTCTTCATCTACAATAGAGACTTCGGCCTTTTCAATATTATTCAAATTCCAGTCATTGGCTAATTTCTTTTCACTGGCATAAATACACAAATATGTGGTGAAACCAATAAAGAGATTAGCAACAGCAAAAACGATAGAAAATTGACCAAATAAATACCAGGTAATAATTCCAACTAAACTCAAACAGCCAATTGAAGAAATATATGCTTGGACAAATTTATAGTACAGAGAGTATCCAGTACCAAGATTTTCATTTAAGAATTTAACATCTTCATCTCTAGCAGCCTTTTTGAAAAATTTGCCAAGGGAACCCCAATTTGATTTGTATTCCTTTTCTAATCTAGTAACATGTTTAACAGGAACAAAGGATTTAATTCCATGTTCACCAACTTTCAAACCACAGCCACCTCTTTTTTCCGACAAGGTCAATTTCAAATTGATCAATCTCAATCTTTCAGCAATTGTGATCTTATCATCTGTAACAGGGTTAGGCTTGACATCAAACAAAGCGTCTGACGAATTGAACAATTCAACAAGATGTTCAAACGCTTCTTCTCTCATCGTGATAAAAAGAAGCAAATATTGATCATTTGTATCAGGTCTGACTTCGACATGAAATCCATTACGATACAACAATTTTAAGATGATTTTCATATGTGTAATTGATTCTAATTCAATAGCATCTGATTTTTTATCCTTTGCATAGAGGACTTTCAAGGCAAAATCAGGATTCAAATCAACAAGAGTTCTAATGTCTTTATCATCAGTAATAACTTGGTTTGGTTTTTCAGCAACATTTACTGGAGTACCAGGAATGTGAATTTGAGGTCTTTTCTTTAATCCTTCGGACATTGGATGTTAGTAGCACAATGAATTACAAAACGTTGTGCTTATGAATAAAAAGACACGCCCTCACGCAGTCGCTTATAAATTTTATTGTCGTACAAACGAAATCCGAAAAGTATAATGGGGCGGGTGAATACTATACATAGTCCCTTTGTGGCGCATGTGTTTTGCAAGATTGAGAGGTGAATGATAACAACATAGAGTGTCAGAGAATTAGCAAAGTATACAAAGTAGGGATTTATACAGGTGGTGGTTGTAAAAATTGTAAAAATTGGTTAGGGATGTCATTTGATGCTGGTGTGTTGTCCTTTTTCGGTAATCTTCTTTTATCTTCCTTGAGTCTTTCTTCAAAGTCAACAGACTTGTTGGCAATAACCTCTTGTAGATCAATGAGTTTTTCCATTTCTACTTTTGGGTTTTCAGATAAATATCGCTGTTGCCATGAAGGTAAGGTTTTAGCATTTCCATATTGAGCTGCCTTCATTATTGCATTTTCTAATGACATTTGTGTAATCTTTGGTTTCTTTCTTTTGGAATATGTTACAAACTGTGTTTCTAATTCAGGATGTTGCTGGAGGAGTTCTGTTTTACGTTTCTCATCCTTGGTTACCCTTCTTTTACGTTTCTTCTTCTTTTTTGTGGTATCGCTATTAGCTTCTCTATCACTGACACCTTCATCAGCAGAAACGAATTCGTCTGAGCTGTCTGAGTTATCACCAACCGATCCATCTGAATTAACAAATAATGAAAAAGACATGTCCTTTTCAGTGGTTTCAATATTTGACATTCCCTTTGAGGTAATTGTAGTGGTTATTGGGGCCGATTTAGCTACCGATATAGGTGTAATTGGATCTGTGATTTTGGTGGATTCAGTTTCTTTCTCTATAGTAGTTGATTTCCTTGCTTCTGGTAATGTAAGTTTTTGCTTTATGACTTGGTGGGGTTTCGATGGTGTTTGCAATAACGGATTCAATTTACATTCCTTCAAAGAAATTAAATTTGCTAGTTTGGCACTCAAATTCGATGTAGTTTCAGGGGTAGTAATATAATCAATATTCGAAGTTAAATCTTGATCCGAAGTAGATGCATCATCATCGCTATTACCATCACTCTGTTCTAAACCAGCGTTAGAATTGTTTTCAGATTCTGAGGAAAAGTCATCAAGGTTATTTCGAATATTGTGTGTTTTGTTATCAGGCTCTAGTTTAATCAAAACACTATCTATACGCTTCATCTGTTGATCTAATTTATTAGCAAACTCTAATTTCTCATTTAAACTATCACATTCATCATCTGAATATTCATCTGAGGTTTCATTATGAGATTGTCTTGATTCTTTATGTATAAGAATCTCTTCCTCAATGTGATCATCGTCATTTTCAAGCTTAACTTTAGGAATCAATTTACTATTCTTACCAAAATACATTTCAGAATTATCCACGTAACCTCTTCTTGTTCTAAGGTGAATTTCAGCATGACCAGCAACTTCTTCGAGAGTTGGGAACATATGAAAACAAGTTAAACAAGCAAACTTTCGTTCTCTTGGAATCAAAATGGAAGGATACCTTTCCTTTGTTTTCGCACGACTCCAATACACAACCCGACACTCTCTCCAGTGATTGATTGAAGTATTCCCCTCTGTAGGTCTGTGCCATTTACTGTTGATTTTATATACCATTTTAAGCTAATACACCTCTACACCAGAAATATATGAAAAACAGAAAGCCCCTCATAAAATGAGAAATAAAAGTTGATAAAAAAAATAATTGTAGTTTTTCTCAACCTGTGTTTCTTCAATAAATTAGTTAACTAAGGATCATGCCAGCAGCTCCAGTTCCATTTTCAGCGGCCAACGCTAAACAAGTTGCCTCTCTTTTTAGAAAATCATTGAGAACTGCCAAGAACTGGATCAACCAAAGCCCAGCTTACAGAGAAAAGGCAGCTGAAATTAGATTGCAATTCGAACAAAATAAGAATGTCAGTGACCCTGCCGAATTACAAAGAATCCTTGCACGCACTACAGAACTACTTGCTAAGTATCAACATCCAGATCCAATTATTCCACCAAAGAGACCAGGTGGTACCATGTATGACAGAAACGCTCCTCCAAGAGAGGAAAGACTCTTAAATTTCATGAACACAGTTTGATTCTCTCATTTAATTTCAAGTTTTAGACTCCTTTATTCTCATTCTTATTTATATATTATATTTATTAACATCAGGTTTTATTAAAAAATAATAAATGCAAAATTCATATTAACAAAAATTATCCTTGAACTTAATTCTCTAGAAGCATTGACCTAAATCTCCGAAGAAAAATATCATTTTTACAGTACTAAGCAATTTTACAGCTATTAACAATGCCAATGCTAAGTTAAAGTTGATTACTGTAAGCGTGCTGTATTTGGTTATATATTAATTGTTCCAAGTAAAATAACGATGATTACGTACTTTTTCTTTTTCTTCTTGTACATTCACATTACGTAATAAGGCAGAAGAATAAAATTTAAATTTTTTGTTTCTTCATTATGACGAGCACTCTCTCTCTCTCTTTTGGCAGATGTCAGTGTTTATTGACGAAGTATTCAGCGGATTGTTTCCCGTTGAATGGGATGGTACTTGCTTACACCATTTATTACGGTATTACTGAAATTAATATACTAACCTTGTTTAGTTTTAGATTATGAGCAAAACTACGCGTTCTATATTGAAGAAGAAATTGAATTAGAGGGGCTATTAGGGACACCGGATTATACTGTACATAGGCCAACAGAATTATCATCAGTATTTGACATTGCGGACTATAAAACTGATAATCTTCTACAAAATATACATATTCCTACAATCAATTTCACACAAGATTTTAATGCTCAGCTTAAAGAGTTGGCTACAAAAGTTAAAGAAGAGAATATAGTTATTCTTTCTCTACAGTTAATTTCACTAAGTTTCTTGATTTATTATGGATTAAAGACTACCTTACGCAAGTTTCAAGTCTTATTTGCAATGATAGCGATGCAAATTTTAACATATAGAAAACCAACCCAAGTTAGTGACAATATAGTAAAGGTTAAAAATTTGGACAATCAAAGCCCATCATATTTATCAAGGTACTATTCCACGTTTAAAAAGTATATTTTGAGTCGGGAAATTCACTCTTCATCAAATGATAATAACAACTCTGATTATGTGGATATTATTGACTTTTACGGCACTGAATCAGGCTCCCCAGATATTCAACAAGAACAATCACTTCTTTCTACTACTGAAGAAGATTCGCTCTTATCATCATCAGAAGTCTACTGGGAAGATGCCAAAATTCAATTATGTTTTCCAAAAGAACCATTACCAGATTCCTCCCCTCCAAAGTTAGAAGAAAAAGTAAGCCTATTTGCAACAATGGATCCTAAAGTAGAAGAAATAAATTTACTTAGAGATACAGCACAAGCTTCAACAGCAATTTATAGATCGCCAATTTCACGATCTTCTCTTTCATTGAATCTTGAAAATGAAGAAAGCGTTAACAATAATGGTAAATTTTATGTTTCAAGAAGCATTGAAAGTCAATTTAAAATATACTTGTATAGTCTAGGAAAAGAGAAATGCAAGGGGTGGCAATATTTTCCAGATATTGACACTATTATCAATATTAGCAAGATGGGAATTTATTTTTTGGAAAGTTACGTTAGAGAGCATTATCCACTTTCACATTTAACATTTTCAGCAGACCATGAATTAAAAAAACTTGACCCTTCCAAACAATTAGTTAATGAAATGCTTTTCTATTTTGATAATGAAAGTCCCGTGAAGTTCTATGATAATAAAAGTGTTCCTTCTTTGAAATTATTTAGGTCATATATGGGTTACAAACAATTTCACGATGAATTTTGGCAAAAAATAATTGATAGAGTTGATTTTATTTATGAATTGATAATTGATGATAAGGTAACCTTAGATTCTAGACTAGAATTGTTTAAAATATTATATGATGGATTTACTGATATTGGAGATAATGATACTACTGTTTATTTCACTTATACTATAATTTTGGCGATGTTAGAAAGAATGAGCGTTTCAAAAGCAGTGGGTGGCAAAGAATACCAAGATGCCATGTTAACAACATTAGCAATAATAAATTGCATTTCGGTGGAAGATTTAAATGAATTCTTTTTGAAAAATTTATACTATGACATACTATCAATTTTTCCAAAAACCACATTCCATGACTTTGAAATTCTCAATGAACTTGAATGTAATCAAATAATGTATGCATACCTGGAAATAATAAAATTAGATATACTAAGCAGGGGTAATGCATTGCTGAATATGGAAGATTTTCAAGGGTTCATTGAGTTTGTTCACGTAATTTCTTCAAATATGAATCTAATAATGGAAGGTTTTACATTTTTAAATACTAAATCAATTGAATTATCATTCACTTGGTTATGGTTCAAAATTGAAAAGGAAAAACTCATCAAAGGTGAGGAAACTTCAGAAATAAAGAGAGTCAACTCAATGAATAAAAATAAAAAAAAGTTAAAATTTGATAGTGAATATGAAATGTACGCAAATAGTAAAGATAACCTGAACCCATTAAAACCATTAAATTCCATTCCAACAAAAAAATTGGGGCAGAAACGAAGAAAATTGTAGTTGGCCAGGTTACTCTCAATTGGTTGTATCTTTTAATATTTCTTAGTCATTGCCTTTTCTTACCTGCTTCTGTCATACTTTTTGAGAGCATGATGGTGTAAGTTGCTCCGAACAAGCATATTATCTGCTCAGCTATGACACAATTTTACATTAATCGCTCAATTTGTAATATGTGCTTGGTTATTTGCTCATATTTAGAAATTGTTAACAAACCAGTCGCTAGGAGGTGGGTATATAAAGAGTAGTGTAGTTTTATAAGTTTAACTCGTTTGCATATATACAAAAAAAGTATACATGTGTATTAATCAATTATATAGGGTGTGACGTAGAAAAAGAATAGAGCATTCAATGCAGAATTAACTAATGGGCAGCAACAGCATTATTAGCGGTAACAGTAGGAACATCAAGAACAACATCAGTGATACCGATAGCAATTTGGGTCCTCTTTTCATCGGCTTCTTGTTTCAATTTTAAGTTAGCATTTTCAAATAAGGCTTGTTGTTCTTCATATGACAATTCATCCTTCTTCTTATTTTTAATGTGGTACATTGGATTCATATGTCTGAATGAAAATGAGACAAGCGGCAAGTGGTTATGCTTTTCTTCGTACAACATCAAAAGTAAACTAGCCATTAACACAATCCAGTAAACGTTATAAGAAATAACAGAACCATAAGTGGCGGTGTTTTGCCATCCCAAAATGGCATTAAAAACATCCCAACCATGACTGAGTTCTGGATTACAACAGTTAACGTGCCAAACAGTATTACTAATATCGTAAGAACCTGGACCAGAACCAGATTCAGCAGCATCACCACCCGTCTTTTTATTAAATCTATTTTGTTCAAAAAACCAAACACCTCTGGAGAAAAGACCAGCAGCAATAAGATATAGAAGAGCAGTAGAGAAACAGAGGAAAATTTGAACAGATATAGCAGAACCACCATAATACAAGAATAAACCAACGGCAACACCAGCAAGGATACCACAAACAACAGGCAATGGGAAAGCCCTTGCAGAGGCCTCAGAGACGCCGACACCTCCAACAAAGACAACAGCTTCAAGACCTTCTCTCAAAGTAGTAATGAAAGGTAAAATAAACATCGAATATTTTTTCAAAAGATAAGAAATCTTAAACCTTTCAGCTTTGGTTGCAGGTGGAGACATGATAGCCTTAGCAATCTTAATTCTCCACTTTTCTTGCATCTTGTTAACTCTAAGCATAGCAACACCCATGACTGAAATTAAAACCGTCGCAATAATACAGAAAATAGCTTCCCAAAGATCTTCTGAGTTACCCCAGATATCCTTGTTTAAGGAATAATAAGCTCCAATGAAACCAGCACCAATAGCCAAACAAATGAAAATACCAAGGGCGGCACCAGTCCAAATTTGCAATAGAAGTTTTCTGCGTAAGGCAGCATTTTCAGGACCACTACCAATAGATTGTTTGACAAAAGCTAAAAGAACAGATATGACAATAATAGCTTCAAGGGATTCTCTAAAAACGATGAAAAATATTTGAACGTTAAAGATGTCAGACATTGTCCAAGTAGTATCCCAATTAAGAGAAGAAGCAGCTAGGATTCCTGTTTGGCATACACTACCACGGGAGCCCAAAGCATTTTTATAGTTTCAAAATCTCAAACCGATACCTCCGCCATCCTATCGCGGACAGTCCTCTATGTCCGTCTCCAAATGACACGGAGCCTTGCAATTGGGGCAAGTGAAATGGGGATAACTACGAACCATTAAAGGACGAATACAGGCATAATGCCACCAATGTGAACATGGTGAAACAAACAATGCCTGGCATTGGCCGATGGTATCAAGACAGATCGAACATCTATCATCTTCTCCATCTACCTCTCCACCAGCATTATCATTACCATGTCCAACTATATTCTTGAGTCTTCTTCGGGCATTTTGTGTAAACTGAGTTGCAAATCGACGCCAAGACCCGTTAACCTCAATTCGAACCCTGACACATCGGAATACATCCTCTGATCCGCCTCTATAATCAACCCCAAGTTGAATAACATCACCATCATTAATGGCAACCAACCTAGATTCTTCATTTGGCACACTCAATCTAACATGATTAATAAATGTACCGGATGAAGATTTGACATCTTTAATGAACCATTGGCCTTGTTCATTCACACTAAGCTCAGCATGTTGTCGTGAAACAACTTTACTTTTAAAAACAATCATTTCTGATGATCCCGGGGCAGCTGTTGCTGCAGCCCTTGTTCTTTCTGTATATCTTCCCATAGGAATGGTCATAGCAGGTTTAATCTTTCTTATTATTGGGCCATAAAACATATGTGGATTATTTGATGAATGATCAATAAATGGTGTCAAACGCATTGAATAAAACCCATTTTCATCGCATTTAAGCTCTTCAACTTGGTTCCTATTACCTGTAGTATCTGACATGGTACTACTATTGGTATTGAATTCATTTGCGTCAACAAATTGATCTGGTCCATCGTCATTGCCCTCTTCCAAATGCTCGTCAACATTAACCAAGTGATCCCCAGGTATCAATGGGCCACCCAGTGTAGCATTAGTATCAATATCCATTGGAACCGCTTCCAATGAAGTCATCAGATTCAGTGTATTTGTTCTTGATCTAGTGGTTTCAGAATCAGACATTGCTCTAAGAGTATTTGTACGAGTCCTTGTTTGAGCAAGGGGTTCTGGATTTCCATGACTTTGTGATATTAAATTTGGAGTCATTACATGCCCCAGAACATTGTCAATATCTTCTAAGTTTGTATTTCGGAGTGGTTGTGACATGTTTGTCATCTAAGGTTTAGAGTGGCGAGTAATATCAGACTTCTCGAAAAGTTGCACCTGAGTTGGTCTTATTTCAAATACGGGGCGACTTTTTAAATTTTGCTCATGAATTATGTTTCATTGTTGTTTTAAATTTTTAGGTCCCAATATATCACTTCTTTTACTCGTATTTCGTGATTATATATACATATTAATACATATGTCGATATTTTTCCCGTTTTCCTTGTATAGCAAATTAAAGTCCGATATCAGAGGCTTTTAAATTACCTAATGCCTCAATACAGTGTTTAAACTCAGAAAATTCACTGTTACTGTTATCATCCCAGTTGTTGAACTCTTGAATTAATTGCTCCATCATTTGATCAACATCCCAATTACTACGAAGATTTGTCATTTCTTCTAAAACTCCTCTTAAACACCATGGTATATGATAATTATTAACATTTAACTCTCTTATGTTCTTAGGCCAAATCCCTAATTGTGATCCATAAACCAAATCATTTGTACCAAGTATGTTATTAACCGCATTTCGATAAACATGTTTATCCCTTACTATTCCACTATGTTTACCCATTTGAACCTTGCCTTCAAAGAATTTACTTATTTCAACTAAAAGACCATGATCACTATGATTTAGGTTCTTAATGGATAATACGAAATTAAGCAAACTCACAATGAAATCAGGAAGTTCCACTCGAGAATCAATGTAAACCATTCGGTAAATGTTTGGATGGTCAAATTGTAGTCCTAAACTTGAATATAACGGTGTCAAACAATCCATGATACTTGACGCAAACGAAACTTTACAATTGGCCTTTATTATAACTTTAAAACTTCTAACCAATTCCTTACTTTGTAAACTTTCAGGATCTTCAAAATCAAACAATTCACTGATCATTTCATTTTCTTGAACTGAACCACCTCTGCCTGAAATTTTCCCTTCTAGATTTGGAATTGGACCCAACGCTAATCCTGAAATACCTAAAAATCCAATCTTGCTAGTATCATCTACTAATGATAAATTAATTAATCTAGCTAAAACATGAATGGCTAATGTAACACTGTGAGAATTGGCAACAATAATTAGGTAATCTGCATTCTTCAATTCATTGCTCCAGTGTTCTAATATTGAAACGCTATCATGTATTCTTTCAAATAATTTACCATAACCTTCAATGACTATGGTGTCAATATCCAACTCAACGTTATTCAATGTTGACCATCGCTCTAACTCCTTAATGAGATACTCAGACATAATATTACCAGAACCAGAAGGTTCATTAATTATATTTTTGCTTAATTTTTGTGGTAAGAACCCATGGATACTAAGTACAATAGCCTTTTTTATATCTTGATTCTTCTTTGTCCTTACCCCAGGAATAAAGTATAAATGTTCTTGTGGTTTTGCAAATGGTAAGAAATTCGAAAGTAAAATTCTAGCTGATGTTTTTAAAGTTAAAGGCCTATAATTCCATTTCAGGTCAGGCAAAACGACAGCCTCACTTGGTAATGACATTCCAACTGTATCATCATTTTTTCCGTGGGGCCTTAACAAACCTTCTTGAATTTCGAAGTTAGTCTTTGGAAGCTTTTTCATCAATGAACCCTTTTTGCAACTTTTATTTCCTGTCAGGATAACCTCACCATAATCTTCTCTGCACTTTGTACATATCCCCCAAGAAGAAGGTTTTTCAATACCATATGAAAGACATTGAATAGCGTTCGTCAACAATTTATTAGACAATTTCGATTCTTCATCACCATCAGCAACACTTTCGCAGGTTGAATCACCAGATTCCTCTATTTCAGTTACATTGATGGTTTTAGTCAAATTATTAGTACCCCATCTCCATGGTAACCAAGATGCTGGTTCTTCTGCTTCAACATTTTCCAAACTGTTGGGAGTCGATGTAAAATTACATGAATTACCGATTTCTTGATCAGGCTTTGAACTAACATTATCAATAAGTTCATTATTGTTATTTCGAACTTGACTTAATGTATTAGGTTCAAATATTTCCTCTTGAATTTCTTCAACAACTTTGCTGATGGCTGAGGATAGATTAGGATTGTCGTTTGAAGAGTGGCTTATAAATAACCCCGATAATTTAGTAACGCGTGCAGGAATTGCCCATAGCAACGAACCTCCATTTCCTGACTCTGTGTTAACAGAATCTATGGCCTCCGTATGTAACTCAGTTGGATCATTGGCATTAGTCTGATTGTTTGAACCCCAAAATGGTATGCTATCCCATATGGAATTTCTCTTGGCTGCTTCTGGCATTGGGATAGTTGGATGCTCCGATTCCTCTGCAATAGGCGACGGTGCATTAGTTACCGTAGTAATTGGCATCAGTAATGTCTGATGTAGCTCTGGGACATCTTGGTCTGTCAATATTGAATTGGGTTCATGTAGAAACTCATTCTTTGGTGATATAAATGATTCGGGAGATTTTGTACCACTTGGGGACATACTTTTTGGGTGTTTAAAAGGATTATTCAGTGTAACAGAAACAGATGTGTCAGAAAAAACAGAAGCTGATTTCTTGACATCCTTGATACTGCTATTTGACATGACTTGGCCTCGCTTTATAGACAATATCAACGAATAAGTAAAGTTGATAAGAAGCGAAATACCAAACGCGATGTTTCCCATCTATGTCATATCTCTTCTCTTCATGACAAGTGACTGGTCAGGCGATATTCTACGCAAATTGGAAACAAGGAACAGGTGTTTTGAAACTGTTGATTGGATTCCAACAGGTATGCCCTTTCCTGGCTTTTTTACAGCTATCTTAATCCTTTATGATACTAACACTACATGAAAAGTTGAGTTTTTGAACGAAAGAGCTGAGTTCTATTCGAACAGAAACAAAGAGTTAACAAAAGTGAAGAGTAAAAAAGAATTAGAACTCATTTTTAACACTGTTGATGTTCTTAAAAATAAGATATCACAAAAAAATGAAACCATATCAGAGAAAGATAAACTTATCAATGAGCTTATGATCACCATTGGCGCAGTGAAGGAACAGCATGAATTACTTCGAGAACAATGCCATAATTATAAGTTGCGAATAAAGAAAATGGAAGAAGAAATGCTGCTGAACAAGAGAGCTTTAGAATTGGCAAATGATCACGTTCTTGAACTCCAAATGGAAAACAACCTCTTGTCATCAAGAAAATGAGTTTATTACATAAGGGCCAACAATTTTAGTCTATGTACATTACGTAAGCTGAAAATTTTACAAAAAAGACAATAAAATTTTAAGATTTTAACAACGAAATAAAGAGGTTTCCTTTTCAAACGAATTTGATGCCAGCTTCTTCTGTTGCCCTTTTGACTAGCCATTTGAATGCTAGTCAACAGAAGGTAATTACTGATGAACTTATTTTAAAAATTAAAAACTTTGAAACTGTCGAATCTAGTACTGAAATTTCAGTGTATATTTCCACTCTTTGTGAATTAATAAATGCAATCCCTTCAATTAAAGAACAATTATATCAAGAAGTTTTAGATATTTGTCAACAAGTTTTGAAATCAGAAAAATTATCTGAATATTATGATTCTTTTTCCTTATTGGCTGTTCAATATCCTGAATTACCAAATGCCCTTATGCAGTTCATTATTGAAATGCTTAAGCAATACTTCATGTCAAATCCAATCCAATTCAATGAGCAACTTAAGTCTTCATTTGCAATTTCAAAGGTAAGTGATACTAGTTGTGAATTTTCCGGAGAATTGATTACATCTGTTTTGACCTTTACAGAATGGTATTTCATGAACCATGAGAAATTTTCTACTGACTACAAAAATATTGAATTGGATAACTTGTGTTACTTATTTCTATCAAATGAAATATTAGAAATTTCTAAGGCTGCTTCAAAGACCTTAAGATGGAGAATGTCCTCGATATGTCAATCTGCAGAAACTAGAAAATTTTTATGGAACATTGTCTTTTTGCTCGGTAATTCTAAAGACAAGTCTGAAATCTCTTATTCTTATACCTTGTGGTTAAGATATTTTAATCATCATGGATTTGAAGCTTTAAAGCAATCAGATGAATTTCAAGATCTTTTATCTCAAGAACATTATTGGTGGGTTTTAAGAGATGGTTTAATTTCTCTTGTCCATGAACATAAGAAATTTGCGTTAACTCTTATTCAAATGTCTGTTAAATCTCTTTCCAAAAATATATCAACTCCAATTATTACATGGAATACCTCAAAGGAAGACGAATATTTAGATTCTTGGAAAAGATTCTGTACTTTATATGAAATCCTTGGTATTGATACAGCTATGAATCAAGCTGAGGCAGCCAAGAACGATTTAATTAAGATTTTCAACCCTGAATCATTACTTCCTGTTCCATTCGCATTAACTATTCCATCTGTTGGATTTAGAGCTGCCATGGAAAGAGTTAAGAAATTTTCATTGAATTTATTATTTGCTTTACCAGAAAAATCCATGAGCTTATTTAGATATGACATGAAATTTATTTCTGAAGTCTTTTTACCTTTCACTATGAAATCTAATCACTTTAATGCATACACCAATGCAGATGGTTCTTTTGAGTGTCCATTTGGTAATCAACTAAGAGAATTTATTTCAAATTGTATCACTTCTTTGAATGATGCTAATGATATTGACAGAATGGCCCATCATATTTTTTCTGTTTTGAGTGAAAACAGATTGACATTTGGTATTGCAAGAATCTATATTGTTTGGGGTGTTTTGCAAGGTTTGGAAAAAAAACATTCTTTAGCATTAAACGTTGATAGTATCGATATTTTAAATAAATTATATGAAACTACAGCCGAAGGTGGAATTTTACAAATTGCACTTCAAACTATTCACTTGAAATGTCTTCTTCATGCCAATGTTTCCCATGTTGATTTGAAATCAATTGTTTTATCTATTGGTACTTTTGTTCATCTCAATGGTTACCAAATCTATAGTGAAAATGAAGAATTCTTTTTAGATTTCTTAAACACACATTATCCAAGGGATAAAATTACTGATTTATTAATGCAAGATGGATCTGAATTGGATGTTGATTCATTTTCAGTTTTAACCTCTATAGTTTTTAGCAATGGTGTTTCTGTTTCAAGTATTGTTCCTTCAATTTTATCACATCCCGCATCTAATGACTTATTGATTCAATTCTCTAATTCTGAATTCGATTTTTCCGAATTTTGGTCAGATTCTTTGATAATTTCTAAAGCCGGAAAGTTAATTGAATCAATGGCTTTAGGCTCAAAGGAATTGTCAATTACCACTTATAATAATTCAGAAAAATTTTTGAACATTGAAAAATTATTCAGTGTTGCATTTTGGGAGAGTCTAGATCTTGAACCATTGTTTCAACTTGTTTCCAACGATCTATGTGAAATCACTGACATGGAAACTATCAGATATAGCATTGCACAGTTTAAGTTTATTAAATTGTGCGTTTCTAAATGCGTTTTTAACCCTAATTTCAATTTGAAATTAGCTTCTTGCGTTAATCTTTTGAAAAATGCTATGAAATCTATTCCAAAGGGTACAGATTTTACTGTTTACAAGGCTAAAGATGAAATCGTTTCATATACCCTGAATATTGTTGAGCAACTCATGAACATTTCTGAATTCACTAATGAATTCAAGGAAACAGTGATGGATATATCTTATAATGTTATCAGTATGTCAGAATACTTTAGTCACTCTGCAAATGTTGAATTGTTAACTAAATACATTAACGGTGATAATTCAGATGAAGGATTGACACTGAATGACGCGCAAAGTATTTTATCTTCTCTTGACTTGATCTGGCAAGATTTGATTAAAGATCGTTTAATTTTAAATCAACGTGATTTGCATCAGAAATTTATCAAATTATTGATGAATGCTAGATTAATTAAATATTCTATTGAAAATGAAGAACTTGCTGAGTCTATTTTTAAGATTGCTGATGAATTAATTGACCAATCCAGTGGCAGAAAGGCACTTTTGCCGTATCTTTTGCAATATATTGTTGAATATCAAGTTAATCATAATGGAGACTTTGAAAAGACAACTTGGTTGGCAAAGTTGATTGCCAAGGCAACATTTTTGAGACAATCTGATCTCAATATTTTTAAATTAGATGTCATTATTAGTGTTGACTATGATAATATGATTAACTTAAGTGGGAAAACCTTATATTCTGTTGTTTACGGTAAACCAGAAATTAGTTATAGGGTCCATATTATGACAATTTGTGGATCTGTTAAGAACAGTGAATTTGGTAAAACTTTATGGGGATATATCATGAACAATGATCATATTTTCCATTTGATGCAGCCAAATAAGAGAACGGATCTTGAAGAACAATGGAAAAGAATTCAATTATATTCAATTTTACTTTTAACTTATGAATTATTAGATAAAGATACCATTCTTCATTATATGAATACTAAAATCTTACCGAGATTATTTAAGGAACCATCACCATTATGTCGTATGTACATGGAATGGTTGATTGCACTCACAATTCATAAGCTTCCAGAATGCCAAGATGATATGTTGAAAATATTTGAAGAAGGAGTTAAAAATCAACAACCTTTAACAATTACAATTTTTGAAAGAATTTCAATTTTAGTGGCACAAAAGTATACAAGAGAAAAGGAAATTGAATTTTTATCTAAATTTGTCTCAAGTTTAGTTATCCCAACTGCAACTTCTAATCGTGCTTTAAATAGACATTTTTCAACTTCTATGGCTTGTGTTATTTATAAGGAAATTCAAAGAAAGAATTTAGATGGATTCCCACAACCATTAGTTGATACATTAGCAAAGATTTTTGAAGTTGCAACTCAAGGTGAATCATGGACACATTATAGAACAGGCGATGCCCTTGTTTGGGATATTTTAGAAGATATTAATTTGGTTAGTATTTCCGGTGGTGTTTTATTAAAGATTTCAGATCGTCAAATTGATGCAATTTATGAAAGATATTTTACTAAATTTGTTAGCGAGGGACAACGATTATTATTAAGATATCCAATTGGTAAGGATGAACCAGAGATCTGGGTTGATGTTCCAAGAACCGATCAAGTTAGATTTGATGTTGCCATTGATGAATATGATGAAGAATCATCATTATTACAAACTAAGAGTGGAGCATGGTCAACAGTTATGGAAGTTGATGAAAATGGAAGAGCTGCTTCACAGGTTAAGAGATCACCATTAATTGTTGTTTCATCATTAGTTGATAAACCACCAAACTTAGGTGGTATTTGTAGATTATGTGATTGTCTTGGGGCCGGTTGGATGACTGTGGATGATTTAACTGTTAAAGAAAATCCTGAATTCAAGAGTGTTGCAGTTACAGCAGATAGATGGATGCCAATGGTTGAAGTGAAAATGGATGATATTGCTGAATTTATGAAGATGAAGAAGAAGGAGGGTTATACATTAATTGGATTAGAACAGACTGATAAATCAATTGAATTAAACAGTGGCTTAAAATTTCCTGAAAAGTCATTAATTTTAATTGGTAAGGAAAGAGAAGGTATTCCAGGTGATTTACTTGCTGAATTGGATATATGTGTTATTATTAAACAAGTTGGCATTGTTAGATCTATGAATATTCAAACTGCCACTGCTGTCATTGTTCAAGCATACTCAGCGCAACATTGTTAAAGGTAGAAAACAATCAGAAATGTGAAGTTTTATTGTTGAACAAAAATAGTAAATATATATATATATCTATGTTTAAGTAAAGATTATAATTGATATAGTATTATTTAACTGTAAACAAATAAGGGTGGTAAATCATTCATATGTTTAAAAAGCTAATTCAAAGGCATCAATTTCTTGATTGGCAATTTCATCCAGAGCTGAAGTAACTTGAGAACCAACTGATTTAATCATATCTAGAGCTTTGAATATTATATTTTGATTAATACCTTTACTTGAATCATTTGAAATTAACAGAGATTGGATAGGAGCAACGATTTCATTATTCGAGAAACCAATACAAACGCCATGTTCTAAAACTTGCTGTTCTTCTAATGTCGGATCGATTATAACGTTACTACCAGCAACACCTAAAACAAAGAGTAATGTTGGTTTAAAAGTAGATTCTCTAGGTATTAAATAAACGGCAGAGTCCCAATCATCATTAAATGTCGGCTCTTCTTCGATATCACCATCATTTTCCTCTGATGTAAGCTTTGGTAATTTAGTTGATTGTAAAGCTAAATAAAGACCCATTGAAGCCAAAGCCAAAAGAGATTGTAAAGTATATGAAGAACCCTGGAAATCACTTGGGATTGCTAATACGGCAATATCAATGTTTAATTGAAAGTAATACTTTTCAGTTATTTTTAAGATTGAAATGTCAATGTTATTTAATATAGAATTTTTTAAAGTTGTAATTGTATTTGTTGTTAAAATAGTGTCATCTCTTTCTCCTTGAATTTCAAAATCAAGATTAATAAGTTTTTCTAAGTCCTGGCATCTAACGACATTTGATTTTACACTAGTTATACATTCTATACCATCAGCAGTATAAACTCTAGAAGAACCATTTGAGTTTGGTAGAAGAGAACAAGTGGCTTTCATGGGCCTGTATTGGTCTGGCTTTCTTGAGTCTGATCTAGAGACTCTTGTGGCCACTAGGCCATCGTAAATATAAGACTTTTCAGCTGGTGAAAGCACCATATTGCTCTTTCCTACTTTCTTTTTGATATCAGTGAAAAACCATGAAAGATGAAAATTTTGAGTGTGTAAAGATCTTCTTGGGTGCCGTTGAAGCCAAGGCGCGAGGTCGCTCAACTTAACCGCCAAAACACGAGTCTCTCTTCCCTGAACAACAAACAGCAGCATGACTCTGGAGTCCCAAGACGCTGCCACGACGTTGACGTTGTGGAAGATGTATCGAAGGGAGAAATCCAATCTTCCCAACAAGATCAGAATGCAAAATCTCACATGGAGAATGATGCATTTGGATCTCCAATCTGCAAAACAACCTTCATTGACCACTTCAATATCTGACAAAGACGGTATTAATATTTCTAACGACGTTCAAATGAATACCATGGAGAACTGGCCTCGATTTCCCGACTTGGAAACTGCTGCTAATATCAATGACGCTGAGATTATGTTACCTTCAAAATCAAGTAACTCAGCAACCTCACAAGCAGCCAGCAATGACATCAATGATTTCAATTACTTAGAACATATAAGGTCTCTTTCTTCAAATGATAATTATCTCAATGATGATTCCATGTTACTTGGCTTCAATGATGGATTTACAAATAATATGGCGTTTACTTCAAACAATCAATTCTCCAATTTTAAAAGACAATCAATTTCTCCAATTATAACTTCTCATACATCAAAGCTTTCACAATCTTTATTAATGAGTCAAAGGTCTTCTTCGATGAATAATCCACATATGAATGATTCCAATGGCTTAGATTATCATTTTTCACAACTACCAGTAAGTAAAATGGATGTTAGCAATAGAAACAATAGCATGAACAAGAGTAATTATAATAATTTCAATAATAATTCAAACAATGATGACCCCTTACCAAAGAATAATATATCCACTATTGATATGTTAAATATCGATTTTGATACACAAACTCCAGTACCTGAAGATATGTTATTATCAACGTCGGTTCAAACAGGATCACCCGCTACAATTGGAGGGGTGTCTTTGGGTGGAAGTGTTCCAATTCGACGGGATTCACATTTATCTCTAGTTTCACATACACCTCGTAATAGTATAAGCAATCAAAATATGCATCATTCGGCAAGTTTTACCGGTATTATGCCATCCAGTTTGCATTCAACAAATATTAATGAATTATATAACAGTCCAATAGATTCACCACAATTCTTAAGTAAGAGATCTTTTGCTAATAATTTTAATTTGGGCAATTCAATCGGAGGATTTAATTTTGCTAATACCAATAGTAATAATGACAATAATGACCTTAATAATAATAATAATAATAATAATAATAATAATAATAATAATAATAATAACACCAATAGTAATAGTAACATTGATAATGAAAATAACATAAGTCAGCATGTTAATATTGATTTTGATGGAGATTTAAATATGTTGGATATTAATACATTTGATCATCAATTCAGCAAGCCACAAGAATTTGCGATTAAAATAAATTCATCAGCAGATAATACTCCTACACCACCATCAAGTGGATTTTCTACTAGTGCCTCTGGAAGGTTAAACAAAAAGTCATTTGCACCATCGTCAGCGCCAACATCTGGTAGTATTAAAAAGAAATCAGTTCAAAGGAAACCAAAGAAGGGTGACATAAATAGTAACGCATTAACACCAAAAGAGGAAGGTGATATATCATGTACTAATTGTCAGACCAAAACTACTCCATTATGGAGAAGAAACCCTGAAGGTGAACCATTATGTAATGCATGTGGGTTATTTTTGAAATTACATGGAGTTGTTAGACCATTAAGTATGAAGACGGATGTTATCAAAAAGAGACAAAGGGGTACTAATAATAAGAAGAAAAGGGGTAGTATTGAACCTAATGAGTTGGATGATGGCAATGGAATTAAAAAAGACGTTAAAAGAAGAGGCTCATCTACAGTTTCAAATCCTGGGGTTAATAAATCAATCGTTGAATTTAAAGGAGAACATGAAACAGGATTGAATTTAAATTTAAATTCCAATCAACTGTTTTCTGATGATTTTAATTTTGATGATTCATTAGTTTCAAATGTTGATAATAAAAGTATTGGATCAAGTTTGCCAAATTTCAATAACGATGAAGCTCAAGATTTTAAAAAAACGTTAGAAAGTAATCAAGGTGAAATGAGAAGTGATACTGGTAATAATGAAGGTGGTTGGGAATGGTTGAATATGGCCATGTGAGTTTTAAACATGGAAAAAATACATTGGTTTGTTTTTTCACTCTCTTTTTAATAAATATGGAAGAACAAAAGACAAGATTTGGCAATTAATCGTTGATCGATCGGGAAGTTTGTATTAAACCTAAATTCAATAAAGTTGTTTGACATTTTTGCAAATAGTATTTCTTTCTAGAGAAGAAAAGGGAAGTTGTGTTATATTATTGTTAATTTAATTTTAGTTGTATATACAAGTAACAATAAAAAAAAAGTATTAATCTTTATAATAATAAATTTGCTTCTCAATTGAAGGGATCTTTTTATCAATTTCATTTGAGTGTGTAACAATTAATTCATTTTTGTTGAAGCCAGGAGAATTTTCTAATGACCAGTTATCTATAACAGGCAAACCAATTGAATTAACTTCGTTATTAATCAAACATTTCCAACGTTGGTGACACTGGCTTATAACGTCCCAAGCGACATCAGGGCCGAGCCAACCATTTAAATTGTTATCTTCATAACCAAATTGATTTGATGGTTTATTCATTGGTAATTTATAATTCTTAAGCCAAGTTTTTAAATTTGGTAATAAATTTGGCATATATTGCTCAACATCCTTTGGATTATTCAATTTTGATGATAAACTATGATTTTTTGAAATCGCTAGTAATTTCCAATCTAATTCACCATCATCAATCATTGCTAAACAGCCCAAAATTTTAATTTCCTTAATATCACCAATTTCACATAATTCGTCACCAATTTCACAAACATCTAATGGATCATTATCACCAAGAACATTAATTGTTTTACCAGCAAATGGGATATTAACCTTATGAGTTTTGTCTTCCCAAGTTTGTGGTAATGCACCATAATTAACTGGGTAGCCCATGAAGGGGAAAACGTTATTAAGAAACCTCAATTTACCCTTTTTTGTATCTTGAACAATTGGATTACCTTGCAATTTTGTAGATATTTCAAATTTACCCTGTTCCATCCTTGGGATTTCAACAACCATTGAAACAGTCTTTTCTTCAGAATTTGAATTTAATGGACAATCATGAAAAAACGATTTAACTTTGCCATTTGGCGATAACAGGTACTTTTTAAAATCTAATGAGTACTTTGCACCAGTTTGGACTGTTCTTGCTAGTGAATTAGACATATTTAAGAGAGTCAAATATGGATTTATGAAGAGTTCATATTGAAAGTCAAGTTTAAAATGCGGGTTTTTGGCTCAGCATAGTATATGTTAAAAAAGGACATATAATAAAAAATTAAGTCTGTATAAAGTGATATAAAAAAAAATAGAAGAATGGTTCAAAAGAAATGTGAAAGGGATAAAACCAATCGTTAACGAAAAATAGGGAGATAATGTGACAGTCAGAATTGAGAAAATTGATCATCAGGTGTTCTTTAACTGGGAGTTATTATTAGAAATTAACACAAAAGCAAAAATTGAGGGTAGTTAAACCTTAAGAGAAAGAAAGTGAAAAGTGAAAGAAATATGCGAAATTAAAATGGCAGAATAATTTAATCAATTAGATTCCAACCATCTTTGCTTAAAATGTAACCAAGAGAAGAACCAGTAATACCTTCAAAATTTAAGCCATTATTTTCACTATATTCATCATTCAACTTCAGAGAATAATTTAAATCTAAAGGTGAATTCCTTGGATTGAATGGCAAATTATACATTTGATGGAACTTATTAATACAATATTCGGTGTTTAATTTCTTTGATTTAGATTTTGATAATCTATTTGAAATGTATTTCCATTTATGAATTTCAGCATCCGGAAGAATGTTTTTCAAAATGATGATATCTTCCTTTGAAAACTGAGATGTATTTGCTGTTGGATCAGCTGGAATATAAACTGAAGCAGAGATTTCAGCCTGATGATTTTCATAATGATACTTTCTCTTTGGCGCATCTAGATCATATGGGCTTGAGACAAATCTCATTGGTTTGGTTCTTGGTATATGTGATCTCTCCTTCTTCTTTTGTAGTTTCATTTCATAGGCTTCATTATATATGGAAAAATCATTATCTTGTTGATGGTTATAATGGGCATTATTATTGACTTGGGGAAGTTGTTGCTGCTGTTGGGCATTAAAGTATTCATAATTAGAGTTATCTGACAATCCTTCTGTATTATAATTGGAATGCAGGTTTGTATAATTTGAATGGTTGTAATATGGTACTGGCACAATAGTAGAAGAGCATGGCCCTTGGGTTTGTGGATAATGATGTGATCCTGTAATCCCAATAGTTGAAGCAGGAATCAAAACACGATTATGATCTATAGGCATGTATTCCTGAGTATTCAATGGCATTCTCTAATCTAACAATTTTTTACAAAGATGTGGTTGGGGAGAAATGTGACTAAAAGTATACTATATTGATTTATTTTTTTGGAGAAAAAATAAGGCGTTTTAAAAAAAGTTGATATGAAGACAAAGTGAATGTAGCTGATAATCGTACATTTCATATAAGTCATTCTACTGTAACAGTGTACTTCTTAACTCCGAGGAATGTATACGCACCTTAAAATTCTGCAGACCTTCCAATTCTAAGCGACCTCCCCCTCTCGCTAGCCTCACACTGCGTGGAATATGCACTTAGTGTAGCAGGTTCGCTGAGCACGTGTGCAAAACGTTGCTGAGCATCTGCCATGTTCCTCGTACGACTTTCGTATCCCAATTAAGAAGGCCACCCTGTCTGAGCAAGGAGAAAACTGCACAACTTACACAGCTGGGTTTATTCCAGCTGTTCCTATTCAGAAGGAATAGAAATATGCTCAGTACACATTACTCACACTAGTTGGTATTTTTGGCTTTCTTGGCCTTTTTCTTAGCTTCCTTCTTGGCTTTCTTCTCCTCCCTTTTAGCCTTCTTCACTTGTCTTTTAACACTTTTTTCATTCTTTCTTCTTTTCTTAGCTGCACGTTCGTCTTCACTATCGCTATCAAACACCATCAATTGACTTTCTTCTCCTCTTTTACCTTCTTCAACAAGAACTCTCATCTTTCTACCGTTCACAATACCATCTTCCAATCCAGTATTGACATATTCACATTCTTTTTCTTTAAAACTACCTTGTAAACCTTGACCTTTGACAAACACCTTATACAATGGAGAGTTTCTTCTTCGATCTTCTAATTCCCATTCAGATTTCTTACTTTTGTTTTGCACAAATCCTTGGTCACCTAATTGCATAGATTTTAATTGGCCATCAAAAACTCTTTCCCACCATGCAACATTGTCTTGTGGATTAGAGCCAAGACCCTTTTGATCGAATTTATGTTTCACTAAAATCGGTTTTGCAAGGCCTCCATTTTGTAGGGGAGTTCCATCCTTCCATCCATATTGTTCCAAATAAACTCTACCATACTGAGACATCGACATCCTAATCTAACTACTACTATAAATGCTTAAGAAAAGCCTTTAAGATTCCTTGTAGTAGTAGCATATTTCAAATGAAAAAAAAAAAAAATTTTATAGAAAAAATTCACCAGATGGCCAAAACGGCAATTCCACTACTGATTCTTTTTGAGACAGTTAGCCACAAGAGAAAAAGTATCAATGAAGTGCATTTATCGTTAAATAATACACTTTTTCTTAAAAATAACCATATTATGGGACAGACAACTTCTTCACAATCGTCGTCTAAAAGGGGCCCCAAGGTTACAGCGCATGATAAGGCCATTCTTCAACTAAAACTTCAAAGAGATAAACTTTCCCAATCTCAAAAAAGATTGGCCATTATCATTGATAAAGAGACCGAAATTGCAAAGCAATGTTTAAAATCGACTCCAATTAATAAAAATAAGGCCAAATTAGCCCTACGGAAAAAGAAGAGACAAGAATCTCTCTTGATTCAATTAGAACAACAATCAGATACGCTTGAACAATTGATTGAAACCATCGAATTTAAATTGATTGAAAAGGACGTTCTTCATGGTCTTCAAATGGGTAATCAAGTATTAAAGGAGATCAACAATGAATTAAGTATTGAAAAAGTGGATAAAATTCTTGATGAAACTGCCGATGGTATTGCTTACCAAAACGAACTTAGTGAAAGATTGAGCGAAGTTTTAACAACTGGTGAAGAGAATCAAGTTGATGAAGAATTATTGGATTTACAATATCAATTAGGTATCATTAAAAAACCAGAAGAGTCTATGCATCATCTTATTGACGTTGAAAGTAAGTTGAATAAATTACCAAATGTTTCAAATACGATTGATGAACCACAACAGGAAGAAAAGGAAGAACAACAACAACAGCAGCAAGAGCAGCAGCAACACCAAAGAGATCAACAACCTCAACCTATGTTAGCTTAATAAATAAACCATTCTCATCATTCTACTCCGTTTATAGACATATACGTTTGTAATGCTTTAATACGAATAATCTTAATTACTATCCTTTATTATCTATGTACATGCAAAAAATAAAACCTGTATCTAAAATATATCTAGAGGGTGCTTATAATTTCACTTCTTCATCTAACCATTCTAAGAATTCAGGAGTGAAATATGAAATTATTAATCTGGCACCTGCTCTTAAGAACCCATGATGAGATTCAAATGCAATGGCCTTTAAATCAGCAATACCTTTTTCGGCAGCTGCATGAAGCATAGCATATTCACCACTAACATGATAGCAGCAAATTGGGTAGTCCTTACAAATTTCAGCAGCATCTCTAACGACATCAAGGTAAAAAGTTGATGGTTTAACGATAATACCATCGGCACCTTCACCAAGATCTCTAACAAGTGCTCTTCTAGCTAAACCTGCACCACCTGATGGCAATTGGTAGCACTTTCTATCCCCCTGTGACGGGCATGAACCAGCAGCGTCTCTAAATGGACCATACAATGAACCACTAAACTTTGCAGAGTAAGACATTACAAATGTTTGATGTGATAATCCTGCATTGATAAGACCTCTCTTGATAGCCTTGATTCTACCATCGATCATATCAGATGGAGCAACGCAATTAGCACCAGCTTTAGCATAATTAATTGCAACTGCAGCGATCCTTCTAATTGATAATTCAGTGTTAATACTACCGTCTTCGTATAAGATACCACAATGACCATGAGATGTATATTCACATAAACACACATCACACATGATATATAAATCTGGGAAATTTGCCCTGAGTGCCTTAATAGCTTGAATAACAGGACCATCAGGATCATCAGCTGGTGAACCCTCTGAATCCTTAACACCATCCTTAAGTATAACACCAAACAAAATGACTGATTTAAGTCCCTTTTTAACAAGTGTTTCAATATATGGAATTAATTTCTTGACACCAAATCTCTTGATATTTGGTAACGATGGAATATCAGTTTCATCATCTTCATTATCAGAGATAAATAATGGGAAAATAAACATATTCTTTTGAAGTTGTCTTTCATGTTGCCATGCCCTAAGCAATGGATGGTTGTATCCACCTTGCAAAACAGATGAAATTTCTAATTCTTCTCCAGGTAAATATTCCGCCTTGTGTGCCATATTTTACACCGTTGTTCCTAGTACAATAGAGTTGTTTAGGTTCAACGTAGTACACAGTAATTCAAAACTCTTGAGAAATTAAAAAAATAGTCATGCCCTTTGCCGATTACGTAAGATGAGTTTAGGACATGTTACAAGTAAATAAATAAGAAGTGTTAAATTGAAGGAATAAATAAAGTTATCTAAGATAGAGGAGCATAATTCAATTAAATTCAAAGTTTAAACTCGTATGGTCCTGGCTTTTGAGAAACATTGAATTTCATATGCGTTCCATCAATCAATTTATCTTCATAGTTAGCCCAAGCTTCAATAACATCACCAGGATGAATAGCACCAACACCCTTTGGAGTACCAGTTAAAATAACATCACCCTTTTCAATGGTCATAATAGATGACATCATAGACAAAAACTTATGAATAGGGAAAATCATCAAATTTGTTAAATCATGTTGTCTTAATTCATCATTAACTTTTAAATTCAATTCAACTTTATATGGATCAGGGATTGAAGATTTTGAAATAAACGGAGAAAGTGGCATGAAGGTATCAAAACCCTTGCCAATTGTCCATGGCAACCCTTTACCCTTGGCTTTATCTTGAACATTACGCGCAGTCATATCAATTGCTAATGCATAGCCTTCAATGGCTTCAAGAGCTTCTTTAGGACCAAAAGTATTTGGATCTAAATTTTTCAAGTCTTTACCAATAACACAGGCGAGTTCAATTTCATGATGGACAATAACGTTCTTTGGAACAAGTACATCTCCTTCTCCAGGTTTCAAAACTGAAGAGCTTGGTTTCAAAAAGAAAAATGGTTCCGTTGGAACTTGGTTGTTGAGTTCCTTGATATGTGCCATGTAATTTCTACCAATACATAAAAACTTACCTGCTCTGTTAATGTAACTATATGACATGGTCTTGGTATTTCTCTAACAGATCTCTATGTTGGTATCCAAACAGAAAAAAGAAGATGGATAAGACTCAGCAATTTTTTTCTTTGGAGTAGAGGAAAGAGGAAATATTCAGTGTTGACAAAAATAGGAACATGCTCATGATGGACTTTACTTTCAATGGATTTTGAGTAAACAGTCTTATTTATTAAACACACATACAAATATACATAGAGGAAATCAATTCATGACCTCTTCTTTATCCTCTTCTTCGTCACCTTCTTCGTCCGCTTCTTCATCTTTGACAAATTGTGGTACTTCGTTCATAAAACTTGGTATCGTATCAATAGATAAAATCTCATTATTATTTGAATTTCCATGTAGTAACTGGATTAAATGATCAATTCCACTAACTTCATTTAATAGAGATCCACAATGTTGATGTTGAAGAACAACAGATCGTAAATTTAGGGCATAACATTTTAACTGATTAATTTGATTTCTAAGTAATCCATTTTCTCTTTCATAATTACTTAAATCAGTTTTAATTTTTTCAATCATATGCTTTTTCCTTTCTCTACATCTGGAAGCAGCAACTCTATTTCTTTCTAAAAAGTTTTGTCTCTTTTCTTGGTCACTAACACCTGTTTTCCTCTTTCTACCTGCTGTCTTCTTTTTGACAGGTGCTGGTTTCGTTTCGGCCACTTTCTCATGATTACTTTCCTTTTTAATCTCCTTTTTTAGCTCCTTTTTAAGCTCCTTTTTCTTAACATCTTCTTTGGTCTTTTTAGCAGGTACTGTTCGTGAAGTTCTTCTCTTTGGAACGTTTGGTTCCACTGTGTTCGAATCTATTTCTACTGTTTCAGCTGTTCTTTTCTTACCGTTACCAATTGTGTTATTGTGAGTAGTAGTGGTGGTGGTAATACTAGAAGGCTTTGCTGCTGGAGTCTGTTCTTCTATGATAGTTGGCTCCTCCTTTGTCGACATTTGCTCGTTTTTCAATGGTTCCACTTCTGTCAATATTGACATCAGACCTGGTGTCACTTCTCCATTACCCTTATTTAATTTCCCATCTAATAAATTTGATTGATCACCAACAGTAATATTATCATTATTCGTAGGAAGGATACCATGGTTAAATCCATTTAATTGAGTGAATTGGTTCATCATAGTACCTCCTGGTGTTAATCCCGATCTCAAAAATGATTCATTTGGTGTTAAGCCAGATTTCTTGGCATTCATAATCATATTATATAATTGTTGTTGTTGTATCGAATTCAAATACGAGTGTTGATTATTATTATGGTCATTATGTTGTGGTTGTGTATTATTTCGCTGCAGTCCCTGTTCTGTCATCATTCCATCTAATAAGGAATTAGGGGTCTGATTTAGATCCGAAATATCCTTGCTAATTGGTGGAGCAGATGTCATATTATTTGTTGTCTGAACGTGACTGACAGAATTCCGTATAGAACTTGCGTTAGTAGAATTGTTCACTGTTATATCATTAGGTGTTTGAGGAAATAAAGTAGACCATAAGCCAGGTGTTCCAATAATTGACCCTCCTCCTGGAGATAATACCCCTGGCAAAGGTGGCAACAGTGAGGAAACTGGCAATCTCCTTGAACCACCAGGAGTTAAGACTGGAGGTGTCACCCCTGTAGAAACTAGACTAGAAATTCCAAAACTATTACCTTTAGTCAACCCAGCTGCAATCGGTCCCATTTGATTACTACTGTTTACTGAAACTGTTGTACCATTGGAAGATAACTCAACTCTTGAGCCCTCTTGATTTGGAGCCGCTGAAAGTGAAACTGTTATTTCTGGAACTGTTTCCGGTCCTTTTATCTTCCCTGGATCATTCATAACTGATTCATTACTAGCGTCATTCCGTGCAAAGGACCTTTCAAATGGATTAGGTTCTAAATCATGAGTGTTGTTAGGGACACCAAACGTCCCATGTAAAGGTTCGTTCATGGCCCCCACTTGGCCTGTGTGATTGTCCAGAACCAGTGCCTCTGTAGGTGCCATCTGTAGGATATTCATCCCCCCCTCAGTGTCCATACCTTGGTCTTATTGCAACGCAAGCACTGGTGTTGATAGAGAACGTCACTTCAGACCTCAACTTCTCCTTTTTTTCTGTCGCAGAGCATTTGCTTATGTAATCCTGCCATATAACAGCGTTGCTATATTCTATTAGATAAAAAAAACAATCTGTTTGTCATTTGAAGACGACTTTCTTCTCTTTAGTGCCAACAAGTGCTAATTGAGCCCTCTGATAATGACAACGGCCATCCATAAAAGGGGTCAATGTGCAATGTATGGGTCTGGAGGCCCAACTTCTTTCTTTGGACCTCCTTTACCGCTTCCTAATAACGTTCCTGCTGTAAAATTGAATGCTCAACAATACGATACATTGATTGATATATGTGGAGATTCGTGGAGAGATACCGACTATGTTTGTTGCGATGATAATCAAATGCAGGCACTTAAAACCAATTTAGCCAAAGCTGAACCATTGATTGCTTCTTGTCCTGCTTGTAGGGAAAACTTTTATCAATTGTTTTGTCATTTTTCATGCTCTCCAGATCAGAGTACCTTCATAAACGTCACAAAGACCCAACTGGATATGGACGGTAAGGATGTCGTTGATGAATTAGATTTTTATATGAATTCAGAAGATTTTGCTCAACCATTTTTTGATTCATGTAAAAATATCAAATTTGGTGCTACAAATGGCTATGCCATGGACTTGATTGGTGGAGGTGCTAAAAATTACTCTCAATTTTTATCTTTTCTTGGTGACAAGAAACCTGAAATCGGTGGTTCTCCATTTCAAATAAACTTTAAATATCAATCAAATGATGAATCTCTTGATTTGGATTTATTTAAGGTTACTCCTAAGAACTGTAATGATACGGACTTAAATTTTAGATGTGCTTGTTCAGATTGTCCTGAAATTTGTCCAACTTTAGAACAATTACCAAATGATGAAGCTTGTACCATAGGACCTATCTCGTGTACTTCGTTTTACATTGCCATTGCTTATCTATTGATCTTTTTCTTGTATTTTGCATTGGATGTTTACAAAAGATACCGCTATGAGTGTAAAAGGGTTATCAATGAGGGATTTTTAGTTGATGACACTGATGAATTCTTTGATAATGAAGAAAGCAATCAAGATATCAACTATGAAGATCTAACAGCATTTTCTTCTCAAAATTCTTATCCATTAAACGATAGACTGGAATCTTGGTTTTACAATTTAGGTCACTTTTGCGCTACCTATGTTAAATTTGTTATTATTACTACCCTATTAATTACAGGTATGTTGTCTTCATTCGTATATTTCCTTGAATTAGAAACGAATCCTATTAATCTTTGGGTTAGCTCTCAAGCTGATGCATATATTCAAAAGCAAAGGTTTGATGAGAGTTTTGGGCCTTTTTACAGAACTCAACAAATAATCATCTCAAATTCAACAGGCCCTGTTTTACAATCATATGAATTTGTTCAATGGTGGTTTGAAAAGGAACAAGAAATTTTGAATTTATCTGTTGATGTTGAGTTTAATAATATAACCTATGAAATCAAATATGATGATATTTGTTTTAAACCGCTTGAAGAAACATGTATCTTAGAATCATTTTCACAATATTTTGATGGTAATATCAATAATTTATCAAGGGAGACTTGGAAACGTCAAATTAAAAATTGTGCCGATTCTCCGGTGGAATGTTTACCATCCTTTCAACAACCCCTTAAACGATCATTAATTTTTGGAGGTGATCTGAATTCTTCAGTTATTGACTCGAGTGCTATTGTTGTAACATTATTGAACAACAATGATAATAATCAAGATAGTCAACAAATAAAATTCGCTACCGAATGGGAATCACAATTAGAGTCTTATCTTTTAAATACTTTAACAAGTGAAACACATGAATTAGGATTGGATATTGGATTCAGTACTGAAATATCTCTAGAAAGAGAACTTAATAAATCAACAAATACAGATGCTAGAATCGTTATTATATCATACTTAGTTATGTTTGCTTATGCTTCATTGGCTTTAGGTGGTAAACTCTTATATTCTAGGACATCAGTAAAACTCAATTCACCCTTTGGACCTATCACATATTTCACTGAGGTTTTAAAACTTTTAAGACATACCAGATTCGGCTTAGGTCTAATCGGTATTGCTATTGTTTTGCTTTCAGTTTCATCAGCTGTTGGATTTTGGGCCTTTTGGGGATTGAAATCTACTTTAATTATTGCCGAAGTTATCCCTTTCTTAATTCTTGCTGTTGGTGTTGATAATATATTTTTAATTTGTAATTCGGTTTCTCACATTGAAGAATCTAGAGGTATTACTAGAGATATATCAATTCCGGATAAAATTGGCTATGCAGTGTCATCAGTTGGGACCAGTATTCTATTAAGTTGCTCATGTCAGTTTATTTGTTTTATGCTTGGTAGCTTTGTTGGAATGCCAGCTGTTAGAAACTTTGCGTTGTATTCAGCAATGGCTATTTTATTCAACACAGTGTTACAATTGACTGTATTCTTAAGTATCTTAAGTTTGGATTTATCACGTTTAGAAAGTGGTAGATTGGATATTTTAACATTCATCGAGATAGAAAATGAGCAGATCACAGGTAGCTCAAATTCTGACTATAATGTAATGAATGATATTTTAACTGAAAGTGAACGTGAAGATCGCTTAATTACTAAGTTTTTCAGGAATTGGTATGTTGATCAATTGTTTTCTTCTTTCAATTCTCGTATTATATTATGGACAACTATTGTTTTAAGTGGTATTGGATTATCATTATTGCCAGTTATTGAATTAGGGCTTGATCAACGAATTGCGTTACCATCGGATTCACATTTAATCGATTATTTTAATGATATTTACCAATATTTAAATGTTGGGCCACCAGTTTATTTTATTACGGAGGGATTTGATGTTACAAAGCATAAAAATCAACAGTCTATGTGTTCAAAGTTCCTTAGTTGTGATTCATTTTCATTAGTTAATATATTACTCCAAGAAGCAGAGAGATCAGAGGAATCATTTATTGCAGAGCCGCCAGCTTCATGGATTGATGATTTCCTAATGTGGTTAAATCCTTCCTTGATTGATTGCTGTACGATTAAACGGCATCCAGCTGACCCAGGTAAAGAATTTTGTCCCCCATTTTCATCTCCAAGGGTCTGTCAAACTTGTTATGAGGATAGGACTTGGGAATATGATATGTCGGGGTTCCCAGTGGGAGATGAATTTTTAGAATTTATGTCAGCTTGGTTAGACCAAGGGAGTAATCCATGTCCACTTGGAGGAAAGGCACCATATGGCCACAGTATTGATTTTGAAACCAAGGAAGATGAAGGAATGGAATTAATTAATGGGGTTAAAAGATCAGCTTTTAGAACTTCACATATACCATTAAGATCACAAAGTGATTTCATAAAAGCCTATGAAAATTCAATTAGAATAACCAGGGGAATTGAAAATAAACAAGAAGATTTAGAAGTTTGGGCATATTCTCCGTTTTATATATATTTTGTTCAATATGAAACGTTGATAAAATTAACGTTAACTTTAATTGGAGTTGGATTAATTTCAATATTTAGTCTTTCAACGTTGTTATTAGGATCATGGAAAAATTCCATAATATTAATAATTTATTTGATGATAGTTTTAATATTTATTGGTTCTTGGATGGCTATTCAAGGAATTGGATTAAATGCAATTAGTTTAGTCAATTTATTAATTTGTCTTGGATTAAGTGTTGAATTTGGCATTCATTTAGTTAGAGAATTTAATTTTACTTCAACGTTATCAAATAGGGTTCAATTAAACGTTGATGAAGAATCTGATATTGAAATTGATTTAATTAAACTACAATCAAGGGATTCATTGATTTCGGTGGGGCCATCAACGTTATCTGGTATAACATTGACTAAATTGATTGGTATTTTTGTCTTATCGTTTACTCAATCACAAATTTTTAGAATTTATTATTTCAAAATGTGGGTTGGATTAATAACTTCAGCATCTGTTTGTTCGTTAGTTGTGTTACCTATTCTTTTAGGTAAGTTTGGAGATAAAGGTTGGGAAATGAAAAGGATTTAAAAGGATATTTAAAAAAAAAATGTTTGCAATGTTTAATATTAAAAAAAGATTTTATTATTTTAAGTATTGAAGATGTAAAATGCTCAAGCTTTAATGAATGTCTAATGTATTTTAAAAAAATGTAATTAGAGGGTATGATAACAATGTTTGTAACTATATATAAGTATCTATCTATAATATTCGAAAAAACTTTAAAAAGTTGATAATAAATTAGAATTCATTCAAAGATTTTATTAAAATCATCAATAAAATCCTTTAAATGTTGCTCCTTTGAAGTAACATTATAAACTTCCTTATCTAACCAACTTGATAACTTTTGCATTTCAAATAGCCTTGTTGAAGATTGTGATCTACTACTTTCGCTAAAATAAAGATCATCTTCTTCAAGATCATCTTCATCAACTGGAATTGACTCAACACTAGATGCCTTCGGAGGAGTTGCTGTTATTTTACCAATTAATTGGCCCATGCCTGCTAAACCAGTGAATAGCCCAAAGAATCCTAATGGGCCTAAAAATGAAGAAATTAAATAAATTGTTATAATATAACCAGATAAAACACCAGATCTTGATCTAATCCATTGAGCCTTCTGGGCTTTTGAAATTGGTAATTTATTAAAATAAATTGAGACAAATAAATCTATTAATCTTTCAATTGACAAATAAAAAACTATTGGTAAAATATCTGAAAATGAAGTCTCTGATTTATAAGTATCGCCAGCAATTGGTGCTTTAAATAAAGAAAACATTCTTCTTGGTGCACATGGAATTAAAAATGTTGGAGTTAAAGCCGGGATTGAAAATAAAGTTGCTATTATTGTCATATATGTACCGGTCGATGGATAAATATATTGAAGTGTTAAAATTGGGCAGATAATGGATCCAATGAAAGGTATATAATAAGAAAAATGAACTAATGTGGATATGATAACATCAGCTACATATCGAAATATTAGTGGACTTAAATTTGGTAATATTTCATTAGATATTGAACTAGCAGGTATTAAATTTGATAAAAAACAAAAAATTGGATTTGTATTAGGTTTAGAAACTTGACCTTTTGAAGTTGGTGTCAATTTCAAATAAAACGTATATTTTAAACGTTTCCCAGTTTCAGGACTGGTTTTAAGCAATAGCTTAAAGAATATATCAGTAACAGATGGATAAATAAATAATAATAAAACAAAATTTAAGGTAACAAAGTCAAGAACATGACATTGATAATCAATCCAATAATTTGTTATCGCTTCTGACTTCTCCACTGAAACTATTGAAAATAATTGCAAAAGATAACAAAATGAACCTACTAATATAATTGGAATATTAGATATTAAATTAGTTAGCAAACTAATTATTAATAAAATTGAAATAAAACTAAATTTGCATTCTTTTAAGACATCAATAATTGAAATCAAAGCTAATTGGGCACCTCTTAAAACAGCAATAGGTGTAAATGATTTTGGAGGTTCTGAAACGAATATAGGTGATGCCATTGCCCTATAAACCAAAAAAATATCTCTATTAAAAAAGGGACACGTTGCCTACAATAAGAGATCAATTTGCTGATTTTTTTTATCTGCAAAGAGTTCCGTTTCTTTAATAAACGAGAGATGTATTTAAAAATTATAAAGAGTGACATTTAAACAAGTATGACATCGTTATGAAATGAAAGCTAGTTGACTGGTAAATGAAATGACATTCGTTAAAAAAAAAAGAGTTCGAGAGCCCAATAAACTAGTCATTGAAGTATTATGCATATAAAAAAAAAGATAAGGTATCATCATCATCTTTGATCAGTATAAATATTAGTATTTTCCTTTTAGTTTTTGGTTAGAATACAGGTAGAAGAATCACTTAAGTTTATTAATCCATGGTCTTATGTTTTCTTCTACTTAAAAGCGTAGAATTATTTAACTTCAAATCAAAAACTCCTCTTGATAAAATTTTTTGATTCAGAGTGTCCTCTGCATCATCATTTAAATCATCAATTGGTGGTGTTAATTTAGTTGAATCTGAATCACCCCTTTGAAAGGTAGGATGTGGCACAAAGGGTGTATGTGCTAAAACCTTTTTCCTAATTTCATTGGTAAAAGCTCTATGCGGACATTGACATTCAGCGCCAAAACTGAGTCTGGAACACGCCTTTGGGGTATCGATATCAACATCGTGTTCTGTTTCATCTCCTTCTCCTTCTTCGTCTGGGCCAGGCGATGAAAATTCACTACTAACTTCAGTATAATGTGAGCGTTCAAGAGTTTTCATATTATTTGAAATATCTTCTTCAATATCTTCCTCTTCTATTTTATTTCCTTCTTCATCTTTTAAAAGACAAGTGCCATTAAGTAATGCTGTAACAGTATGCAAATTTATAGATTTTTCAGATGATAAAGATGAGGAGCTAGAGGCAATTGATTTTCTTGGACCAATTTGGAAGGAAATTGAAGATTTTCTACGAGAACCAGTTTCATGATCTTGAATTTCGCAAGTCACTATGCTACCCTTTCTAGAATTATTATTTGATGCTGGAATGCATGTCTTTGGTGATGTTTGAACTGACGATGTTATTGAATGTTGAAAATTTGTTGATGATTTCGAAGATGCCTTGGATTGAGTTGAATGCATTGAATTATGAATACTGAATGGAGCTTGTTGGCCAGAATTACCAAACTGCTTCGGTGACGTTGAAGCAACTGTCATTACTGTTGTGACGGTTGTTGCTGTTGCATGACTTTGGACTGGAGTTATACAAGGAGAATGAATTGAATCAAAAGCACGAGTACTTTTTATCAACCTTGGAGAATTGATCTTTTTTAATGATCCCATTGATTTAATAAAATGATCAGTTTCTTCATCATATTCCTCATCGTCTTCATCTTCTTGTTCATCTTCAAATTCGGAGTCCTCCGACTCTAGATCAGATGGTGAGAATACTTCTGCCACAGCATTTTTATTTGCAGTGTTCAAAGCACTATTTGTATTAGCGCCATCCTCATCATCCTCATCATAATCACTATCTAGTTCAGATAAATCACTATTTGAATTCAAATTTCTTCTTTGTTGAACAGAACTGATAAATAATGTATCCATTATACCATTTGGAATTCCAGTATAGCCCATAGAAGGAGTTGATAATGGAGTTTTAGTTCTCTGAGCTTGTGTAGCAGTATCAAAAACCAGTTTTATAGCTTCAGCTCTTGGGGTAACAACATTTTCGCAAGAAGATAACTTATTTCCACTAAAATAATCATCAACATTATTTGTGTTAATTAAAGATTTTTGGAATGTTTGATTAAGAGCAGGATCAAAATGAGAACCTGGTGCATCAGGAGCTGGGGTTGTATCTCTTTGAATACAACCTTCATAGCCAATATTCATCCATGGATCATTTAATAACTGTTCTATTGAATATCTATTTTCAGGATTAACTGTAAGTAAATTTGAAATTAAATTTTTGCAATCAACTGAAACCTCATCAAACCATGGTTTCAAAAATTTATAATCACCTTTTGCAACTTTCTTGCTAATATCTTTTGTATCTTGAGTACTAGAATAAAAAGGAGGGAACCCGACAACCATTGTATATAAAACGCAACCAATAGCCCAGATATCAACTTTTTTATCATATCCCACATTCATATGCTGTTCAGGAGAAGTGTAACCCACGGTACCACAAGGAGTTTTAGCTAGATTTGAACCAGATTCACCTAAATCAATAGATAAACCAAAATCAGCTAATTTCACAGTACCGATTGAACCAGCACCAATACCTTTAACAAATGAACCTTCATCAATTTTATTATTATCATCAGAGTGACGACGAGCATTAATTTGATCATCTAATGAACGTGGGAAGAACTCACAGGGTTCAAATAATAAATTTTCAGGTTTAATATCTCTATGAACAATACTTCTATCGTGTAAATGTTTAACAGTTTGAGCCACTTGTCTCATAATATGACGAGTCAAATCTTCACTAAAATAAGTATATTTAATGATTTGATTGAATAATTCTCCACCAGAAACTAATTCCATGAAAAGGAAACAAAATTTTGAATCATCAGAATTTTGAAAATTATATAACTTTGTAATATTTGGATGATCTAATCTTCTCATAATTGCAATTTCACGCCTTGTTGATTCAATTTGTTCTCTTTTCATTGATTCCTTCTTGATGATTTTAATGGCAATGTCTCTTTTCAATACGGAATCAAACGCCTTATAAACAACAGAAAATGCACCTTCCCCTAATATATCAGATAGTATATATCTTGGAGGTAATTCATTATAAAATACAGCTAAACCTGGGTTTAACTCAATAATTGATTTAATCTGTAACGCGTTTTCAATTTGAGGCTGATTACTATTGTTACATTCAACTTCAAGAGGTCCAGTCTCCGGATGAGTTGGGGACTGCGGAAGGGATCCCTCCTTGTCCTTATTCTTCCTGATAATGTTTTTGAATAAGTCCAACATCCCCTTTTCCTAAAAAGCTTTGATACCTTTGTTAATACAGCCTTTAAATAGCTCAATAGAGGGAAGAGTAATTGGAAAAAGAAGCTGATTTTTATTCTTACTCCATTTTTTTCCTCTTTGTTTCAAGACGACCTCAAACTCCTTGAAAAACATTAAAAACTGCGCTGAGCAAATCAAAAAAAACAAAACAAAAACATGCTCAGCGCTGACGTCATATTAAGGCTATGCGGCGTGATGTACGACATGTTTTGGGTGTTGTAATTGCTGAGCTCTATTTCCAGTTTAGGCAACTTTTATTACACCGCTCTGCCTCACAAGGCAACTTTGTATTCTATGGAGAAAAATTTAAAAATTTTCAACATAGGACTGAATTATCAACACTTTTAGATAATATACATCATTATCTTATTATTTTGACCATGTCTGTTGCTGTTCCACAATACTTTAAGATCACACAACTTAAGTCTACCATTGGACTTCCGAAGTTATATAAAGATACTCTTCTTTCTTTAGGTCTTCGTAGAAGACATCAATCAGTGTACCAAAAGATTACACCACAACAAGCTGGTCAAATTGCTAGAGTTAAATCTCTTGTTAAAGTTGAACTTGCAAATGAATACAAATCAAAACAAGATATGAGGGAGGAAAGAAAGTCGGATCCAGGATTCTCCTTTATTTAAATTAAGATAAATGTAGTTATGTCTATATACCTGTATATATATTAAAGAACATTAAAGTTTTCAATTTTTCCCGTCACCCTTAATTTTATTATTTCAAAGTTTGCTAATTAACATTTATTAGAAGTACTGATTAAATAAATAAAAAAATATATAAATATGGTTTCAATAAAACTTAGAGTTCATTTCAAATCATCAGCTGTGTCATCTGTAAAGTCAATGGACTTTCTAAACTCATATATTCATCATTATTATTACCCATTAATGCATCACTTAAATCATCAGCATTAATACTAACAGTAAAATCTATTGGATCTTGAACTGTTTTATATAATAATGATTGTGATAAATTATATATTTCTGTATCACTTGAAACTAAACTGTCGTCTACCATTTTCATAATTGCCTTGGCACCAATGGTCATAGATTTATCCCATTTGGAATAATTAGTCTTTGTTCTACTTTGTCTTTTATATGCTTCTATTTGATTATTCATATGTAATTTAATTGGTGATGATTTTAATGTTTTAACTAAAAGGTTTTGCTTTGATGGAGAACAAGAGATTGAACAAGCCTTCGAATTCATTAAATGATCATCATTCAATTGCTTCCTGATTGGCGAAGTTGTGATTGGATTTAATAAACTATTTCTCTTTCTATTTACTGTTGATAAGTGTTTGATATTGAAAGGATTTAAAGGTTTAATTTCACTAATGCTTAAATCTTCAATTTGATCTTGTATTAAATCAATTAACTCATCATCATTTTCAGTTTGGTAATCAAATTCAATAATATCATCTCTTGGTAACTCCCTTTGGTTAATTTTACCAAATTCATTGATTTCTAATTCTAAGTATCCGAACCTCAACCTATTTTCGGTGGGAAAATGAACAAAACAGTTATTAATTGGATCAATCTCACCATTTTTACCAAGTGGGCCAAATAAACTTGTTTTCAAGGAATCTGACGTTGACTTAAATTGTAAATTCAAAGAAACCGGCTTCGAATATTTCTTTACGGAATTCTTCATAAATGAAATCCTATTAGTTAAATCAATATCATCAGTATGTGAAGAATCCATTGGTAAATTTTTTGGGCTATAGAAAGGTAAAATGGATTCATAATGAATATTATAAAGTTTACTATGCCTATAATTTGGACAAGGTTGTAAGGTTTCAATTTCAATTTCATTTGAATCTCTTCTTTGTGATTTTGAAACAATTTTTATTAATTGCAATGGTGTTCCATTTATATTTGATTTGGTTTTATATTTTGGTTTTGGCTTTGTTGTTTGTCTTTGGTTATTAGATTGATGAACTCTTAAATTATTAGAAATATCAACCAGCATAATCGATTACCTTTGATTTTTTTCTCTCCCTTTTCGTTGTTAATTAAAATATATTATAAAAATTGATGTGGATGTAACTTCCTTTTAAAATGATCTAATAAGGTTTCCTAAAATGGAAATCGTCTATATTTTTAATTATTTGTTTTTATTTCGCCCAAAACGGCAATTATGGATATAATAAGGTCACGTGAGAATGTTTCAATTTATTAATGTGGCGTATTGTCTTACCAGCCACCCTCGCAATTTATCACTATTGATTACGTAACGATAACATGCGCCATGTCCACCAATTAGAACAATAACGCGGGGACCAACGGAATATATGTGGCGCATTAAGTGGGGGTGCTCTTTTTTTTTTTTTTGGATACCGCCTGTATACGATGATGCTGCTGAGAAAAACCCCAAAGGACCAATGCACAATATAAAAACCCGCTTTCCTCCTCATTTTGTCACAAGCATTTAGACAAGAATAAGAAGAAACATTACTAAATGCCTTCACTAAGACTGATATCTTTCGGTAATAGACCTCTCCGTTTATTATCCACTCCTTCTGCAACAAACAAAGTTCTCGTTTTGAACTCCTATGCCTCCTTAAGAACTTTATCAACTTCAATTGCTCAAAGACACTCTCATAGCCATGGTGGTGAACCATGCACTGGTGACTCACATTCTCATTCGATTAGTCATCCAAGAAATACAGATCCTTCTATGCCGAACGCTTCAGAGAATATTGATCTCAATGATTACGTGCATAAGGATAATCAACAAAACGATGAATCCAAAAGCATTCATCATTATTATGAAGCTTCAAATGGTAAACCACTTGTTAAAACTGCGACTGTTAGAAATGGAGAAAAGGTAGATGATCCTGAGAATGATTTCTTACTAGGTGGACCAAATCCGAAGAAGCGGGTTTCTCATGGTCATTCACATTCAGATTATCCTGAACTAGATAACATGGATTTTGGTGGTGAAGATTTCACAATTCGAGTGAATCCAAAGAAAGAAACAACCTGGACTAAAGTGAAGGACTTTTTTAATCCTCATACACCAATTTCCCATATTTTTGGTAAACCAAATGAATCAGGTCATTCCCATGGTCATACTCATACCCACGGAGCTGCTGATCCAGAGGCTTTAAAATTATATGATACAAATAATTTAGCAAATGAAGGTGTTAAAATCACTTGGATTGGTTTTGGTGTTAATGCTTCTATGGCTGTTACTAAATTTATCGGTGGTGTTGTTTTCCATTCACAAGCTTTAATTGCGGACGCTGTTCATGCAGTTGGTGATTTAATTTCTGATGTTTTAACTCTATCAACCGTTAGGTTCACAAATAAGAAGCCAAATGAAATCTATCCTTTAGGATACGGTAAAATTGAAACATTTGGTTCATTTTTGGTCTCTTTTATTTTACTTTATGCAGGTTTTCAAATTGGTTGGTCTTCATTCTATGAAATGATTGGTCCCTTAATTCCAAATGCATTACATGATTTGATGGCATGGATTCCATCTCATTCTCATTCTCATTCCCATGCTTTGGTGGATTCAGCTGATGGTGCCAATGCAACTGATATTAATGCTGCGTGGTTAGCTTTAGGCTCAATTGTTGTTAAAGAATGGTTGTTTAGAGCTACAAAATCAGTTGGTGAAAGGTTAAATTCTAAGGTTTTAATTGCCAATGCATGGCATCATAGAGTGGATTCACTTACATCTGTTGTCGCTGTTGCAACGATCTCTGCTGGTTACTTTTTAAATGTTTATTGGATGGATGCAGTTGGGGGATTAATCGTTTCAATATTGATTATGAAGGTTGGTATTTCAGGTGTTGTTCAATCATTCAAGGAACTTATAGATAAGGCAATCCCAAGAGATGATGCCAAATATTTGGCTATTGAGGATGCAATTAATGTCTCATTAATGAAGAAAGATAGTCATGTTTTAATTAAGGAATTAAGCGTTTTACCCTCAGGTACCAACATGAATGTTGTTTTAAAGTTAAATGTTTCACCTTTTGATAAGGAATACGAAAATAAATTAACATTGGATAGAATGGGTGAAATTGGAGATGCTTTAAAGAAAGATATCACAAATGAATTCAGTACAATTAAAAACGTTTCAATTCAATTCATTTCAAATAAGGAAGCTAAGGACCTTAAGGAGTAATGAAGTTATGATTGTAGGATTAGACTATTGTTTGTTTATAATGGTTCTCTTCATTTCAAACAAGAATAGAAGAAGAAAAAGAAAATAAAGATTATATGATTTGTTAATAAAAGTATATTTATAAAGGAAACTCTATTTCTTAGCCCAATCGTTTAAACCAGCTCTGTTTCTAGCGATTTCAAACGCATAAAATTGTAATCTGACAACAAAAATGGTATTATCCTGATCATATTCCTTTGAAGCATCAGTTCTAAGTAAAGTACCAAAATTATAATCGTCAACTTTATCTTCAAATTTCTTAAGGTAATCTCTCCATTTATTCTTACCAGCAGCTGATTTCAATTCATCCTCGTTAAGAATTGCTAATTTAGTTTTATCCTTATATTCAGGGAATGCACTGTAAAATTCTTCAAGGATTTCATCGTCATATTGAGTTAATTTCAATTTTGAACCTGGGATTGCAGAAATAAGGTTCCAATAAACTTCCATTTGCTGAACTGCCTTAACAGCAAACTGCTTTTCAATTTCTTGTAAGTTATCTGGGTTTTCAGGATCGAAATCTTCCGGTAAGCCTTGCACTTGTGACATGTTTAATTAATACGTCTATTCCTCTAATACTCTCTTATTTTATTTTGAAAAACTTTTTTTTTTTCAAGAGATAGAAATTTCACCATTTTTATAGAAATGTGCTTACGTAACGGGTTAGAATTTACCAGATGCTTCCAGCAATAAGGAGTATTAATTTAATAAGGTTATAATTGATCAGTGTCAGCCCCGAAAGATGGTGTATTTTCTAACGTCATTGCCGTAGCTAGTTGAAAAGGAAACAACTGGTGTGTTCTTCATCATCCAAAGATCAAAATATAAGAGATGTGTGTGAAATATACAAAATTTACTACAATTAAAAGAATAATCAATAAGCTAAGAGACACAAGATAGGAATATTGTATGTTCATTAGAGACAGTCACCTGACCATCACCAGCGCGTAATACACTGTATCAATGAAAATATTCTGTGTGTGCTTCTTGAACTCAGTGCCTTCTCTATTTAACTAGGATAACAATGAAAAATAAAAGAGGGATCTTGACCTCCTTTTATATTATTCTCCATAAGGTGAAAAAAATTTTCACTCAAGGGTTGAGAACACATTGGAAAAGGGTTTCTACAAAAAAAAATCGGAATCTATCATCTAATTAAGTAATTAAGTGTTCAGTAAAGAGGAAGTAAAATAAAACAAAACCATTTATAAAAGAAAAGAGCATAATTACAAAACTAAGTGGGAAAAGTTGATAAAGAAAAGGATATTAGATGGATAAAAAGTTTTTATATAACTTAATTCATCTTCTTAACCAATTGGTTAATGTATTCTTCTCTGTTACCAGTAGAACCACCTTGAATAAAGTGTTGGAACTTTCTTCTAACACCCCAACCACCAGATGGGTTAGATAACTTGAATGGCCACAAGAAGTTGGAAGCTTGCTTGAAGTTTGGACCAACAGTGTAAATTTCGTGAATTAAATCTTCAATGGATTCAATACCGAACTTACCCAAGACAGATTCAACAACAGCGTTATCGGACAAAGCAATTCTTTGCTTGTTAACCTTACCGTAACCTCTCTTGTAAACCAATTGTCTAATAGTAGACAAAGATGGGTAACCGAAAGCACAGTATGGTTCAACCAACTTCAATAATTCAGTGGTAGCCTTGGTAACCTTAACGAAGACACCAGCGTTAATTTGGTTCAATCTCAATAATTGGAAAACCTTTCTTGACTTTGGTGGGATCTTCATAATACCCTTAATTCTAACAACGAATAAAAGGTTTGGTTGAGCCTTAACGAAGTAAGAACCTTCAGCCTTAGCAGTTCTCTTGGCATCAATCAAAGCTCTTTCAGCAGATTGGTATTCGTTAACGTAAGCTTCAGTTCTCTTGAAGATAGCAGCTCTCTTTTCCTTGTTAGCCTGTTGAAAAAAAATGTTAGTAAATAAACTCAAGTAAAGTTTAAGAATATTCTTTTTTCTTCATTTCTTTGATCGTTAAACTTCAGCCGAAAGATGGTGTTAATAACAGACTTCATCCCCGTAGGTAGTCGATATAAATGGACAAATTTTTCATCATTGTATAACATTGGGTAAATTTCAAAAGAAAGAAAAAAAAGAACATTTCGTTAATGATGATATAATACATACAGCCTTTCTAGCTTCTCTGGCAGCAGCAACGGCAGCTTGGTCTCTTTCAACTCTCTTAGCCTTCTTGATTTGGGTTTCTGGTCTTGGAATACTATAATAAAGTTAAATGTTAGTAAATTAATGTTCACTTTTTCCAATGTGTGCATTGACACATTTTCATCTTCTTATGAAACATAATAAAATCTAATGATTTCATGCTTTAACAATGTTCTTTGAATTGAGGATTGGATACCTCATTCAAAGGCCAATATTACGCAGAGGAAACAGTAGATTGTAAAATATTCAAGAAAAGATTTAAGTAACTAATGTTCAAAATCTTTCCTTACTTATTATCACTCTACAGAAGACATAAATATATTCCTAAAAATAAGAATAATGTCTATTTCCTATGGAATGCATTTAGTTGAAACGTTAACAGATTTAATGTAACAACAATATAATATTTGGTCTGATATATCCTGGCTTAATAGAAAAGCTTATGGATTACATCGTATTCACTAATAAAATTAGTAGAGACCACTCAATTTAGAGAGAATGACGAGTTCTAATATTCAACATATACCTCAGTATATGTTATTTCTTGTCATAATCTCAAGTTTGATCCAATAAAACAAATAATTTAAAGAGCCCGGGACCAATAGGCTCACTAGAGAATAGTCAGTGAGGAAAGGCATTTTGCTTGTTAGTTACCCAATTAAACTTGGATAAACATACGCAGCCATTTTAATTATATGAACTTCTGTTAGGAAAAGAAAAGTGTTACCATAATCCGCAAGAATATAAATTTTTCATTGAGAATTAAGAATTTTTTTCTTGGAGGTAAAGATTTCTTTTGTGAGGGTTTCGAAGGAAAGTTGGTCACGTGCTTTAAGTGAGGGTTTATAGCTACGGAAAGAACTATGAAGGTGTAGGAAAGGAACGAAATTACCAAAACACTGTTAAGATAAGCATAGATAGAGAACGTTGTGGATGTGGGTGGATTTTATTAGCTGAGAGCTGTACGTTTTAGAGACAATTTACTTGTCCGGCAATTCATAAATAAAAAAAAAGGTAACCTTTCTATCGATATTTCTTTACTTTGTTAGGATTTTTGGAATACTTGTAATTATAATTATCTTGTAATATAATAATATATACTCATTTACTTTAAAACATATTGTTTAAATTTGAATTTTGTATTTTCATTTCCTTGCTACAAAGAGTTACTAATTTTAAAATGAGAGTACTTTCACTTTATTTAATTCAAACTATTGTTAACACATTTATTAATATTTACATGTAAATACCCTTTTAATAGACTACACATATTACCATTAGATTGATAAACGACGATAGTTTCTAATGACACCCTTAAAATACTTAAAAATGCACTTTTTAACTCCTTTTGAAGGAACAACGTCTCCTTTCTGACATAATACCCATCCTTATCAAGAAAATTAAACCCTTCAATAGAGCACCCAATTCAAACAGTATCACAGACAATCAAAGGTCCCTGTACGTTACGTAACCATTACTGTATTGACTATATGAAACAAACAGAGCAAATCGAGTCCACTCCCCCTCTTTTATTGTAAATATATGTAGATATAGCATGTCCTCAGCAGAATAAATAAATAATTGTATCTTCCTACTACACCTCCCTTCTTCCACTTTCAATTTAAATATAATTAAAATGTTAAACACAAAGAGTATGTACCCACAAATAGAGCCACAACCAGAGAGTACCTGTGAATACTAACGCTAAATACTTAAACAGCCAATAACTGGTGGGTCCCAATCGCCCTTGACTGTAGAGAATCAGCTAAGAATGCTCATTTTGAGGCTAAACAACTTAGACTAGATTCGCAACAAGCTTACTTTGCAGGTGAAGGAGCGTTGGCAAAGGAATTGTCAAATAAAGCTAAGGAACAAAAGGATATGGTTGATAAATTCAATACAATGGCTGCCAATACTATTTATTTAGGCAACAATCACGGTCTTGATGATTCGATGATTGATTTAGACGGTTTATTCAAAAATGAAGCAGTTAAACAGCTAAATAGGAAAGTTAAGAATACTAGAAATAATAAGGAAATCAAATGTCTGTTGAAAAGTAACAATAGTTCTGATTTTGAAGTTGTTCGTATGAAGCGTATTATTAAAGAATACTGTGCTTATAATAATTTCCATTATTGTGAAGACAATAATGATGGTGGTTACGTTGTCATTTCACTAGTTGACTTACCAACGCACGATGATATCCATACCGAAAACCTTTCATTTTCGGATTTCCTTCCAATTGAAAGGCTAACTTGAAGCATTCTACTGAAGAGTAGGTCACCCAGACTTCCAAAATTTCTTTTTCTTTACTTATATTTCTCTATATATATTCTTCATATACACAACAAATACCCAACTTGTTTTTATTTGTTATCGATGTCAACGAAAGCATTTTGTGTAAATGCTCCCAAAGAGGAAATTTTCAAGCTCAAGATTATTTCAAAGAAATTTCAGCCAGATGAGTTCAGGTCCTCTTTTTAAAGTACTGTCATCAGAGAACTAACCATGAGTGTTGCAGTTATGTCAAGAGGTGCCCCACTTGGGTGTATGTAAAAAGTAGTCTTTTATACGTTTATTGTACTGTCCATTTCATTAACGTTTTGTTACTAACTTCTTACCTTATATTCTTTTTTGATAGCCACTAAGGATTACAACCATGCAACTGATAGCGAATATGAAATGTACCGTCGCAAGGCAGATGAAGCTTATAAGGAACGTAATAAATTATCACAACAATCACAAAGTGCGTATAACTCAGGCGATAAAGCAGGTGCAAGTACTCTTTCTCAGCAGGCAAAGAAACAATTAGCTCTTGCTGAAGAGTATAACCAAAGGGCTGCTGAATACGTTTTTATTGAAAATAATAGAGATTCTGATGATAATGATATTGATTTACATGGCCTTTACGTTAAGGAGGCTGAATATATTTTAAAAGTCAGAATTATTAGTGGTATTCAAAAAGGCCAAAGTACTCTTGATTGTATTGTTGGTAAAGGTAATCACTCAGTTGATGGTATTGCAAAACTGAAACCGGCAGTTGAACAATTATGTCAAGATGCTGGTTTGAAATGTTGGATTGATGAACGTAATAAGGGTGTTCTTCATATTGATATTTCTTCTGGAAAAGTTCCGGATTCTTGGTCTAATATTAGAGCTGAGGGATTTGCTGCCATGGATGCAAATTACTATGGTACTCAACAACCACCATCTCAACAACCGGTCTATCAAAACCAAAACCAAAACCAAAATTACTACAATGCTCCACAACAGCCAGTTTACGCCCAACAAACGGGAAACAACAACAACAACAACAACGATTCTATTGTGGAGATGCTCTTTGGCTTTTGTCTTCAAGCTGTTTGTTCTCAAATGAAAAAGTAATGTATCTTGAGTAAGAGTATTCAAGATTTTACATTTTTCTGTCCCTGTTTAATTTACACTCTTTTTTATATTATCTGTTAATTCTATTGTAACTTAAGTGTCATTTATATCAATGTATAACTTACGAGCTACCATTCGACAAGAATGGAGTCGAGTTCAACAAACTATTAGTGTGTTACAATCACGAATTTCGTTACATGGACAACAACTAAACGAACGTACACCTATTGGTGATGAAAATGAAATCCCTGGTGGATTGTTAAGACAACCGCCAAATAACGTCGTCGAAAACCCAGTCACTACAACGCAGAGATTAAAGAAATTGTTTGATAACTTCTTAGCAATGACAACCCTAACTTTAATGATGATTATATTTTTACCATTTTATGTTATTTATAGGTTAAGCGTTTATGTGATATTCTTTTTAGTGGCAATAGTAGGTAAGTTACAAACAAGTGGATATAAGTCAGTTAATATTACAGATCCAACAGATATAGCTAAATCTTTTATTATCAACTTTAATGAACGAATTCAAAAGCCTAGTTCTGATATTGAAAATCAATTATCAAGTCTTAGACCAAATTTCCTAGAATGTTCATATTCACAGACACTTTATATTGTTAAAAGGGATTTTAGATGGTTATTAGTGTATATAGATTCTCCTTATTCTAAAGAATCAACCACATTTGCCAATGATGTTATGATTAATGAACAATTTTTGAATTTTATTAATTCAAATAATATATTGACTTGGGGTGGTGATATCACAAAATCAGAGTCTTTCCAAATAGCCAATCAATTCGGAATAACCAAGTTGCCGTTCCTTGGTTTTTTTTGTATGACAACACAAGAAATCCCAACAAGTTCTGGGGCTCAAAGATCATCACCAATGTTATCATTAGTTACAAAGATTCAAGGTTATAAGGAACCAGAATTTGTTTTAAAGAAAGTGAAAAGGGCATTTAAGAAATATAATCCTGGAGTTTTATCCATAAGAAGATCAAATCCTAATGGAATACCGGTTATTCCGACTAGTAATAATACGAGAAATACACCAATAGTTAACAGTAGCAATAATAATGAAGACGATTTAAGACGCCAGTGGTTAGAATGGAGAACTTCAATGATAGCAACAAGTTGTATGGAAGAAGATTTTGCAAAACTTGCAGTTAGGTTACCAAATGGCAATCGTGAACAAATTTCATTACCAAGGGATTCAACACTTGAAGATTTATACGCTTATGTTGAATGTAAGATGATGAACGAAATAGAATTGATCCCAGGCGGAATATACAGAGAACCAATTGGATATACACATCACTATGAATTCAATTTAACAGTATCGTTTCCTCATAGACGTATCTTAGAAGTTAATTCAACACCAATTGATCAAGTTGGTGAAATATATCCAAATGGAACATTAGTTATTGAAACTTAAAAAAAGAATCACAAATTTATCATATTCTTTTTATGTTTTAAATATACATTATAAATTGGTTTTATAGTTTCATGGTATTATTATTGATATTAAGCATTACTGATGACCTTTTTACTATTCTTTTTAGATTTTTTATTCTTTTTAGTTTTCTTTAAATCATTGAAACTTGATTTTAAAATAGTGATATATTTAGTCCAAAATGAATCAAAATCCTTTGGTTCAATAACTGTACTTAACTTAATTTTCTTCGACTTGTCTCTATTACCATCAGAGATACGAATTAAAATTGGGTATTTATTAGATTGTGATTTTAAGGTCTTTTTATGAATTGCAGGTTCAATATTTGATCCAAGATCATTTAACTCATCAATTTCAGCACCTTCGATTTCTTCTTCAATGTCATATGATAAACGCTTTTGTGTAATTGTGTAATAATTATGACCTTGTTTACCAAGTAAATCATTTGCTTGTTTTAAAAACTAAATAAAATATATGTATGTTGTTAGTATTAAAGATAACTTTCTAAATTCAAATAAATTGTGTTCCTTTTGCAATCATACTTCATCGTTACTAAGCCTAGCCATGATTAATAACCTATTTAAACGTTTAAATAAAAGTAAGATAGTACCATTTAGAATTGAAACATTCCCAATGAAGAAAAAAAACTCGACGAAAATTTACAAAAACATGCTCATGATTAAATTACACCTATTTTATAAAGATATTTACAAAGACTACTGACGTCTGCTTCCTCTTTCCTTCCTCTTTTCGTGGAACTGCTTCACCTTTTGAACAGCAACTGCAGATGCTCTGTCCACTGAATTGTGAAGTGCAGAGATTTCATTCCTAGCAGGGCTTTCTTTCTTCATTTTCATACCAATAACTCTTTCAATTTTTAAGAAGAGATCCAAATCATATTGTGTAACAAGAGAAACAGCTTTACCAGATTTACCCGCTCTGGCAGTTCTACCAACACGATGAATATAAGCCTTGGAGTCTGTTGGAATATCATAATTAATAACAAGATCAACATTTGGAATATCTAAACCTCTTGCTGCAACATCAGTTGCAACAAGGATATTTTTATCTCCAGATTTGAACTTATTAAGAGCACCTAATCTTTGTTGTTGTGACAATTGTCCATGTAATGGGATTGCTTCAAATCCAAGTAACCTTGATAAAAGTGCAACGTGTTGACAATGTGCACAGGTTCTTGTGAAAACGATCATACTCTTTCCAACGTTTTCATTCATCAGATGAATTAAATAAGTATTTTTAAATCCATCAGGAACAACCATTAATGTTTGTTCAAGTGTTTCAACTGTGGTATATTTACTATTAACGGCAACTTTAATAGGATTATGTAATGATGCTCTTTGTAATTTATCAATTTTCGATGTTAAAGTAGCAGAAAATAGATATGTTTTTCTTTCTCTTGGAATAACCTGAAGAATTTTATCTAAAACAGGTCCAAATTCTAATTCTAATAACCTATCAGCTTCATCCATAATTAAAAATTTTAATGCTCTTAGTGAAAATCCTCTTGTCGTTTCTAAATGATCCATTAATCTACCGGGAGTAGCAACAATAACATGAGGCTTTCTCATCAATTCCTTTGCCTGTTCAACCATATCCATACCACCGACAATTGTACAACATCTTAATCCCATATTAGACCCCAAGGCTTCAAATGTTTCCGAAATTTGATAAGCTAATTCTCTAGTTGGTGCTAAAACACAAGCGAAGTAAGGTGTTTGGGCGTCCCAAAGTGCTTGCAAAACAGGAATTGCAAATGCGGCGGTTTTACCAGAACCTGTTTGCGCAATCCCAATAATATCATTACCTTTTAATGCAGGTGGTAATGCTTTTGATTGAATAGGAGTAGGTTTTGTAAAATTTAATGATTTTAGTGATTCTAAGATATCTTCACTTAAGCCAAATGAATTGAAATCTTCATATTCAATTTCCTTTTCTTCTTCGTTGTCTTCTGGTGCTTCGCCTTCATCTTCATCTTCTGAATCTGATTTTGCTTCAAAAACTTGTTTTGGTTCCATGTCAGGTTTAGCAGCGGCAAGCTTCCTCTTCAATTCAGAAATATAATTCTTTGTAATCTTCTTGGAATTCTTATGTGATTTACCATACCCTGTCATTATTTAATTCTCTATTCTTCTTCCTTTGATCCTTCTTGTTAAGTTAACGATAAAAAAATAATTTGAAAATTTGAAAAATTTTTTTTTCAAATCTACACAGCCTTGGAAAAAATTTTACTGAAAAAGTGAAAAATTTAAAAAATCCTTTACTTTTAATCAAGTGTAGTTTGCTTTATTAGACAGCTGTGTTTTGAATTACTAGGTTAAAATAGTGGAATAATGGCTAGAAGAAGACAAAAGAAGAGAACTCATTCTAAACAGAGTGAAGAAGAGTTCAAATCCATTCCAAGATCAATGGTTATTCATCTTGGAACAGCACTTGAGAATCATACATTAACACAACTAGTTCGTGATACTAGGAATATGATGCAACCACATACTGCAATTAATCTTAGAGAAAGAAAATCTAATAAATTAAAGGATTTTATTGTTATGGCAGGATCTCTTGGAGTTTCATATTTTATGATATTTTCACAAAATGAAGAAACTGGTTCAACACATTTAAGATTATCATCAATGCCACATGGACCAACGATTTCTTTTAGAATATTGGAATATTCATTAGCTAAGGATATTAATAAAATTTTAAGAACACCAAAATCACTTTCAAAATCAGCTCCAGAATATTTAAGTCCACCATTATTAGTTATGAATGGATTTACAAATCCAAAGGATGCTGAACCACAAGAAAAGTTAATTATAACTCAATTTCAAAATATGTTTCCACCAATTAATCCTGTTGAAACCAAAGTGAATACTATAAAACGTGTTCTGCTTTTAAATAAAGATAAAGAAACTGGAGTTATTGAGTTAAGACACTATATCATTGATACAAGGTTAGTTGATGTTAACAAGGGTGTTAAAAAGTTAGTCCAAATCAGGAAGAAGTTAAATAAAAAATTACCAAATTTATCAACCGTTCAAGATGTTGCTGATATTATACTTGAAAATGGGGTAGCAGCACAAAGTGCATTTACATCCGATTCCGAAATTGAAGATGATGCAATTGTTGAAGTTCAAGATGATGTTGTTTTAACAAAACCAAAGGCTCATTCTAATACTAGTAATGAATTAAGCTCAATCAAACGTAAAAAGGCTATTAAATTAACTGAAATTGGCCCAAGAATGAAATTAAGATTGGTTAAAATTGAACAAGGTGTTTGTTCTGGTAAAGTTCTTTATCATTCACAATTTTCAAAATCAGCTAATGAAATGCATAGATTAGATCAAAGGCATGCTGTTAGAAAGAAGGAAAAGGAAGCTAGAAGAAAGGCTCAAAATGCCAAGATTGCTGAAAAGAAGGAAAAGAAAAAGTTAAAGAAGGAAAGAAGAAAGGCTAGACAAGCTGAAGGTGAACAAGTTTCTGCATCTGAAGACGATGAATCGGATTCTGAAAATGAAATGAGCGATGTTCCTTCTGATTATAGTTTAGATGATGGCGCTGATAACGGCAATGATAAACTCTTTGATGAAGAAGAATAGTTAAGGTTATCATCCCATGCTAAATATTAGAATGTTATTCTTTGTATCACATATAATCTAATCTATTAAAATATCTCTGATATTTGAAAATAAAATAAAGAATCGTTTATTTGTGTTTGTTAAAAGTGTTATAAACCAATATAAAAATAAAAAAAGGGAGAAAGACAGTAAAGAAAGAGACTCATTGAACAAAAAAAAAGAAAGAGGGCATATAAACCATAAAGTTTAAAACAAAAAATGTATTATACGTTTTTCATCATAATTACACTAGTTGACGATTATCAATTTTCAATCCCTTCTTTTCGCAAATTGACCATTTACTAACATCAAAAATTTCATAGTCACCAATTGAATAATTATCACCTGTTGTCAAAATAGATTTTGGTAATACCCATTGGTTTTCATCTTTTTGTTTTGACCACCCTGAATTCTTTAAAGATAAATTGCAAAGTTCACGTTCTTCATTTGAAATTCCATAATAATATCCATAAAATAATTCAATAGATCCTAGTCCATTAATAATTGGTTCAATATCATTAGCATGGAAAATTTTATCCCATATTTGATTTAATTGCATTGCTTGATTACCTGGTGGATACGTTCCGAATTTTGTAAAATTAACAGATTTAATTGAATTATATTCATTAATTAATCCATTATTTGATTCAACCATTGATAATATCAATGTTTGAATACCAGTTGGTAAATATCTAAAATCTGAATCGCTTGATGCTTCAATTTGTTCCCTTGATAATCCATAGGTATCACTGGTTGCCTTCTTTATTTGTTCATTATGTGTAACTAAAGGTTGCTGTTGCACTTTTTGTTGTTGTAGTAGAAGTAATTGTTGTTGTTGTTGTTGCTGCTGCTGCTGTTGTAGTTGTAGTTGTTGCTGTAATTGTTCCTGCTGTTGATATTGTTGTTGCTGTTGTGGCAGCGATGATGTAGAGTTAACTTGCAATAATGATGTACCATTTTGTGATGGTGATATACTATTAGTTTCATCTCTCGGTTTTTGTTTCTTTAAAGCCTCTAGAACGCTTGCAGCATTTAATGCATTAACATTTGAAGGTTGTGGTGTTTGAATTACGTTGTTCTGAACAGTTGGTGTTGTTGTAGCCGTTGTTGAATTGGATGATGATGGCCTTGGTGAATCCTTTGGTGAACCCTTTAGTGATTCCTTATTAGCAGAAATAGCTGCAGACCAATTCATTGTTGTTGATGGCACTGGAGCAGGCGCTGGTTTCAACGTTGTAACTGTAGCAGAATTATTTGCAGATGATGATATTTGATGTACCTGTTTGTCAGTTGACGAAATTGATAGCGTCGGTATTGAGTTACTTCTTGAATCAGAACGCTTTTCGATTAATTCTTGTGTTTTCTTTCTAAGTATCTTTGTTGAATCTAACTTTGAGGGAGATTCAGCAGTTGTTGGGGGTGTTGAAACCATAATTGTTGAATTGGCAGATGGTGTATTTTCTTCATTAATATCATTAATATCATTATCTTCTTCCTCTATTGAAGTATCAAGATCTAGATCATCATATATTGAATCATCATAAATAAAATCAGGATTTTGATTTTCTTCAATATAATAATTAACATCATCAGCAATATCAAGTATATCATCAACTGGTAAAATTTCATTCTGTAATAATCTTAAAATTATTTCTAATTTTTCAATATGCCATTGATGCGTTGATAATAATTCAACTAGTTCTCTTTTCCTTTCCTCTGAAACAAAATCTTTCTTTTTACTTTTCTTCCCATTTCCTGTTAATCTATCCATTTCTAATTCCATTGATTCTGTTTGTTGTTGTAGTGAATCAAGTGCTTGGTTAACAAAATCAATTGCTTCATTTTCAACATCTGGTCTATCGACAGCTGCCAAACTTATATCTGAATACGCCTTTAATTTTGATCCCTTTTCAACTTCTTTATATTTTTCCATTGCAACTTCAACAAGTTTACGATGTTCTAATAATTGTGTTTTATCTTTAATTTCAGTACCTGTTTGCCAATTTTTAACTTGTTCTCTAAACCTTTGTAATTTCTTAATTTCCTTCTTCAAATCATTTTCAAGTTTATCCTTTTGTGATGTATTTGATGCATTTTGATGGCGATCATATATAACATCAAAAATTTCTAAACCTTCAGTGATCTTCTTGAACACTCGGTCCATTTCCCTGCATAAAAAAGAAACATTATGTTAGTTTAAAGTTATATACTTAACTAGTATTAAGAATACAAAGAAATTCAAAAGAAGTTTTCTTATATTTAATCACGTATATTAATTAAAACAGAAAGAAAAATGAATTTTAAAAGATAAAAAATAAAATATTAACATACTGTTGTAACTTCCTCTGTCCTGACATTTTCTTTTTCCTTTTTCTCTCCCGTTATTCAATTCTCCTATAAAGCCAGTCTAGCAAGTTCAGCCTTTAATTTTAACAGGGCAATGAAAGAAATATGTTGACAATTTGGACACATTTTTTTTCACATTTTTTTTTTCTATGATGTTTAATTTCACATTTTAAGAAAAAAACCGTTTTTTTTTTTCAACATTTCTGAAGGTCGGAAAGTTGAACAAGAGCAAATTATTCCAACTTGAAGGATGATATGAACTCTCCTGTTATGGAATATGTGATCAACTCTTCCAATGTAGCAATATAGCAATTTTGAGTCCCAATTGCAACTGCACTAGGGCCTCTAGTATTTAAAGGAATGTGCGCAGTGTGCCTTTCAGGAGCTAGGAACGATGTAACCTTTGTTGGTAAATACTTTTTAGTCGAAGTGATATCAATTCTATTATTACTTGCTTTGAAATCCAAGTGGAAAAAGTGTACTGTTGAATGTGAAGAGGAACAAATTAATAATTTGGATGTCAATGCCATTGATAATATGATTGCCCTTGTTGAACCTCTTCTTAACTCATTGATCATTTGATACGTATGTAGATCAAAAACTCTAATAACAGTACCTTTTATGGAAGCTGTTGCTAAAAATTTACCATCATTTGAGAATTTCATTAACTGTATATCTGTATTATGAGGTTGCAAATGATGAATTGGTTTACAAGTAATTGTATCAAAGAGGGTTATTTGCCCTGCACCGTGTTGATAAACTAATAAAGAATCATCATTTGGTGATAATGCTATCTTTGTGTTAGAAATATGAACAGTATGAATGAGTTTCATGTTACTAACATCATAAATCATCAATTGATCAAGTAATTCAACAATAACTCGTTTTCTATTCATTTCAACGTTCATAACAGCACTTGGGAAGGTCAATTCGCATATAACACTACACTTTTTAGTGTTTGTGATAGTAATTTGTCTTTGAGAGACGTCAATAGATGCAATTAATGAGGTTGAAAAGAGCATTTCTGTGATAACAGACCCAGGACCATCATAACAACGACCAGGTGGATCACAATGATACAGTCTTGTTTTATCTGTAGATGAAATGGCCAAACATGTGGCATCTTGATTGAATCTCACTGACATTATTTGATAGTATTACGTATATTTATAAAGAGAAAAATAGGAAGTGGTGCTTGATAAAAGATTTCAAAGATTTCAGACACACACACACACACACACACATAATAGGAGAACACAAGAGATATGGATCAATTGCTCGTCCCTGCGGTCTCTTTATGACAATTAATGAATGTGTGGATTGGTTATTATGTATACTATATAATATAACAAACTGGGACTTCCTTCTTTTTTCCCCGTCTAAAATGTTATAATTGACGTATCTTTTCATATATTAAAGGCTACAAGTGCACTATAGGCTTAAGCTACAGAGAGTTTAGTTTCATCAGTGCGGTGATAAAGTAAATATGTAAACTTTACGGTATTGAGGGTAGTACTTGGAGCATGCCAATGAGATATGTATGCACAGGCAGTATAGTCATGAGTGTAATATTGTAAAATATACAAAATATCCATATTGGAATGGTGACAAGTTCACACACTGTCTCTTTGGAAAGAAAGTATACCCTATGATCACAAGTCCCCCACAATTCTCTGTTAGTGTTATAAAGTTATTGCTATTTAAAAATCAGTGTGGGCGATGACGCGGCCCCTTATTCCGCCAATAGTTGACAACAAGTTATAAAAGGAACAAACAACCTCTTCCTCCTCCGCATTTTATTCAAGTAAAGGTATTCTTCTTCTTGTTCAAATATTGGTTAATTAATAAGATGCCGTTAACGAAACATTGGAATTACGAACAAGACATAGTCACGACATCCATCAATGGTGCCTGCCTGGCCAACCCACAGTTGAAGTATTTAGAAAGTGAACGAGTTGTTTTCAATTCAATGAATACACAGGATAAAAAGATCACTGTTTTATCTGGTGGTGGTTCTGGTCATGAACCATTACACTTAGGATTTGTTGGTGATAATATGTTGGATGTAGCTGTTTGTGGTTCTGTGTTTGCATCCCCCTCTGTTAAGCAAATTGTTGCTGGTTTACATTCAAAGCCAAGTAATAAAGGTGCTATTATTATCGTTAAAAATTATACTGGTGATATTCTTCACTTTGGTTTAGCTGGTGAAAGAGCAAAAGCTGCTAATATTGATGTTGAACTATTGATTGTCCAAGACGATGTTTCTGTCGGAAGAACTAAAAATGGTTTTGTTGGAAGAAGAGGTCTTGCTGGTACCACTTTAGTTCACAAATGTGTTGGCGGTAAAGTTGCCACTTCTAATCTTAAGTTAAAAGATGCTGCACAGTTTGGTCAACGTGTTATTGATAATTTAGTTACCATAGGTGCATCTCTTGATCATGTCACGATTCCAGGAACTGCAGCTGCTAATGAGGACCACGATGACAACAAAGAAGAACATTATCTTGGTTCCGAACAAATTGAAATTGGAATGGGGATTCATAACGAACATGGTATTATGAGGTTGAGTCCAATTCCAACTGTTGATCAACTTGTTTCATCTTTGTTGAAATATCTCCTTGATCCAAATGATAAAGAAAGATACTATGTTAAATTTGACGCTAATGATGAAGTTGTTTTACTTATTAATAATCTAGGTTCAACATCTAATTTAGAGCTCTATGCTATTCAATCAATTGTAGTTGCTCATTTGAAATCTACTTGGAATATTAAACCAGTCAGAATTTATACTGGTACTTTTACTACGTCATTGGATGGACCAGGGTTTTCTATTACACTTTTAAATGCCACAAAGGCAGGAGGTAAGGAAGTTATTGAAATGCTTGATTTACCAACAACTGCACCAGGATGGAATAGCCATTTACAATCCAGGGACTGGGCAAGAAATGATTATATAATTAAGGAGGCTCCACATGTTTCAGAGGTTTCATCAAATGTTACCTTTTCTCCAAAGGTGATTGAAACTATTATTAGAACTGGTGCTAAGAGGGTCCTTGAAGTTGAACCAAATGTTACATTGTATGATACTGTTGCAGGAGATGGAGATTGTGGGGAAACTTTAGCAGCAGGTGCCAATGCTTTAACCAATGCATTAGATGACAAGTCACTCGAATTAAAAGATGCAGTTAAATCACTTGATGAAATCACAGATCTTGTAGAGAGTGCAATGGGCGGTACATCTGGCGGCCTTTACTCTATCTTCATTTCAGCAGTTGGATCCTATTTAAAGTCGCAAGACCAAGAACAAGATGGTAAGGGATTTGAAGTTAATAAGGATATATTATCAAAGGCATTAATGGCCGGATTATGTGGATTACAACGTTACACAAAGGCACAGATCGGTGATAGAACACTCATGGATACACTTATTCCATTTGTTGAGACGTTTGCTGAAACTGGGGATGTCGATATGGCCGTCGAAGCTGCTCATCAAGGTGCAGAATCGACTAGAAAACTGGCTGCCAAGTTTGGCCGTGCTAGTTATGTTGGAGAAGAGGAGTTTAGGCAGTTTGACTCCGAGGGTGGATTGCCAGATCCTGGAGCTATCGGACTCGCAGCTCTTCTTGCTGGCTTTGTTGAAGGGTCAAAGTGTTGATGTCGTACCGGAGACCAACAATTTTCATGTGAGAGATTTCTTAAAGGTGCGAGGAGAAGTCCAATATTTTTGATTTTTGATTTCGTTATCAAATGTATTCTTTATAATATTATATCTCTTGCTAATTACCCATGTCTTTTTATATTGACAGTGATCCATTTTTAAACCTCAGACCATTTCCTGCTGAAACAGACAACTTGTTTGTTAAACATTGGCATGAAATTTTGTTCTTTGCCTTGTTCTTCCATGGATTGTTGAAATTAGCACCAGTGATAAACAAATTTGTTTTTGGATCATGGTTTGAAAATGAAGCTGATTTGGAAACCAAACAGAATTTTAACGTTAGATTTGTTGGTATCGTTCAAGCAGTCTTATCCATTATACTTTGTATACCAATGTTTAACCATCCATTATTTACACAAGATCCGATTTTAGGTTCTTATGATTTTGCTGGATTGGTTGGATCTTTTTGTGTTGGGTATTTCATTTGGGATTTATTTTATTGTTGCCTTTTACATTTCCATTTATATGGCGTTGAATTCCTGTTTCATGCATTCGGTGCATTATTTGTTTTTGCAACAACCTTACTACCATTTTGTCAACCATATTTGTGTGCATTTTTAATTTATGAAGCAAGTACACCCTTTGTTCAATTTCATTTTATGATGACTCGATCTCCAAAAGGTATGTGGCCACAATCACTGATTACAGTCAATGGAGTTTTATTATTATCAGTATTTTTCTTAGTTAGAATTGTCTGGGGTGTTTATGCAACATTGTATTCATTCTATCGTATGTGGCCAATCCGTTCCGAAATTTCAACATATTTAATTGTCTGTATCTATATTTTAAACATTGGATTCCAGTTCCTTAATTTTAATTGGTTTTCACAGATGCTTAAATTTGCAACACGGTTACTCGGTAATGGTACCAAAAAGAACAAGTCCACGTGAATTGCAATAAAAATATATGTCTTCTTATATATATATGTAAGAGATACACGTGTGCGGATGTGTTAAACCGTTTAATAGACGCATTTAAATATAGCTAGGAATTAAAAAGTTGGTAAGGGGGGACGGAGGACTAATTTAAATTACTTGAATGATTTTACCTTCCTATTTAGAATAAACGTATGTACAATTAAATTCTCTCCATGGGGCACTTCCTCCTATATAATTTCCCCTTCACCAATAGTGGCACGTGGTAACATTTCTAATTATATTTATTTTTTGACAGCCAAGAAAAATCTTGAAACGCTTGGCACTTGTACAGAGCATATATATTTTTGAGAAATCCATGCATTTACGCACCCCAAGACCTAAATCTCGTCGTATTTGTCTGTAGGAATATGGCATCCAACTGACACAAATATAGATACTTTATGCTGTTTTTTTTTCTTGTAATGCATTTTAGCAAGCTCAAAGGTGCTCGTTTCTCTTCCTCACCTATAAACCCCTTAAAAGCCGATTTCTGTCATCCAAATTATATACCCGTATCCCACCAAGTACCACTTTTCACATGTGCGAGACCATATCTAATTAGGCATGGAATAAGAAAAATTTAATTTTTTCTACTTCCTAACGCGGCAACTACCCCTCGACAATTGCACCTATAAAAAGGTTCTGTTCTTTCCGTTTCATATCCCAAGCATTAACTTTCATTTTCAGTAATTACAGATATTTCACTATAAATGCCATTCAGAACTTTACCAGAAATTATTAAAAAGGAGGTAACCTGGGGTAAAAACACCGTTACCAAAGATGAACTTCAACATATTACCTATGAAGATAAAAACGGTAACCAAGTTTCTCTAAGTGAAGAAGCCATTGCTCCAGCTGGTAAGAAATCTTACTGGCCAATTTTCACAGCTGGTGCTGGTTTATTCTCAGATGGTTACGTGAATAACGCTATTGGTACTGCTTCTACTTGTCTCTCTATTATTTATGGAAAGCAATATACAGAGTCAACCGCATTACAAAATGTTAGTGCAATTGCGTTCGTTGGTACTGTTGTCGGTCAATTATCATTTGGTGTCGTTTCTGATTATATTGGTAGAAAGACAGGTATGTTACTCTCATCTGGTGGGTTGATTCTTTTCTCTATCCTTGCAGCTGGTTCTTGGGGTGTGGGTACTGAAGCTCATGTTGGTGGTTACGCTGGTGGTCTATTTGCTGCTCTTACTGCTTACAGATTCTTCCTTGGTATTTTTATTGGAGCTGAGTATCCAACTGGTTCTGCGGCCTGTGCTGAAGCTTCTGCCCTTTTACCTTCTGGTAACAGAAATAGATACTTTGCTTTATTCACCAACTTCATGATTGATTTAGGTTTTGTTGTCTCTGCTTTTGTCCCATTGGTTATGCTTTGGATCTGTGGTCCTCATAACTTACAACCAGTTTGGAGAGTCACCTTAGGTCTTGGTGCTATCCCTCCAATCTCTCTTTTTATCATGAGAGCTTTCTTCAAAGAAGGTACCCAATTCCAAAAGTTGAACTTCAAATCTGTCACTGTTCCTTGGACTCTTGTGATCAGATTCTACTGGTCAAGATTACTTATTGTTGCCATCATCTGGTGGATTTACGATTTTTCTGCATACGCTTTCGGTATTTACTCTGCTCCTATCTTAAACCATGTTATTAAGGATGGTGACTTGTACAAGACCTTCGGTTGGAATGTTGTTTTGAACTTATTCTATATCCCAGGTTCTTTTGTTGGTGCCTTCTTCTCTGATTTTATCGGACCAAGATTGACTTTAACTCTTGGTTTAGTTCTTCAAGCTGCAATTGGTTATCTTATGGCTGGTCTTTACCCACACTTAATTAACAACATTGCCTCTTTTGTTGTTGTTTACGGTATTTTCATGACTCTTGGTGAATTTGGCCCCGGTAACAACATTGGTATCTTGGCTGCCAAAACCTCTGCTACTCCAGTTAGAGGAGTTTACTACGGTATGGCTGCTGCCTTTGGTAAGGTTGGTGCATTCTGTGGTACATATGCCTTCCCATCTTTCCAAAAGCATTACACTGGTAACGAAGGTTATCAAGTTCCATTCTGGTTGGCTTCTTCTTTGGCCTTATTTGCCGCTGCTCTTGGCTTTTTTGGTTTACCTGCTGTGGATCAAGAAGCCATGCAAAGAGAAGATTTCAAGTTCTTGGAATACTTATCCGCCAATGGTTTCGATATCACTCAATTAGGTGGTGGCCTTTTATTTGATGACAGTTCTTCTGAAACTTCCATCGTTGAAAGAGACATTCAAGTTACTGAAGACAAAGGCATCTGTGCATAATCGATTTTGTTGTCCGTATGTCCTATGGTTCTTTTATTAAATTTATATAAAAATCTTCTTTTCTCAGCTATTTAAACGTTAAATTATTACTTCATTCTCTTTTCGTTATTTTGTCTTCCTTTAAAGAACATGTACTTTTTTTAAAATTTGAAAAAAAACTTTTGTTGCTTGATGCATGAGCATATTAACTAAATGGCAATTTCACTTTTTTTTGCCTTTCTCATTTCTCGTTACCTTTTATTGCTTCTAATCTTTAACAAGGGCTTATTGCTTAATGAAATCGGAGGGAAGAACAAGACACATCTTTCGAGCAATGACTCGACATAAGGATGATGGAGAGGATCTTAGAACTCCAGTTGCCGGTTCTGAACAACTGCAAATACCTCATCATCCAAACAAAAAGAGATCCTTTCTAAGAAGACACACCAATGAATCAACGACACCAACAAATTCAAAGAAAGCAAATTCTAGTCGAAATATTTTATCTAATACTACAAATTTAACAAAGAATAGTACCTCCAATGATGGTTACACGTTTGTAACTCCAACACTAACTGATCGACATACTCATGATAATATTAATTCTAATAATAATAATAATAATAATAGTGATAATATAACAAATACAACAGTCACAACAAGCACAACGGATGGTGAAGTTATTTTAAGACAGAACTTAGGGTCAGCCGGTATTAATTCATATGACTACAAAACCTTTAGTACTACACATCCACTTAGAATAAGTAAATTAAGAGCATTGGAAGAGAGTGAAATGACATCCAGATTACATTTTCAAAAATTTGATCTGGAAGACGATTCCCATGTTCCCTCCGATAATGACCAAAGTGATTTAATTATTCAGATACCTAATTTATCAAAGGATGAAACAAAAAACCTCTTTAAAAAGGATGTTATTTCAAATACAGTTAAATATCAAACTGGATCATTAGATAGAAGATTAAATGTTATGAAAAATGCATTCAAACCTGTTTCGAATAGGGATATTTTATTGAGTAAATTACAAAGTTCAAATTTACCAAATGTGTTTCAAAATTCACCAGAGTTTTTAAAATCACTTGAATTGGAGAATTTAGAAGTTTGGGAAGCGCTTAATCACGAGTTTAATTCTGAGATGAAAGAGTTGGCCCAGAGTATTAACAATGAATACAAAAAACAGCATTGTTTAAGTACATTGTGTGGTGGGTATCATTTATTAGAATTGCCATTTGATAAGTTATATGATCCTAAATCAAAAGGACGAGATTTAGGTCCGTTTTTATCGAAGGATATTAGGAAAACCGTGAAGAGCATGCTAAATAAGGAAGACACCGAACCTTATTAGTTGTTCCTCTATCCCTCGATGCTGTGTATTATCTTTGTTATAATGGAAATTTGTATATTAATTGAAAAATTTCATATGAAATATAGAAAATAGACGCTAATTTCAAAAATTACTTGAAGAGCGCCAGCCCCCATTGAAGGCGTTTTCAAGTTATTACTATCACCATCTTTTTATTTAAATTAGATAATGAACGTTTTAAAACTACAGAAAAAGTTCCCTGTTTTAGAACAGGGAGAGTTGTTTGAACTAATTGAAGAGTTTAGAAGCATTGATATTGACGAATCTGGCTGGATTGATAAAAAAGATGCTATCGATAACGTCTCAAAATCGGGTAAAGCATCTTATGATGAGGTTAGAGAAGCTTTAAAGTCTGTTCAAGTTGATGCATCCGGTCATGTTGAATTAGAGGATTATGTTGAATTGAACGCTAAGGTCAAGGAATTGAAAACATCTATTCCACTTGTTTCTACTACCCAAACTATTAATTCCGGTAATATTGAAACATTTACTAGAAATAAAGCAAAGGTTGTTATTGGTGCCAAGGGTGGTCGTACAATTCACACAATTGATGATGAAGAACGTGTGGAATTTACTAGACACATTAATGCCGTTCTACAAGGCGACGAATTGGTTGCTGATAAATTACCTTTTGCGTTGGATAATTTCGAATTATTCGATGAATGTAATGATGGTTTAGTCCTTTCTTCCTTAATCAACGATTCTGTTCCTGACACTATTGATACTAGAGTTTTGAATTTACCAAAGGGTGGTAAACCATTAAATAATTTTAAGTTATTGGAAAATGCCAATATTGTTTTAAATTCAGCAAAGGCTATTGGTTGTGTCGTCGTTAACGTTCATTCTGAAGATATTATTGATGGTAAGGAACATTTACTTTTGGGTCTCATATGGCAAATTATAAGAAGAGGTCTCTTGTCTAAAATTGATATTAAATTACATCCTGAATTATACAGATTGCTAGAGGATGATGAAACATTAGAACAGTTTTTGAGATTACCACCTGAGAAGATTCTTTTGAGATGGTTTAATTATCATTTAACCGCCGCAGGTTGGAATAGAAGAGTTAATAACTTTTCTCAAGATGTTCAGGATGGTGAAAACTACACTATTTTACTCAACCAATTAGCACCACAAGAATGTTCAAAAGCGCCACTTCAAACTCCTGATCTTATAACCAGAGCTGAACAAATTTTACAGAATGCTGATAAATTAGGTTGTAGAAAGTATTTAACTCCGAAGGCACTCGTTGCTGGTAATCCAAAATTGAATTTGGCTTTTGTTGCTCATTTATTTAACACTCTCCCAGGTTTAGACCCAGTTGAAGAAGCGGAGAAACCAGAAATTGAAGAATTTGATGCCGAAGGTGAGAGAGAAGCCAGAGTTTTTACTCTTTGGTTGAACTCTCTTGATGTTGACCCCCCAGTTGTTTCATTATTTGAAGACTTAAAAGATGGTAATGTTCTTTTAGAAGCTTATCAAAAGGTTATGCCAGGTTCTGTTGATAGTAAACATGTCAACAAAAAGCCTGCTAATGGTAATGAAATGTCAAGATTTAAAGCACTTGAAAATACTAACTACTGTGTTGCCATTGGTAAAGCTAATAGATTTTCACTCGTTGGTATTGAAGGTGCTGATATTACAGATGGTAATAAGATTTTAACTTTAGGTCTTGTTTGGCAATTGATGAGAAGAAATATTAATAATACCCTATCAACTTTAAGTGTTAATGGGCGTGAAATTTCAGATGCTGATATTCTTCAATGGGCTAATGCAATGGTTGCTAAAGGTGGTAAATCATCAGCTGTTAGATCATTCAACGATTCCTCATTATCCAACGGTCACTTCCTCTTGGATGTCTTAAATGGTATTAAGCCAGGTTATGTTGATTATGATTTAGTCACATCCGGTGCTACTGAAGATGATAGATATGCTAATGCTAGGTTAGCTATTTCTATTGCAAGAAAGCTAGGAGCCCTTATTTGGCTTGTTCCAGAAGATATTAATGAAGTTAGATCGAGATTGATTTTAACCTTTGTTGGTTCTTTAATGTCATTGAATAATTAAATGATCAATTATATACAATTATTATATGTAGTCTTACAACCTTTTTTTTTTTGAAAAAAAAGGAAAAATTACTTTGTTATTTGATTCTTTAATTTATTATCCCATTCTAATTTTAATTGAGTAAAATAATTTAAAACTAACTCAGAACCGGTTGAATCAACTGTTGCAGTTTTAATATATTCCTCACCATTCCATTTTGTTGCAGAGCCATATTTAATGTTTAGAGAATCTAACGTTGGATCTGTTTGCAATGCAGTAACAAGAGGGGCATTTGCAGCATTCCAACCACTAATGTTATGCCATGGAGAACCCAAAAATCTAGCAATGTAAAATAACATTAACATACCGTAGTAAGAAAAGGGGTTTAAAAATTCAAAAAATGAAAATGATGTAAAGATACCAGGATGAGTTAAATATTGAACAACACCATGATCCTTTAATAAAGACTCATATGTACTTAAATGAATTAAATCAACTAATCTTTTTGAACCTTCATAAGATTCTTTTGATTTTAGTAATTGTAAATCATCAAGATCTAAATATTCCGGTTTAGACATGACAGAAGAAATCCAAATAACCTTTGGTTTTAATTCCCTCCTAAACAATCCATTTTCAATTAACTTTTGAATAAAATAATATGGTGCAAATACATTGACCTGGAAAACTAAACCTAAATTATCCTTTGATTTAACACCAACTCTTTGAATTTTATAAGTTGGGTAAGTAACACCCTTAATTGGATTAGAACAACACTCAACAGTAGCCTGAATCCAATCAATACCATCGTAAACACCCTGAGCGGCATTAATAAAAAGATAATCAATCCTTTCGTGATTGTTTGTCAATTCATAAATAGCATTTAAAACTGAAGTCATATTAGTAAAATCAATAAGACAGTAATCAAAATCAACAATTCCTGTTCTATTGGTTGATTCTGCAAATTCGTGAAGGTCCCTTATACATGAATTAGCTGTTGATAATGTACGTGAAGTAACAATCAGTGTTAACCTTGTTGTTGACGGTAATTGGACAATTAATCTCTTGGCAATATTAGTGCCCAAGTTACCAGAAGTACCTGTAATAATGGCAATCTTATGATCTGGTGAAGACAATGTAGACATTTCAATAATTCTGTACTACCGAAGATGAGTTTATGAAGAACGTTAGTTTTTTCTTCTTCTTGTTATCGTTTAGGAATTCGTGAAAACGAACATTCGGAACGATGTCACGTGCGACTATGCTCATCTCATTTTCTCCTGTTTTCTCTTGTCTTAACAATCAAAATATAAATAACCACATGAGGGGGTAGTTGTTCTCCAGTCCTTTACTGTTAAGAAGACAACAATACATTATATATAAGTTTCTATAGAATATGGAAGGTGATGGGAAGAAACCACAATTCGAAATGTTGAAACACACTGCCTTGTTTCATCTTGTCATTATGAAACAACTGCCAAGTTTAAATAAAAAAGAGACAGCATTTTGTTGATTAATTTTAGCTGATACCAATGCATTATTTAGTGTTAATTAAAAAGAGGTAGCCATGTCTAAAGAGAACTTTGTTTTCAATATTAGAGATTATAAGGTTCATTCAGTTATTGGACAGGGAGCATATGGTGTTGTTGCCGTTGGTCAAAAAAGTGGATCTAATCAAATAGTTGCTATTAAAAAAATTGAACCCTTTGAAAGGGAATTATTTTGTCTTAGGACATTAAGAGAAGTTAAGTTTTTGAAACATTTCAATCATCCAAATATTGTTAACATCTTGGATATTCAAAAACCAATATCATTTGAAGGATTTAATGAAGTTTACCTTATTCAAGAATATATGGATGCTGATATGCACTCAGTTATTAGAACGCATGATTTAAGTGATAAACATATGATGTATATGTTATATCAATTATTAAAAGGGGTTAAATATCTTCACTCTTGTGGTATTATTCATAGAGATTTGAAGCCAGCAAACTTACTTGTGAATGAAAAATGTGATTTAAAGATTTGTGATTTTGGACTTGCAAGACTAGAAAATGATAATAGAAAAGAAAATCCATTGCTTTTAACCGAATATGTTGCAACTAGATGGTATAGAGCGCCAGAAATTATGCTTTCCCTTTCCCAATATACAAAAGCTATTGATATTTGGTCAATCGGTTGCATTTTGGCGGAAATGATTTTAAGGGAACCTTTTTTTCCTGGTAAAGATTACAGACATCAATTATTATTGATTTTTGAAGTTTTGGGAACTCCGGTTGGTGAAGATTTGGATTGCATTAAACTGAAAAGGGCAAGAGAATATATTGAAACAGGAACGAGTAAACAAAGAAAGATACCTATGAAGAAGATCTTTAGGAATGCTAATGCACAAGCAGTTGATTTTATTGAAAAGACACTTACATTTAACCCAAATAAAAGAATGAGCATCGACGACTGTCTTAACCATCCTTATGTTTATGAGTTCCGAGACCCTAATTCTGAAATATGTGCCGACCAAATGCCATCTGATTTCTTTTTCTTTGATGAATACAAGGAACAATTAGAGATGATTGATCTTAAGAGAATGTTATACGCCGAGATTATTACCGGATGAGGATCTTGATGTGCTATCGAATACACATGTTTAAATAAATTTATAAACTAATCCTGTCATATAAATACTCTTCTCTTGCTTTCTTATTAATAATAATATAGTTCTGTTTTAAACGTGTTTCTTAACAAAAAGAATATCAATTTCTTTTGCTGAGCGTATTTTTCTTATAGGAAACTTTTCATACCCGAAACAATAGAAGATCTATTTCCAGAGGAAGCATAAAAAAAATACTCTACCTGTTAATATCCAGTTTATTCTGATACCGATTAACATAACATTCAAAGAAATGAATATGCATGCAAGAACAAAGTACTCCGATTGGAGAATGTCTAGAAAACAAAAGAAGATTATTATAATTGTAATTGGGATCTTAACTGTTGGTTTATTGATTTATAATTATTCATTGCCATCATCACCAATTAAAATTGCAGAATTTGATGGACAAGATACCAATTACAGTGGACGTGAGTCTGATTTCATTGATTTTAAGCACGTTTCACATTCTAAAGAGAAATCTAATAATCTTGAGAATGGTAAGGATAGTAGCACGAGTAATATTGTTGATAAGTTTAGGGATGACAATAAGAATGAACATCCACAATCCGTTAAGGATTTCACTGAAAAAAAGTTAAATGAGGTTGCAAAGGAAAAGGCTTCCAAAAAGGCTATTGAAGATAAAACAAACAGTGAAAAGAATAAGAATACTAAAACGATTAAAAATTCAAAACTTGTTACTGATCTTACCGAATACAGTGTTTCTGCAGATTACGAATCAATATTAGAAAATTCACCAATTGTTATATTCTCAAAGACATTCTGTCCATACTCAAAGAAATTGAAGGCATTATTAAAGGAAAAGTTTACTTTTGATCCAGAACCATTTATTATGGAATTGGATACTTACGAACATGGTGCTGAATTACAAAAACATGTCGGTACATTCACTGGTCGTTCTACTGTTCCAAACCTTGTTATTAATGGTGATAGTTATGGTGGCTGTGATGATATTGTTGAATTGGATGAGCAAGATAAATTGTTCGGTTCCTTAACCAAATGGTTAGGCAAATATGGTACTGTTTCTCTCAATTTAGAGTAATTATTATTATATCTTATTGAAATGAAGTACCTATTTTTTGATTTTTTATAATAAAACGTATTATTTAGTATCTTTTTGCTCTGTATCAATAGATATTTTTTATCATGAGGAAAAAAAAGAGTGAGTGTTCAATTATGATGCTTGAACCGAAGTTTATTCACTAAAATACAGCTAAAAATATGTCTAATTATTCCTCTTTTACTTTAGATAATCTCTCTAGTGAAAATAACCCGGTTGTTTGTAAACCCGAATATGGCACTTTCAAAAAAGAAAATAAAGAAATCACTAAATTGGCAAATTCTTTAAATTTAATCAAACATCCAAATGGGGGTTATTTTAAGGAAACTGATAGATCACCGACTATTGAAGGACAAGATCGTTCTCAAAGTTCCCTCATTCACTATCTTATGACTTGTGAATCACCAATTGGTCAAATGCATCATAACGCACAAGGTAGATCAATCCATATTTTACAGAAGGGTAGAGGTGTTTACGTTTTAGTTTATCCAAATGGAGAAATCAAATCATTTATTGTTGGATTTAATACTTCAAAAGGTGAAGTCACTCAATGGGTTGTTCCTCCAAATGTTTGGAAGGGTTGCTATATAATTCCTGAACACGGTGAAAGTGCCAGTGATATGGACTGTTTATGGGCTAGTGAAGTCGTTGTTCCTGGATTTAAATTCCAAGATATGGTGATGATGGATAAAGAAACTCTTATTAAATTAATTGGAAAGGAAAGAGCAGATGAATTAGAATTCATTATTTAGATATATTAATATAGATAAGAATACACTAGTTTTAAGGAAATATTTTATGAGGGTTTATCTGTACGTCACGTGCAATGCACGTGATATTCGTTTCTACCTTAGCCCTTTACTTGCACCGCAGCCAGCGCGAAGACGCAGATGAAAAATCAATCGCGTGTGACTGTCTTTGTGTGAAGGTAGTATCACCGCCGCGAAGTAATCTCAAATTTTTTCGTTGTGGAAAATCTTTAGAGACCAGTGTCTAAGATTCACAAACAGACAAAATGGCTACTGAATTGACCGTTCAATCTGAAAAGGCTTTCCAAAAGGTATGCAGACGATCAATATGAATAACAAGTTAATAGAGTTTAAAAATTGGAACTGATTAAGAAGAAATTCACATATATTTAGCATTTAACTATTTTCAGTGGTAAAATTTCAAAATTTAAAATAAATAAAGAATTTATGAGTGTCAAGTTTTTATATTGAGACAAATAGGATATAATTATATGATGTTTTAAATAATAACTCGTGGTTTATATTTATTCAACATTTTTAGGAGGAAAGGTTCAATATTTTTTAAAAAGTTTTCAAGCTATTATCTGTATTAAAAATGATATACTACGATTATTATTGGATAAATAAAAACTCTATTTTCTTTACGATATTTACAATTGAATTATTCAACGAAATACTAACTCTTATCTTAATATTATTTTAGCAACCACACATCTTCACCAACCCAAAGGCTAAGGCTACCAGAAGAACCAAGAGATGGTACAAGGAAGTCGGTTTAGGTTTCAAGACCCCAAAGACCGCTATTGAAGGTACCTACATTGACAAGAAGTGTCCATTCGTTGGTGACGTTTCTATCAGAGGTAAGATTTTGTCTGGTGTTGTTGTTTCTACCAAGATGCACAGAACTATCATTATCAGAAGAGAATACTTGCACTACATTGCTAAGTACAACAGATACGAAAAGAGACACAAGAACTTTTCCGCTCACGTTTCCCCAGCTTTCAGAGTTGAAGAAGGTGACCAAGTTGTTGTTGGTCAATGTAGACCTCTTTCTAAGACCGTTAGATTCAACGTCTTGAAGGTTCAATCCGCTGCCGGTAAGGCTAAGGGTTTCACCAAGTTCTAAGCAATGTATTATTACTACATTTTTATAACTGAATTTAACTTTAAAATGATTTAATATCGATCGAATTAATAGATAACCTTTTCATTTAACACTGTATTTCAACAACAATAAATATCGAGAAATTTTTTGTTACACTAGCCAAGAAAAAAAATTTTGATGTTGTGGTGAAGATATTAAGAAAAGTTACCCGGATCATAGGTGTAGACAAATAGCATTACCCGGCTTTTAAGAGATTTGTCTCATGACGCCAAGTGATAATTTCTCTGGAGAGGAGAGTGAACTAACACACCATCATCATCTACATCATGACCACCATCACCACGACGAAGATGAATCACTGGATGTGTCAGAAGTTGTTAATCTGGATGGTCTTGACGATCTTGTTAAAAGTGAAATCAGCATAAAGACTAATGCAAGAGCTCATAATATGAATAATAATGATAGCCGTAACGAAAGTAATGAAACTTCTAGAGGTCTTGATAAAGATATTAAATTAGATAATAAAGTTAATGCTGGTAAAAGGAAAAGACCATTTTTAGAAGATGATGATATGGATTTTCAACAATGGACAAATGGCTTTTTATCAGATGCTATAAATCAATCGAATGATGATATTGATGTGGATTATTATAGTGATCAAAGGAATAAAATATCTAAGAGACAAATTGCCCAAAGTCAAGAGGATTTTGTTACTGATACCATTTTAAATGGATTAAATTACGAAAGATCTAATAGTACTAATGATGAAGATGAACAAAATTTAGCTGTTCAAGCTGTTAGTCAAGCTGTTAGTCAAGCTGTTGCTGCTGTTCAAGAACAAGTTGAAAATTCTGTTAATAATGATGATTCTGTTAATGCTGATATCGCAGCTGCTGTTGCTGCTGCTGAAGAAGCTGTTATGAATGGTTTGTTACCGCCACAACCACAATCGCCTAGTAATAGTAATAGTACTAGTAGTGCTAGTTCAATTATTAGGAATAACAGTATTGCAAGAACCAGAAATTCAGCTAGTGAAAATAAGGATAGTAGTAAAAGAAGTGATAGGCAGTTGTATGAATTAATTCAAAAAGCAATTAATAGTGATAATAAACTGGCTAAAAATATTGGTGAAAAACGTGGTGATTCCAAAGCTGAACTTACTGATCTCAAACATAATTTACATGATCTTGAAGATAATAACAATGAAGAAGTTGGTGGGAGAAAAGATAATGGTATTATTGGAGGTAGCAATGATTCCAGTACAGTTACCGATGATGAATGTAATAATGGTAGCAAAAATAAAAACAATATTAATAATAAACTTATTATCAACAATGTTGTGAATAATACTAGTATTATTAAAAAGAAACTTAATAAAAATAAGCCAAAGTCATTACTTGTTACTGAAGAAGATGATACTAGATTGTTAGAAGCTATTAGTTTAGCTAGCGAGCAAATACCTATGTTTATTAGAGAAACACCTGGTAGATCATTTAGTAAAGAAGAAAAGACAGCTATTGATACCTTCGTTCAAAAGTATCAAAGCATTGAAAATATTACAAATGAAGAATTCCTTGATAGAATTTGGAGCAGTGATCGTAAAAGAGATAGATTTTGGGGAAATTTACAAAGAGTTTTACCATATAGAACAAGACCATCGTTATATAAACATGTTAGACGCACATATCATGTGTTTTCCAAAAGGGGTATTTGGACAAGTGAAGAGGATTCTCAATTACAGAGATTAACTGATTTATATGAAGGTAAATGGAAATTTATTGGAGAGCAAATGAAGAGAATGCCAGAAGATTGTAGAGATAGATGGCGAAATTATTTAAAGTGTGGTCAAGAACGGAATACTAATAAATGGAGCACAGAAGAGGAGGAATTACTTAGAACGATCATATCAGAGATGGGAAGTGATATTAATTGGACAAAGGTTAGTGAGCTCATGGAAGGGAAAAGATCAAGAATTCAATGTAGGTACAAATGGAATAAATTAATGAAAAGAAATAGTAAAGAAAGGGTTCAACAAATGGATTTAGAAACTAAGATTCAGTTATTAGAAATCATCAAGGAAAGCGGAGAAGATGGGAATATTGATTGGGGGAGTATTGCGCAGAAGCTTGGACAAGGATGGAGTGCATTAGACGTTTCGCAGTGTTTCGACCGAGTGGCGCGGCAAGTGGCTGATGACCCCAGTGCTGATAGAAACATTACAAATTCCAAGTCGCATGTTGAGCTTGCGCGTGACGCGTTGGCACTGTACACGATTACGTAATTTAAGAAAGACTACCGATATCTCCGGCAGTATAATGTTGTGATTGGTTCAACAGAGAGAGCTGGGGCATTTATAGAATATGGTTCACCCCGTAAAAATAGCATTCAAAGGTCAGTGACTATTGGGATTGATCCCATGGCTAACTTAAGACTTACTACTCTCTATATAATCGTACCATTGAACCGCTTCAAACTGTATACTTTAGAGAGATTAAAAAAAAACTTTAAGAGTTTCTTTTACATACATAATATCGTTATTCGATCTATATTTCTCCAGCACTACCGTACTTTACAACAATAATATAAACCTGTATTTTTTATGAGGGGACAACACCAATTCAAATTTAAAATTTTAACTTCCTCTATATTCCTTCCACCTTCAGTATTAATAGTATTATTACAAAGCACTATTCGGTGTTAATCACTCTAAAGACTGTATTCTTCTTCCTTCTTTAACACATCTTCTTTTCGGAAAAGTCTCAGTATTTTACATTACCAAATATTATTTATAAACTTACACACTTATTCGAATCTTAAAGGTTATGGTTAGCGAAGATAAAAAGACTCGGAGGAGAAATCGTGTTCCAATATCTTGTATCATTTGCAGACGACGCAAAGTGAAATGTGATAAGGGCAAGCCTAAATGTCAAAATTGTGTTAAAAACGGCGTTGAAGACAAATGTCATTATATTGAACCTTCTTGGGCAAAGGATCCAGAAGGTGCTGAATTAAATTCAAGTTCACAAATCAATGACGAAACGTTAAAAAGAGAATTAGTTCTTTTAAAAGATCGAAACAAGTTATTAGAAGAAGAAAATAAAAATCTTAAAGATCAAGTATTAAATTCTTCACAACGGCTAGAATCACAATCTAATGTCAATAATAAAAGTCATGTTAATAGGCAAAGAGATCTTGTTGATACTATGGACTGTATCTTTAACTCAAACATCTTATTCATTGCCAAGAAGGGTGGATCGTTTAATTTCACAATTACGTATCAAATTTCAACTTTATCGTGGATGTTCGTTGTTAAAAATGATATTTATTTAAATGATTTATGGATGAAGATTTTAAAATTAAGACATCATTATGAATATTATTATTCTTCAAAAGCAGGTACTTTATCGAATTCAATTTCTGAAAATTACAAACATTACAATTATAAATTAAATAAAATTCATGGCCAAGAACACGTTTCTATTACTAGCAGAGAAAAGACAAATGAACATAACAGTAAATTGAAAAGTTTTTTGGAAAGAACTCTTCATTTACCAAAGCCAAGTCCGCTTCAAAGCTTTCAACCTTTTCCATCTTATTTTGAAATATCATCAACTGCCAAACCATCTTCTGAAAGATATCAAAGTCCAAGGTCTTCAGCACTTTATCAAAATACCCAAAAATCATCTTCAAGTCCTATTGATAGAAATATTAAAGCTTGTCCTGTTTTACATGGAGACAACCCGGGGAGTTATAATGGTATTTCCGCTATTGGCAATAGTCACATAGGACCATCGCAATTAGGAGTTCAACACTTTTCAACATTAGAAAGATCTATTTCAAAATCAGGTACACCAAACTTTTGTCCTGTTACAGGCCAATCAGGTCCAACAAACCCACATAACGATATGGCCCCAAGTAATAGTAATAATGGCATGGATAATTCAAATTTGGTTTTCACAAAGTGTCCAGTTCTTCATCCCGGTGATGTTTCTCTCGCATATGTTGAATCATCGGCTAATAACTTAGAAATTCCTATTGGTGCCAACGGTGATGCACATTATTCTCCAAATTATAATCCTTTGAATCAAAAATCTGATATTACTGATGATCAAAGAGTATGTCCCTTGATGATTGGTGATGCAAAGGCTTTATTTAAAGAAAAGTTATCTAAGATGAATAATAGTGCTGTTAGAGATACCGCTAGATTGCCAATGGCAATAAATAATTCTCCAATTGCTCATACAGTAGCAACTCCATTAAATGTAATTAGACCAGAAGATACTGAAAGGTTGAATAAATATGTACCAATTGCGATTAAGCCAGAATCACGATCTAGTAGTAATAAGAGGGTTTCATCTAGCTGTCCATCTCCACTTCGCATTAAAAAAATCAAAATGATTTCACCTTCTGCTATCAAGTGCTTAAACTATAACAATACAAAACAAATTATATCTGTTATTGAACAATATTTACCCAGTAGGAAAATTGTTTGGTTATTAATTGATAGATTTTTTGAAAAACTCTATGTTCAAATGCCATATATAGATGAACAAAGCTTTAGACTAAGATTAGCTTCAATTATTAATTCATCTTCAATTGATTCTGAAAGAATTAACTTATCCTCTATTGGGACTAAATATTGTGAAGAATTCTTTACAATCTGCCTTATGTTGATTATTATCAGATTAAGTTGCTTATCATTACCAACGAGTAATAATGAAGATGTTACACCAACCGAAACATTATTGATGAAACCAGAACATTTTGTTACGTTAGTTTTAGTTGATATGGTTAAGGAAATCTTCAGTAGTGCAAAATTAATGAATAAACCATCATTAATTATATTTCAAGTAGGTTTATACCTAAAACTTTACAATATTACTTCGCCAGAAGATGGATTTGATTTAGATGATTCTTATACAAAAAGTTCAAATAATGGCATAAATAATGGGCAAAGGCGACAACCGCCAACGCCGACTGCAACATCCTCTAATGATTTATCAGGTGATTTGACAAATGAATCACCGAATATTAATTCATTTAATTTCAATGCAATGCTTGTTCAATTAGCTTTTAACATTGGACTTAATAGAGACCCATTAAATTTCAGAAACTTTTATCCATCAAAGGAACGTGATGACCCAATTACTGACGCAAGATTATTTAGAAAGAGACATTTATGGAGAAAGTTATGGTATGGGTTAATCTGTATTATTACTGAAGTTAATTTGAGTTTAGGTGACTACAAAAAGGGTCTTTTAATTGAATTTGATTATGATCCTGGAATAAACGATGATGGATGTAATAGATCATGGGACTGTAGGATTCCTGGTGGTATTGAACAAGGTGTTTTAGAAAGATCATATGATAATGGTAAAGCACTTCAAAGAGAATTATGTGTCGTACAATTATTTAAGGAATCGATGGATATTTATAAATGGGTTTACAAGGGATTAAGGACATTAGAAAGTACAGGATCACCACCTTTAACCAAGGATATTGAAGAAATTATTAATAAATTAAATGAATATGTTTGTGAAAAATCAAAATATGGTTACGGAATGGATGTAATTATTGGAGAGTCAGAAATTGTTAATCCATTTAGTGCACGTAATACTGTTTGGGTTAAAAAGTATAGTTCACAAATTAAAATTTACCGATTGAAAGTTCATTTAGTTATAAAGAACATGTTATTTGCTTTAAATTATTTAGTATTTTTGAATCATGAGCAAAAATTAAATAAATTAGTTTCCGATAAACAAAGTGGATTAGATAAAATTGAAAAGCAAAGGAATTATATTGAAACATATTTTGAAACTTCATTAATTTTGGCATTGGATAATTACAAGTTGTTTAATAATTTTAATAATGGATCAAAGAATATGTTTGGTAATTATAATTCGGAATTAATTATTTGTCCATATCTATTAATATTAAATCATAGATCTTTTGAATTCTTAATTTCATTAGTCCTAAGATTACAACAGCAATCACCAGTAATTATTGGAATTTTAGTTAAAAATAATATCGATCCAGATGAATTAACAAAGAGGCTATTCACATATTTAGAAACATTTATTAATAAGTTAAGTTCATTAACGAAAAGATATTATTATGCTTGGGGGTTGGAGAAATTAGTTAAATTATTCCACAAGATTTTATCAAATTCACAAAAGTTCTTTAATATAAATTTTAAAAAAATGACCACGAAAGTTCAACCAGAGGAAGCAGAAGATGATGAAAATGAAACTGTTCAGCCACATCAACATCATGTTCAACATCCGCATGCGAATAATATGAACCATAATGTTATTAAAGAAGAAAGACAATCACCGATAAATGCATTTGAAATTGCATTTGGAACATCAAGATTACCACCAGTTACAGATTTTACACAGGCAAAATCACCAAAGGAGATTCCAGGTAATTTAAACCTATCACAACTCCCTACAAATCAAGTTATTGGAACACCATCCAACCATAACATGAGTGTGACCCCAAGTAGAGCTGCAGAACTTGCTCAAACACCAAATGATTTAAATATAAATTTATTTGGTACCAATTTCAATGAACTACTGGATGATCAATTTATTAATGAACTTGGAGGATTTAATGTTGAAAATTTTGAAGATTACACAGTAAACAATGAACTCCAGTTAAGTAGGTTTAGTCTGAATCATAATCATAATACTAATGAAGGTATTGAATTGAGTAATTCACAAGTTCATTTAAATGCAGATAACGATGTTGGAACAAAGAGAAATTCCATGTTTAATTCCCTATATGAAATCGACTTCACCAACGTGGACATGAACAACAACGGCACAGTGAACAGACTCGACTATGATACGCTCGATGACAACATCCAAAACGGCTTAGCTCAATGGGGTGCTCTATTTGATCATTAGGGTGGTGGTCACGTGACAATCATCCCATTTTTTGTCTCTTTTTTTTTTATAACGTAAAGAAATTTCAATGAATAATGTCAATTAAAAGCATACTACTCTGTTATTAACAAGAAACAAGGATTTGTATAGGATTTTGTTTTGAATAGTCAGTAATAAGATGGGATTATTTGGTACGAAGGCGTTTATGTCCAAGGCACAAAGGGAAGCCAGATCAAAGACGTTCATGGGTAAATATGAGAAATTAGTTCAGAAGAATTCATTCCTTTATTTTGGATTACCAATGATGTTATCAGTGGCATTGGCATCAGTTTTATTATCAAATTTTACTGCATTGAGGTATGAAATGAGAGATGAAAAGGTTCGCGAAGTTAATGAAGATGAAGCATTGAATATGATCAGAAATAGAAGACATGTTGATATTAAGGATGAATATTATAAATTACAGGGTCTTATTGAAGAACATGAAAATTGGGAACCAAAGAGAGTGGAGAGGTTGAAAGGTGAGAGTGAAAACAGATGGTGGAGATAGTAATGAGAACAGCATCATAGTAACTCTAATGAAGAGTATCTTGTAAATATAACATTGATTCGGGGTGTATCAACAAAGGTAACTATAGAGCCATAGCATAACATCTCTTGATACTATATCATCAAATATTTTATTTTTTTAGAGATATGTGTCTAACTGAAAAAAAATTTTCACCTTAATGGATTGATTTCATAGTGAATTAGGCAATGGTTTCGTTTTCCTGTGAAGTTTGTAATGATACTGTGATTAAGAAAAGATTACAACAACATCAAAGGTCCTGTAGGGGTTCTTATTTTACTTGTATTGACTGTTCGACAACCTTCTATGGTAATGATCATCAGCAACATACTAGCTGTATATCGGAAGCTGAAAAATACGAAAAGGCATTATACAAGGGACCTAAGAAGGGCAAACAACAACAACAGCAGCAACAGCAAAAACAAAAGGGAGAGTCAAAGAAGATACAAAAGCTTCCAAATACTCCAAAGGCTGAATTAAAGAAATATGTTGAAAAAAACGAAACTTCATTATACAAGGTTTTCAAATCTTTGAAAAAGGATAACAAGAGCTTGTCTGATAAATCTGATTTCCTTAAGGCTTTGAAAGTGAAACAAAATGAAGACGGTTCTATCAATATTTCGTTATGAAAAGTTAACTAGGAGATATATAGCTAAAACATTTTATACATTTATATATGTCCCTTTTTCTTTATACAGTTAAAGCAAATAAAACGATAATCTTTAATTTTATCATTCCTTTTTTAAACAATTGCTAATTTTAGAATAAAACGAATGTAAATTATCAGCTTTGAAAAGTAAATCAGAATGTAAATATTCTGGTAATAAGTTCTTTAGTAATTGAACGTTGAGTTCCCAATTATCATTATATCCTTCAGGTAATTCCCAATCAGGTATGTATAATACTTCATTATTTGGATTTTCCTTACTAATAACCAATCTATAATTAAATAAAACCATTGAAGATCTTTGTTGAATTGAGAAATAATATGCATCTTGATCTTCTTCAACTTGATAGCAATTTAAAAACGTTAAAACTTCTGATATTGAAAGTCTTGTTTTAAAATCATTAATCTTGTTGTCAGATTCTAAAAATACAATTTTTTTCTTTAAGTCAACCTCTAATTCTCTAGCATCTTCAACAATAGCCTTTAATCGTTCAATTTCATTTTCTTGTTCCTTTTCAATCTGACTTTTACCCCTTTTCAATTGTGTTATAACTAGCTTATTGGATCTAATCTTTTCCTTTAATAGCAAATTTTCATGTCTTAAAGCCTTCATCGTAGCTTCAGCTTTAGTAATCCTTTTCATTGCCAAACTTTGTTCATTCCTTATACTCAGAGGCAACTGCTTATTGATATCTTTTAATAATTCACTTAATCTATTAAACTGTTTCCTCTGGAATGCATTTGAAACTTGACCAGGTGAAGGATATTGTAGATTTTGGGTATAACTGTGTTCTTCTCCTCCTCTTCCTCCTCCTCCTCCTCCTCCTCCTTCTTCTTCTTCTTCTTCTTCTTCTTCTTCTTCTTCTCCTCCTCCTCCTCCTTCTTCTTCCTCTTCTTCTGCAAACATATTATTTCCATCTTCATTGTCGTCACTACCTTGTTGTTGTTGTTGTTGTTGTTTATCAATACCTAACTGTGGGTCAATTTCATTAGGCACAAGGTCCAATAATTGCATAGCATCAATCCCAGCCTTGGTTTGCTTCTCCGCATTCTCTTGTTCCGTGATCCTGTGGCTGGATTCAGACATATCTCTCCTTTTATTGAAGAACCATACATACATTCATAAATCACCCCTTTTCCTCTTTGGGTAATATCGCTCATGAAGTCAACGTTACTATAGCAAATGTTATAAATCCAAAAGTAAAAAAGGCCATCAATTTGTCTCTCTTGCCCAGAATTCAGCCAACCAGGTGGTATTAAGCTCGCCAGTCTCGGCTTTCATCTTTAAAACGAGTCCAATACCAGCACTAACCGCCGCCGCAAGTGAAAGATCCTTTGGAACGTTAGATACGTAGAGCATATCTTCTCGATGCATAACATCCCGGTACAACTCGTAAACGATTTTACCCCAGAACAAAGCAAGCCCCACAGCAAAAAAGACCAAAGGTGGTGTCATAAACAGCAATGAAAACAAGAGCCCTAGGTTGTAAAATAGTGGTGACATTAGAAAAACGTAGTGCCAAATAGCTCTAATTCTGAAAAATGGTTTCCCAAGAATACATCGCCCAAACTTGTTATACCATTTATCGGAGTTGGAGCTGTTGTCCATTCTTTCAAGTAAGAAATCTCTGTATTGGTCCATATGATGACTCGGAGGTTCCATTGACTGTGAAATGATCTTAAGAGCATTTTCAATCCCTTTTTCTCTCTGTTCTCGTACTTCATCTAACGGGTAACTAGTATGTGGTGATGGTTTTTGTTGTTCATGTTGTTTTGGTAATGGTGTTAGCACCACTTGGCGTTCTTTGATGTTTCTTTTGAATTCTCTTATTGATTGTCTCAAAGTGTTGAAATCTAGGGTCCTAAGAGGCAAGGGATGGCTGTTCTTCAACTCTGTAAAGGACTTCCCCAACTCTTTGAATTTTACCCTATCCCGCACAGGTATTGGTTCACTTCTGGATGTATCCATGCTTTTATAAAAGCTTCTGAGACGCTCCTCTTTGAAGGCAAAGGAGTGCTAAGCATCTCGCTTTTCTCACTTGGATGGCCACTACAAGGCACAAGTTTTGCTTTTTTTTTCCTCACCATAAACAACACATATTCTTCCGTTGTTCAACTAAGCGTATAAACGTGTCAGCTGCTAGTAATGGCGATTGTTTTATCTCCTAGACATGCTAGGTTACGTAGATGGGCCTTTATAGTGGTATTGGCCTTGGTTGCATATTATTTCTGGCCTAACCAACACATTGAAAACTTATCAAATCACCTAGTTGCTGATCCAGCGAAAAATGAGTATATTGATGCTATTTTAAATCCAAAGAAAGATGGTGAAGAAGCTATCTACTCTGGTAATAACGGTCCTATTAAAGCTGTTTTTGATCCAGGTTCAACTGATTTAGATGCTCCAGATGAAATCGATGTCGATAGAATTAAATTAGCAATGGATAAATTAAATCTGGATTCCCCTGATCAAAGTGAAGCTTCAGTTGATGGTTCCATGTTGTTGTCTGATATGGTTTTGAAATCTAACTATTCCCCACTTAAAAATCTTAACGCTTTCGTTGGAAACAAAGTAACTACGAAATTTGATTATTATAAGGATTTAACTTGTCCAGAAATTTCATATAAATCAGATGAAACAATTGAACATAGTGAACCTATTAGATTAGAGGATGACTTTTTTGAAATCAGAGATTTCTTATTAGCTTCCAAATATCAAAAATTGGTTTCAACTTTAGATGATTCGAGTCCTGATGGTGCAACTGTTTCTGACATTAAACATTGGTACAAAAAGGCAGGTTCTTCTATTTGGCTACCAAATGAACAACTTCATATGGTTGCTACCACTGTCATGTACGCTCCTTATGATATTACTGACCCTCTGGTTTCATTCATTAGATTACAATTATTTGACTCCAATTGGGTGGAAGTTAAAAATAGAAGAATTAAATACAAAGATTTATCCGATAGTGATATTCATAATACATTAAAGGCATATAATAAAACAAAGGATGATGCAGAATTAGACACCATTTCTTTAAAATTCCCGTCTATTTTAAATATTCCAATTGAAGGTCAAAAGGTTAAAAAGAATGCAGGTCCTGAAAATCCAAGAATGATATTTAAACAGGGTGATTTCTTTTCTGAACCTGTGATTATTTTCAATATGGCCGTTTCTCCAACGCAAAGAAATATGTTTGCCGTTTTCCCTTTCCGTAAACCATATGGGTCAGAAAAAGAACATAAGACTCTAAAATTTAAAAACATTGGTAATAATGCCTTAACTCATTTAAAGGAAGAAAAAAATTGGGTCCCATTTTTTGATACTCTGAGAGTTGGTGATTCAAAAAGATCAAGAGGTAATATTCATTTTGTTTATACTCTAGATCCATTGGTTATCTTCAGATGTTCTCTTGATGGCGGTAGTTGTTCCAAATTGCAAGATAATGTGTACTCTTCAACTTATTCACAACAATCATTGGCTTATCTTCGTGGTGGTACTTCTTTTTTCCCTATTCCAAAGGAAATTATTTTGAATTTAACTGGTGGTTCTACCCCAAAGAAGATTCAAATGTGGGTTGGTTTCTCAAGGTTTAATATTAAGAAATCCCCTTGTGGCAATACTTTTCATAGACCAACTTTAACATTGTTAGTTAAGGAAGATGGTATTTTCCGTGTTGAATTAGTCACTGCTCCATTAGATTTTGATATGAGAGTTTCTGAAGTTTGTGAACCAGAAACTCCTTCCATTATTAATGCCAATAGTATTGCATTTTGGAGTATCACTGTAAAACCTGGTGATTCGGGTTCATCTATATCTTTATTTGAAGATCATATGGGTCTTGTCATTGATACCCAAAATAAAAACGTTGAAATTTTATTCCTCAAGAATGTTCTGAGTTACATATTAGGAGTTTATGCTGATGGTAATATTTCAATATCTGATTTTGATTCTGATGATGAACTTCCATCACATTCTAGAAAGGTTGGTGAGTGTGCTCTTGGTAGTGCAATGGATTATGCCAACTTGTTAGCAAGAAAGAAAAATAGTGAATCTGTTGGTAAAATTGTTGAATAAATTTGAACAAAAATCAACGATTTTATAATTTGACTTTATTCTCACTTTTATTCTACAATAGCTTAAAGGTATTTGGTACCTTTTTTCTATCTTTCTCTATCTCTCATTGTATTAATGTTTAATTATTAGTAGTCAACTTTATACAGACTTTTAACAATTATATATAGTTTTTCTCCTTGTGTTTTAGAATCGTAAGAAAAATGTGATGCTTGATATGTGCAAATGTCACATAGCCATAATCCAGTTAGTAAATAAATCATTTCTAAACATATATAACCAAAATATGGTCCCTTTGTGTAATAACAAATTCAAGTGATGTTAAAGTTCAAAAGATTGGCATGTGACTTTTTCCCACTTGGTACAACTTTTATAAAAAGATGTAAAAGGTTGTTTAAAATGGTAAACTAAATAAGAAATGAACATTAATAGTTTATTGAAAAGATAATGCTCATTGTTAGAGTATTGTTATGCACGCACTATTAAGTATGAAAATTGAGTTCAAATTTGAATCATTGTCTTACGTACATGTATTGAGCTAAATATAAGAATCTATCGTGTTATTTTTTGTAGTAACATGAAACATCAAATAGCTTTCCTAATATAGGTTGGCACAATAGAAGCACGGCACTGCATTAAGAAAACAGAACCAAACTGACTTTATTAATTTATAATTAAACTCACTATTTTACTTATAAAATAGAAGTAGTTTTTATCTTTAAGTTGTAAATATATCTATTTACTCAAACGAGAATGTTTTGTATTGTTAGGTCACAGATTACCTAATTACAGAAGAGAGCTTTTTCTGTTATCATTAGATATCCTTGTCGTGACTATCATATTATTAGAGAGATCCATATCCAATCTATAGTTTAAAAATTGATATAAATAGTTGAGGTACTGATTCTTAATCTTTTATTGTTGTTCTTAAATAAATTACCGATTTAAGTATCTAACTTATGATTTATTATGCACTTCTTTATAATTATTATGTCTTAAGATAATAACTTAAACCGTTATTATATAAACTACTATATAAAGATCATATATAATGATGAGGCACAACCCCTTTATATCTATTTTCATGTGTAAACATCAGCATGGGTTTGTAGAAACAATTAAATGAAGAACTAACCTATTACGCTATTACTACATTAACAATATCTAATATTAACAATATCAGTAGGCAAAGTTTACTTAACTATCCTAGTTAGGTATTCTCCGGCTACTGTAAATAGATATATTTGACAATAACTTCCTTATTCATCAGATATGGAAATAACAAATCCTGTATAAGATACATAAACCGTTAGATTATTAATATAAAATAATATAAAGGACAAGAGTTTTCTAAAAACTTTTATACACTTTTAATTATGTTCTAGATTATAACATTAGTAATAGATAAGTCTGTTATCAATAGATTTTGGCCTATTTCTAATCGTGATAAACAACTTTTATCTCACAAGTTTTGTATAACAATAATCTTATCATGTCATCTATCTATCAATAATAAAATTACCGCTTTCTAAAATAAATATTCTTAATTAATATTGTCATCCATGACTAATACAATATTAGATTAATATTACGTTATTTAGCATGCAATTATTATCACATAAAAAACTGTGGCTTTTTACCCTGAAAATAAAAGTTTTAATTGCATAATTTAAAATCAAGAGGATACAAAAAATTAAGAAATTTAATATAGAAATAAACACTTTCAAATTTTCTACTATTGCAATATGAATTCCAAAAAATAAAGTATATTATAATAGTATACCAAGATTTATTTGTTTAATGAGAACAAGTTCAATAATATTGATCCCTTTTACTTGAACAAAACCCAATCACAACGTCACCAAATGTCGCAACAATCGTTCTCCTGCTGAGCGCTATAGGCCTTGCTAACGGCCCGTTTTATTGTCATTAGACAGTTTTCACATCAGCATATTTGAAAAAATTAATCCTCAGTCGCTGATTTGACTCACCAAGTGGTTGATTGGTTCTTTATTAACGATGAGTACTATTTTAAGAACTAATAGGGCATTTTCCTCATGCACAAAAGCAGCTACTAAGTATAACAAGTACTCTGCTGTTATTACTGAACCGAAGTCAAATGGTGCTTCCCAAGCAATGCTTTACGCTACTGGTTTCAAAGATGAAGATTTTAAGAAACCTCAAGTTGGTGTTGGTTCTTGTTGGTGGTCTGGTAATCCATGTAACATGCATTTGATGGATTTAAACAAGGCTTGTTCTGATTCTGTTGAAAAGGCTGGCTTGAAAGGTATGAGATTTAATACTATTGGTATCTCTGATGGTATTTCAATGGGTACTTCCGGTATGAGATATTCTTTACAATCAAGAGAAATCATTGCTGACTCCTTTGAAACTATTGTTTTAGGTCAACATTATGATGCTAATATCGGTATCCCTGGTTGTGACAAGAACATGCCTGGTGTTTTAATGGCCTTTGCCAGACACAATAGACCTTCTATTATGGTTTATGGTGGTACTATCATGGCCGGTTCAGGTACATGTGCCGGTGTCCCAGAGAAATTAGATGTCGTTTCTGCCTTCCAAGCTTATGGTCAAACTCTTTCTCATGAAATTAACGAAGAGCAGAGATCTGATATTATTAAACACGCTTGTCCAGGTCCTGGTGCTTGTGGTGGTATGTATACCGCCAACACTATGGCTTCCGCTGCTGAAGTTATTGGTATGACTTTACCTTACTCTTCCTCTGCTGCTGCTATTTCTAAGCAAAAGGCTGAAGAATGTGCCAATGTTGGTGCCGCTATTAAGAATTTAATTGAATTAGATCTTAAGCCAAAGGACATTATGACCAGAGCTGCCTTTGAAAATGCCATTAGATATATCATTACTGTTGGTGGTTCAACTAATGCTGTTTTGCATTTGATTGCAATTGCTCATACTGTTGGTATTAAGTTAACTATTGATGATTTCCAAAGATTATCTGATGAAACTCCATTATTAGGTGACTTTAAGCCGTCTGGTAAGTATGTTATGGCTGACTTGGCCCAATTCGGTGGTACTCCAGCTATTATGAAGTTCCTCTTAAAGGAAGGCATCCTTGATGGTTCCACTATGACTGTTACAGGTAAGACCCTTGCTGATAACATGTACGAATTACCAGGTTTCCCAGAAAATCAAGATCTTTTTAGACCATTGTCTAACCCAATTAAGAAGACTGGTCATTTGCAAATCCTTAAGGGTTCTCTTGCTCCAGGTGGTTCTGTTGCTAAGATTACTGGTAAGGAGGGTACTAAGTTCAGTGGTAAGGCTAGAGTTTTTGATACTGAAGCTGATTTCATTAAGGCGCTTGAAGAGGGTGAAATCAAGAAGGGTGAAAAAACTGTTGTTGTTATTAGATACCAAGGTCCAAAGGGTGGTCCAGGTATGCCAGAAATGTTGAAGCCATCTTCTGCTTTAATGGGCTATGGTCTTGGTAAGGATTGTGCTCTTTTAACTGATGGTAGATTTTCTGGTGGTTCCCATGGTTTCTTAATTGGTCATATTGTTCCAGAAGCTATGGAAGGTGGTCCAATTGGTCTTGTTAAGGATGGTGATCAGATTGTCATTGATGCTGAAGACAATATCATTGACTTACTTGTCGACGAAAAGGAATTGGCTGAAAGAAGATCTCACTGGGTTAAGCCAGAATTGAAATACAAGAGAGGTACTTTATTCAAGTACACTCAATTAGTTTCTGACGCTTCCAAGGGCTGTGTCTTAGATTACGATGGTGAAGACAAATAAATGGGATAAAGAAACAAATCGATCAGCACATTTACGATTAAATATACTATATTGAAAAGTACAGGTTAACTATCAAAATAAAATATAAAATTTTTTTTATAAACTAATTCACACATATCCTAGAATGGATTGCATTTCTTAACTATACTCTCTCTCCCCTTTTATTTCACAGAGAGTAGTAGGTGATGCCCATTTCCGAAATTTTAAACCTCGGACTTAATCCAGAACAAATTTCCTTTTTCACAAGCTCCCCCCTGAGGCTGAGCAAATTAGCGGCCAAATGGCCTGATTTATAAGCATCAGCTAATGCAGGTAAATACATATGAACATTCCAAGAAGCCTTCAAAATGATGACAAAGAATACACAAAAAGAAATGGAACGATATCAAGTTCGGAGTTCACGGCAATACCTGTTATTAAAAACTCTATTGAATCACCGCCAAGAAATAGTCAAGCATCAGATTCAATGCTGAATAATTTTAACAATGCAATTGATCAAGTTGAAGATGATGTTCTAGTACAAAGACTAAATACATTGACAAGAACAATCTCCCGTTTATCTGCTGCTGAAATGGCAAAGTTTGAATTTGATCAAGAAGATTTTGATTTAGAGAGAATTCTGAGTTATATCACTCACTCCAATGAAAATAACGGTGTCCATGCTCCTCAAACTGATTTGTTATTTGAAAATTTAACTGTTATCGGTAAGAATACTTCTGCGTCTGTTCTCAAAGATGTTGGTGATACCATTTTCTTTCCACTTGGTAAAATTATGGATAAGCTTCAATACAGAAAAGCTGTTGATTTCTCCAAAATGCCCAAAACTAGAAACATTATCAAAGGTGTTTATGGTGTTGCAGACCCAGGTACTATGACTTTGGTTTTAGGCAGACCAGGTGCGGGTTGCTCTACTCTTTTAAAAACCTTAGCTGGTGAAACTCGTACTTATTTAGGTTATGAAGGTAATCTTTCTTACTCTGGTATTGATTCTAAGGAAGCTTTCAAAAATCACAAGCAACACTTGATCTACAATCCTGAATTAGATGTTCATTTTCCATATTTAACAGTAGAAGAAACTTTCAAGTTTGCTGTTGCCTGTAAGACTCCAAGAATTCGTGTTGACAATCAAGAAAGAAATCTTTATATTAAAAACATGAAAAACCTATATGAAACCCTATTTGGATTGAAGCATGTTGAAAAGACTCTTGTTGGTAACGATTTTGTTCATGGAATTTCTGGTGGTCAAAGGAAGAGAGTTTCTATTGCTGAAGCTATGGTTACTGGTGGTTCTCTATATTGTTTTGATAACGCCACTAGAGGTTTGGATGCTTCTACTGCATTGGAATTCGCTGAAGCTTTGAGAACTTCTACCAACATTACTAAGTGTACTTCTATTGTTACTATTTACCAGGCCTCTGATCATATTTACGAATTGTTTGATTTTGTTACTGTCTTGTATTCAGGTCGTCAAATTTATTATGGTCCAGTCGATGAGGCCGTAGATTATTTCATCAGAATGGGTTACGAAAAGTCAACGAGACAAACCACTGCAGAATTTTTAACTTCTGTTACTGATCCACTGGCCAGAACCATTAGAAAAGGTCCGTCAAATGTCCCAGAAACTGCTTTTCAGTTTGCTGAATACTGGAAGAATTCATCAGAATTTGCTAACTTAAAGCAGACAATTGAAGAAAGGAAAGCTTCACAAACTCCCGAAAAAGTTGCCAAATTATTGAAGGATAATTTTCAATTTATCAAGCAAAAAGGTACTGGTAAGAATTCTAATTATACCGTTAATTACTTTGAACAATTGAAATGGTGTTCCTGGAGACGTTGGAGAAATGCTTGGAATAATAGAACAACTGTTTTTACGATAGTCCTTGCTTCCATTATTCAAGCTTTCGTTGTTGGTTCTCAAAATTTTAATATTACTGATGAAACTATTGGTGCCTTTTCTCGAGGAGGTGTTATCTTTTTTTCCATATTATATTTTACCATTATGACACTTGCTGAAACTGGAGCTTTATTTTCTGATAGACCAATTTTGAACAAGCAATATGGTTACACGATGTATCATCCTTCTGCTGAATTCCTTGCTAAACAAGTTGTTCAATTTCCAATAAGACTTCTTGCTATTACTATCTTTTCTATAATTATTTACTTCCTTACTCACTTAGCTGTTGATGCAGGTAAATTCTTCCAATATTATCTACTTCTTATCCTATCTATTCAAGCAACTGCGAATTTATTTGTTCTGATTTCTTCATTCTGTCCAAATCTTCAAACGGCAATGGGTGTCTGTGGTGTTGCTATGACTTCCATGCTTGTCTACTCATCTTATATGATTCAAAGGCCTTCTATGTACTGGTGGTTCAAATGGCTTTCTTACATTAATCCTATTTTATATGGGTTTGAAGCTATCATTACACTGCAATTTCATGGGTTTGAAATGCCTTGTTCTCCTCAAGCATTAATTCCTTCTGGTCCTGGTTATGAAAATATAAACACAGTAGAAAATCAAATTTGTGGTTTTGTTGGTGCTGCTGCTTCCAAAACTCTCTTTAATGGTGAAAATATTGTTTTAGGTGATATTTACCTTGATCTTGCTTTTACTTATGTCTTTGCTGATGTGTGGAGAAATTTAGGTATTTTATTCGGTTTTATTATTGGTTACTCTGTTATCACTGTTATCACTGTTGAAATGTTTAATCCAATTGAAGCTTCTTCGGATCAGTTATTGTTTATTAAGGGCGCAAGTATTCCAAAGTCTTTGATAGAAGATGTTTTACCTGAAACGACTTCTAACTTGGAAGAAGATCTTGATTTAGAAAAAGGTGGCGATACAGCAGCTGGTTCTCTTGATACTGATTATTCTGATAATAGATTAGGCTCCGATGACATTTTCCTCTGGAAACACGTTGACTATGTTGTTCCTTATGCTGGTGAACAAAGAAAGTTATTAGATGATGTTTCTGGGTACGTTCTTCCGGGTACTTTGACTGCTCTGATGGGCGAATCCGGTGCTGGTAAAACTACATTATTGAATGTTTTATCTAGAAGAACTGACATTGGTGTTGTCACAGGCGATATGCTTATTAATGGCATCCCCGTCGATACTTCCTTTGAAAGAAGAACCGGTTATGTTCAACAACAAGATTTACATATTGCTCAACTTACTGTTCGTGAATCATTGCTTTTCTCTGCTAGGTTGAGAAGACCTGCTAGGGTCCCAGATGCCGAAAAGATTGATTATGTTGATACTATTCTGAAGATTTTGCATATGGAAGCTTATGCTGACTCTATTGCTGGTGTTTCTGGGTATGGTCTAAATGTTGAACAAAGAAAGAAGTTATCTATTGCTACTGAATTAGTTGCCAAGCCATCACTTTTGTTGTTCTTGGATGAACCAACATCTGGTCTAGATTCTCAGTCATCATGGTCTATTGTTCAAGTTATGAAGGAACTGGCCAAGGCTGGTCAAGCTATTTTATGTACTATCCATCAACCTTCTGCTACTTTGTTTGAGGAATTCGATAGATTGTTGCTATTGCGAAGAGGTGGTCAGACAGTGTATTTTGGTGATATTGGTGAAAACTCACGTACTTTATTAAACTATTTTGAAGCACAAGGTGCCAGAAAGTGCAACGATAAAGAAAATCCAGCTGAATATATCTTGGAAGCTATCGGTGCTGGAGCCACTGCTTCTATTCATTCTGACTGGCATCAATTATGGAAGGCTTCTCCTGAATTTATCCAAGTAGGTGAAGCAATTGATCAACTAATTGCTGAAAAATCTACAGAAGAGACGGAAGTTAATTCTGAATTACATTCAAAGTTTGCCACTACATACTTCCAACAATTTCATTATGTCTTGAGAAGAACTGCTTTACAATTTTGGAGATCTAATGATTATATTTTACCAAAGTTTGGTGCAACACTTTTCAATGGGTTACTTGTTGGTTTTTCTTTCTGGAATGTTAAGTACACTGTTATTGGTATGCAAAATGTTTTGTTTGCCTGTTTTCTTGCCACTATGCTTTGTGCTCCATTGGCTAACCAAGTCCAAGGATATGCCATTGCTTCTCGTGAATTATATGAAGTGAGAGAATCAAAATCTAACACTTTCCATTGGTCTTGCTTGTTGCTTTCACAATATCTTTGTGAAATCCCTTATGCTATCCTTTTTGGTACTATCTACTTTATTTGCTGGTACTTTCCGATTCAACTTGATAATTCGGCTTCCCGTGCTGGTACTTGGTGGTTAACTTTTGCTTTCTTCTTCCAATTGTTTTATCTTTCATTGGCTCTGATGGTGGTTTATCCAGCTCCTAATTTAGAGACCGCTAACATCTTACTTGGTTTGTGTTTTGCCTTTATTGTTTCATTTTCTGGTGTTACTCAGAGACCTGGATTAATGCCTGGTTTCTGGAAGTTTATGTGGCGTGCATCCCCATTAACGTATTTCATTGGTTCTGAAGTAGGTATATTGTTGCATGATAGACCTGTTGTTTGTTCCACCGATGAATACAACTATTTGAACCCTCCGGAAGGCCAAACATGCGGTCAATTTTTAAGCAGTTATTTTGAACGTAATACTGGTTATGTTAACAATCCAAATGCAACTGCCAATTGTGCAGTTTGTCAGTATAGAGTTGGTGACGAATTTTTGAGCTCAATTGGTATTTATTGGTCTCAGAGATGGAGAAACATTGGTTTTTTCTGTGTATACATTGCATTCAATTTGTTCTTGATGTGTGCTTTGTTCTTTATTTTCAGAGTTAAAAGATGGAATCCTGTTTCTCTATTCAAAAGTCTCCTTTCCAACTTTAGGAAAACTAAAACTAAATAAAATCACTGACAAGCATAGTGATGACAGATATGGCTTACAATAATAATTTCAATCTTTAGTAGTTTTCTGTAGTATGTTTTACAATCGTCTTCATACTGAGCATATTTACCAATATGGAGATGACTCTAATTTTTTAATCCGATTAAATATCTATAATTTTATGTTACTTACTTTTTTTGTAGATTGTTTTATATCTGTGCCTTAATGAGTGAAAGAAAGTCTATTAACAAATATTACCCACCAGATTATGATTATAGGAAGGATAAACCAAGAAGAAAGTCAAAGAATGGTACTATCCCGACAGTTCGATTAATGTTACCATTTTCAATGAAATGTCTCCATTGTGATGAATATATGGCACACAGAAGAAAGTTCAATGCCAAAAAGGAAATAACAGGAGAAGATTACCTTGGGATTAAGATTATTTTATTTACTTTTCGATGTCCCAAGTGCTATGCACATTTATCATTTAAAACAGATCCTAAGAATGGTGATTTTGAATGTGTAGATGGATGCAAAAAAAACTATGAACATCCCAAAGCAGTTAAAGCAAATGAAAGTATAGAAGAAATGATTGAAAGGTTAGAAAAGGAGGCACTGGAAGATGCAAAATTAAAAGAAAAGAATAAAGGTAAAAGCAAGGAATTTGTTACCGGTGTTGAAGAACTAGAAAAACGAATGATACAGCAACAAAAGGAAAGAGAAATGACGGATGAAATTGAAATGTTACAAGATCAATCAGAATTAATCAGAACCAATAAGCCGGAAATAGAAAAAAAGCTAGATGTTGCAGAATTAGAAGAACTAGAAGATGAATTAGAAGCAAAAAGAGCCTTCGAATCAAAGCAGAGTGGATTGATTTCCCATGATATATCTGATGACATTTTCAATAGATTAATAACTGAAAAACTACAAACGGAAGAGAAACCAGAGAAAGGGACCAAAACGAAAAATAATGGTCTCTCTTTAGGTTATGGTTCATCATCCGATGAAGATAGCGATAAAGAGAAGGAGGATGAAGAACCGCTGACGAAGAAGCAAAAGCTGTGAATAATAATGGTACACTTTGAATTTGAAACCCTTTGCTAGAGTCAACAAATAGAACCTTTGTATTTATATCTTTGTTATAATAATGTACAATATATAGTTATTTCATTATGCATAGAAAAGGCTTAATAAATCCGAACTAACTTTTTACTTAGTCAACCTTCCTTTTTTACCCCTTAAATTTATCATTAAGTATAGATCAATCTCTCAATCTACTATAACCCTTTAACATGGCAGTACGAACTCCAACTCTTCGGGATTCCAATGCAGCGAGTAAATCTCTCATAACAACATTTGGCTCCTCCCTTGCTTCTCTGTATCTGATACCATTATCACCTCTTGATGTGACTGCGCTTGGTGCATCTGATGATTGCATCCAAGAATATTTCTTCTTTTTACTACCACCCATCATCAAAGAAGCAGTAACATTTGTTTGTCTATGGTCTTCACCTTCTAAATCTTTCTTTTCACTCTCAACTAAACCTAATTGCATTTTTCTTTGTTGTCGCCTTTCTTCTCTCTCCTTATCCTTCTGAGCTAATTCTTTCAATGCTTTACTTATTTCACTTTTAGAATTGGAAAATTGATTCTTACTTCCTTTTGAGCTTTTTCCTTTCCTCTGAGCACCTAATTTTCTATGTCTGGCTAATATAACTGCATCTGTTACTATACTTGACATGTATTGTTCACATGCTGCGGACATTAGATTCACAACTTCAGTATCTAGGTGCATTGCTTGGATCCCTTGTTCTTGCATTGTGTTAGTCATAAACCAAGCAAGGTGGTGATGGTTTAAGAATGTATTTTGTTCAATCTGTCGTTTGGAAATAGACAATCCAACATTGCCCGCCAATGCCTCTTCTTCGGCTCTTAAATTAACACCCGACGCAAGAACTGCATCTGCAAGATTCTCATGGTTGGCTGTTGTCTTTTTGACATTTCCTGCAGGTGTCTCAGCCATGTTATTATTCAATCAATGTCTTTTCACTTTTTAAAAAACAAAGGCGAATTTACAATTTTGTTGATAAATTTAAGCTGTTTTTCTCACATCTACTATAAATTTAATAAAAAAGGCCGGGTAACATAACGGCACGTGACAATTATGGTATCAGTTTGAAAAAGGCTCTAAAATGTCATTAAATTGAACTGATGGCAACGAAATGGACATTACTGTACCCCAAACAGAACCAAATCCATAGCAGACTGCACCACCACCAATAATCCAAACTCTTTCGGTATCTTGGAGAATACTGAACCCAATAAGAGGATTGCTCTTTTCCCAGCTCTCTCTATCATACTGAACAGAATGAATGGATTTAGTAGCCAAATTCACTTCAATAATGTTATCGTATTGACTATATAGCTTAGAACCAACACCACCAAACATTAACAACTTGTCTCTGGAAAGTGATATTCCCTGAGAGCCGTAACGTTTCAAAGCTTCGCTTTCAAGAACGCTAGTAGCTTTAACAAGGCATTGGTCCAAATCAAGGTCTAAAACGTACATTGTGTTATTGAAATCAAAACTTCCAGTACCTTCACCGTGTTTCAATCCTCCACATAAGTATAAGGTATTTCTATCATTGAATAAAACAGCTGATTCTAAAGTAAATGGAAGGTTAGACGCAAGTTTTTTCCATTCATCTGTTTCCAAAGAATAATATTCAAATCCATCAGTAATATTAACGCCACCGAACATTAAGATACCATTACCATATTTAATAGTAGTATGCTTAACCCTGCCTCCACTTAACGATGGCAATTGTGCCCACTCATATGAATTGTTAGAGGTTGGTTTTAACTTCCAAAATTCGTCAATACCTACTCCGGGCATTCTTCTACCACCAATTAAATATACATCATTATTAATAGTCACTGCAGTTGATGCCATACGAGGCTTAAAATTAGCTGGTGTAATGACATCTGTTTTCTTTTCATTTTCATTATTTGAGCTTTTCAATTGCACAGTAGAGGATAATCTTGATTGATTGGTACCACAAGTAAAGTACTTGGATTCATTGAAGTTAAAACATGTTAAGAACTTTCTTTCGATTTCAATATCTCTATTTATTTGAATATTGTATTGAGTAGTAGATTCAAGTAATTCTGGATATGGATTATAAATTCCTGAATCGTACACTTGAACATCCACTTGATTAGTTGCATGCAAGTTAATATAATGCTGACCAAAGTAAAAGAATTCTTCCCACTCATCAAATGGTTCGACTGCAGTAACTTTAGCTTTTGTTTCTTCATCAACTAAGTCCCAACAACCTAGTAGATCTCTTGCCCTAGCAGATTTAAAGCCTAAAGATTGAAATCTTTCAATTTGTTTCTCTAAAGTAGGATAACTTGACACACATTGTAAAGGAGCTTCCATTTTTTTAAAGTGGTTAAGCATTCTCTTTGCAAATGGATGATGCTCACCAGCAGGCATCAATTGTTCTAGAAGCAGGAAATGAGAGTTGTAAAATTTACTTGATGTTTCGATGATTGGGTTTGCAGTTTCTGGAGTCATATAAGCAAGTGAAACCTCAGCAATAAATATATTGGTAGTATTAACGTCATTAGCCTTCAATGAATCCAGTTGAGATGAATATAATTCCTGATTAGTCAAATCACACCCCAGAAGAGCATAATTGTGAGTTTGGAAGGTTATACCTGGAAATGACGGTGTTTTCAAAGAATTTCCCGTTATGGATAAAAGCTCAGGAGACATTTTGATCATTTGAGATTTGTAACCAGCAAGTTCAGGGTAATCAATATCTATGCAAAATAATGACTTATAGTTAATAGCCTTGTCATCTAATAACTGGAACGGTAATGGATCATAACCACAACCTAAATTGACAATATTGATTCTCTGATTTTTTGGCTGAAGACTGATGATCTTTTCAACAGCCATGCGAATAGCTCTCATTCTAATCCAATATCCCCTATTAATAACAGGGGTTCTTCTAGGTGCCTTCTTCACAAAGTGATTAAAATAGTGCGTTTCACAGTTGTCGACTGGTAAGGAATAGAGTGTTTCAACAGATCTTTTAGAAACAATTGAAGAATCGTTTGTTCCTTGGACAAAAAGATCATGAGTATCTTTTTTAGCACCCTTCTTGTGTTTATCCTTTTGTGTCTTTTTCTGTGTTTGTTTCACCGTCACCTTTTCATAGAGATCTGACATTCCACTTTCTTTACTGTTTCTTTACTATTTGTGAAAAGTTCGAAAAAAAATATTTTTTGTAAATTTGAAGATATCGCAGATTAGCATGATTTGCTTACGTTAGCAAAACCACTCTTTAATTGCGTGTGTTCAGCAAAGAACGATGCCAGAAGAGACACAGGGTCTAAATAACGTCATTGAAGAGGTCAACACATTGGAGGATACTGTGAAGCGCGATGAAAATAGCCCAGATCAACATAAGAGCGCAGAAGAACCTCATGTTGCTACAAAGTCTAGAAAGATCGTGCTAACTAAATACACCATTTATGTTACAAACCATCGAATGTATGTTGTTGGTAGTAATACTAGAGAGACTGTATTTAGGATCTTGGAAATTGATATGGATGCTTCTATCGATAACTTAGTTATTATGGAAGATAATGTTTATTTTAAAAGAAATGAAATCATGGACGTGTTGAATGGACTAGAAGAATCAAGCGAAGGAGGGTTGACAAAGAAGTTAACTGGTGTTGGTTTACTAGGCTTCACTAAGTTCACTAAATGGTATTATTTGGTAGTTGTCACTAAAAAAAGAGCCGTTGCTACTCTTGGAAGCCATGCCATTTATCATATTGATGAAACAGAAATGATCCCAGTTACACATAACTATAAGATTCCTGACAGAAATTCAGATGAAGCAAGGTATGTTCAAACTTTTATGAATATTGATTTGAATAAAACCTTTTATTACAGTGACAGCTATGATATAACAAACACACTCCAATGTAACATAATGAGACATAAAACACAAGCAGCTGGACTCAATGGCAATAAGGAGCTTAGTAAAATATTCAGTTATAATGATCGATTTGTTTGGAATAACGCATTACTAGAACCAATATTACAATCATTTGATAGGATATATGATTGGTTTCAACCAATTATTCATGGTTTCATAGATCAAGTCCAAATATCAGTTTTTCAAACTCAGGTATACGTCACACTAATAGCAAGGAGATCACATCACTTTGCAGGTGCCAGGTTTTTCAAACGTGGGATTAACGAACATGGTAATGTTGCCAATGAGATCGAAACAGAACAAATCGTTGCCGATATGCTAGTATCACCATTCCACGATCCTTCTGGCGGCTTTTATAATAATCCAAGATATACATCTTTCGTTCAGCATAGGGGTTCGATTCCACTATCCTGGTCACAGACAACAGCTCCAAATCTTCGAATCAAGCCTCCAATTGAATTTGATATGATGAACCCATATTATACAGAAGCTGCGATTCACTTTGATGACATGTTTAAAAGATATGGAGCACCTGTTCAAATTTTGAATTTGATTAAGCAAAGGGAAAAGACTCCTAGAGAAACAAAGCTTCTAGAAGCGTTCAACGAATGTATTGAATATTTGAATCAATTTTTACCTAAGAATAAGAAACTTGATTATAAAGCATGGGACATGTCTAGAGCTTCGAAAGCAAGAGGGCAAGATGTTATTGAATGGCTTGAAAAGTATTCAGAATCGAGCGTTACTAAAACTGGTATTTTTCATAATGGCCAGACAATAGTAGATACACAATTACAACAGGGTATCTGTAGAACAAATTGTGTTGATTGTTTAGACAGAACCAATACTGCTCAATTTGTTATAGGTAAACGTGCACTGGGCCATCAGTTATATGCATTAGGTATCATTGATGATAAATATTTAGAATATGACTCTGATGTTACCAATATGTTAACCGAGATGTTCCATGACCATGGTGATACTATTGCATTACAATATGGTGGATCACATTTAGTCAATACCTTGCAAACTTACAGGAAGATTAATCAATGGACCTCTCATTCAAGAGATATGATTGAATCTGTCAAAAGATTCTATTCTAACTCAATGGTTGACGCTCAGAAACAAGAAGCAATGAATTTGTTTTTAGGGAACTACAAACCAGAGAAGGGTATGCCGAAACTATGGGAACTTAACTCAGATTATTATTTACACAATTCAGGGCTGAGAGAGGTGATTAACTATACACCATCATATACACAATGGTTTACTGAATCTTATATCAAAGATAAAAAGAATGAATTAATGAAAAGATGGAATGATAAAAGACAGAATGAATTTTGGAAATATTTGCAAGATTCAAAACTTGTTATTGATAAAGTTGATCCGTATCCGGGATTTATTGAAAACTATTGGATTCTGAAATACCCAGTAAAGGATCTAGTTCAATTTAACGAGTTATTTGAATATACTATGAATTCAACTTCTAATTATGCTAATAATAGCAATACGATTTTGAATAATTCCGTTGTGGGTGGCGTTGTTAATAAAATGGGATCAAATAATAGCTATAGGATGAATAACGAAGGCAAAGCATTTACATTTTTTAATATATTCAATGAGAAATCCAAATGTGATTCTGAGGAATGCAGCTCATATCACTTAGGTAAATCAGAGACAGGCCTGTCACGGAGATCTTCTTCATTTTTTGCTGTTTTATCAAACACGAATCAAAGTGATTCATGTAATTATCTTATGGAAAATACAGGCAAAGAGGAATGGTTTTCACCTTTTAAATCAAGGAAGCCACATAGAGAGTTGCAGCTAACGGCAAATTCTGAGGATTCTGGTAATAAATCTACAGAAACGTCTGATGAGAATATACTGGATGGTGTTAGAGAAATAATACATTGCGACGATGAATTATATACCAAGAATTATATGAATGAATGGGAAGATGACATTATTGCGGTTGGTGTTTTACAGGTTGAGATTCAAAAGGAATTAGCAAATTGTTTTGAAGAAATGACAGACGCTAACAGAGTTAGGGTGCTCAACAAAGAAAATCAAGAATTGCCCGTTATTGATCAAGAAGAACTAAGTGAAGTGCAAAAGGAAGTTCATACTCACTATAAGCTTCTTAACCAGGATGTTTCTCAAGATGAAATTGTTGCAACAGGAGAGCTTTTGAAATTTGATACTGATGATTTCAGAGGAAAGAAGAATGATCTTTGCAAATTATACACATCATTAAATGAACAATACAACGTTGAATTACCCGAAGTTAGTAAAGGAGACTTCAAGATCTATCAAGATTCCTTAGAAATAAAAGCCGGCGGAATAACAAATTCTCTTAGGATTGAAGCAAATCCCAGTGTTGAAGTTGGTGATAATGAAACTGTTGATTTTAATACGGTTATATTTAAGGATGCTTCTGATATTCGAACAAGAAGGGCACAAAGTGCTACTGTTCCTAGTAATGGATTAGCAGAAATTAGAAATCAGTGGAAACTTAGAAGGAGGGAACAATTTGAAAAGATGAACGATACACAACGATCATTAAATGCAATTTGTGAGTCTACGTCTTTTACTGAAGATCTTTTCAATATAAAAAATGAAATAGTTGGTGATGATATTGATGACGCTATAGAATCACTTTTTTCAGAAGGAGAACATAAAGATTTAGGCCAAATATACGAATCCCTTTTGAAGCCAAGTATTAACGACAGTGATATTGAACTTTACAAATCCATGACCAATTATAATTTCAATTTGATGAAATTTGATGAGATAAATAAATCACATATTGGATTAAGAGGTGATACTAATTGTAACCACAAGGACAAATTAAACTTGTCAATGACAAACCTGGTGAAATCCCAAAAAAAGTATAGATCACAAACTACCGGAGCTATTGACTTTTCTAGTACACATAATACCAGTCCAGGTAATATACTGAGCACAAACTATGGATTTGATCAATTTAATTCAAGGTTGAAAAATAAATTATCGATGTATAATATTAGAGGATTATGAATAAAGGTTTAGAAAAGATGCATTTATAAAAAAATATAGGTTGGTTATTGCATATAATTATATTACAATTTCTTGAAATCGGCCATGATTTTGTCAACATTACGATCAATTTCATTCTTTGTCCATGTTTGACTTCGACTGATAACTGTAACACATAATAATGTTGACTTTTCATCCTCACATTTAATCCAGACTTTACCATTGACACCAATGGCAATTTCGAAAGGAACCTTCTGAACTAATTTAGATAAAACAGGGGCATTTGGAGTGTAAAGTAAATATCTTGCATAGGCATTTGAAATGTTAAAACAGTAACCACCTTTTAAAACACCAAAACCACCGTCTTTACCAGTAATAAGATCAACACAAGATAGCTCAGCGTCAACAGCATTATTAGTGGAATCGACTCTCGCATAAACTAAGTCATGAGGTTCCAATTTTGGCCTATTCTTTTTACTTGCATTTGGGAAAGCAAACATATTCAAAATTGCAGGTGAAGAGAATTCATTCAAAGAAATCTTATAAAATTCGCCTAATTGACCTGCAACAGTACCTAAAACGAAGTCACCAACTTGTGGAATGTACCTACCAAAGGGTGAGTCCACATAATATAAAGAGCCTGAATTACGTTGTTCTTTAGCAAGTAGTAAACCGGCAGAAGTTGATTCTAGTGTAGCGGAATGTTCTGAATTCGAGACCAGTTTTAAATTAGGACCGATGGTAATTTCGGTACCTTTGACATCAATGGAATCGCCGGGAAATACTAATTGAACTTCGTTAGACATATTATTTTAGATGATATCAGTATTCCTCTATATTTCAAATACTGAAATCTGAAAAACTCTTAATAAAAAAATATTTAACTTAGATTATGTAATTATCACGTGCAATGAATAAGGGTTTGTTAACCCTTCCTAGTATTCTGATTGGCTAGCTGGAGACGCGCAAAAACGCGCAAAGAAAATTTTCTAAACGTTAAAGAAACCTCAGGTTGAAATTTTTCAAAAATCATTGTGAATACATTAGTTTCCTTAACGTTGAACGTCTCATTAACGTAAGAATGTCTGCTGTCGAAGAAAAGAAGGGTGTCGAATCCGCTCCAGAAGTCCACAAGATCAGAATTACCTTGACCTCTACTCAAGTCAAGAGATTGGAAAAGGTCTCTAACTCTATCATTGCTAGAGCCAACAGAGAAAATGTTGTCAAGAAGGGTCCTGTTAGAATGCCAACCAAGACCTTGTCTATTGCCACCAGAAAGACTCCAAATGGTGAAGGTTCCAAGACCTGGGATCATTACGAAATGAAGATCCACAAGAGATACATTGACTTGCAAGCTCCAGCTGCTTTAGTTAAGACCATCACTCAATTGACCATTGAACCTGGTGTCGATGTTGATGTTACCATTACCGCTTAAATTTCTTATTGGACGCACATTTCACTTTTATTTTAAGTTAATGTTAATTTTGGTTTAATAAGAACTTTTTTGAGGTTGTTAATTTTTTCGAACATTTTTCATTTAAAGTTGATTCAATTGCTCTAGGCGTACCGTGTATTTAAGATACCTGTTCAATTATTTAATTAATTTTGAATGCTTACACATAATTTTATTACATGAGACGTTACGGTGTTAGCTATCAGGAATTGACAACTTGAGTTGGTGTTGAAATTTTATTTTATCTTTGTTCTTTGACGTCCACTAGAAATTTTTATTGCCTAATATATAAATGGGAAAGTGTTTTATAAAGTAATATGTAAATTTAAGAGTATCGAAAACTAAAATAATTTAATTTTATTGTAACTACAAGAAAACTACAAATAATAATGGATTAAAAGAATATTAAAATAAAAAAATCAAATGTTAAATTGTTAAATGTTGAATATGTACTGTACATATCTAATGTAAGTGCTATTAAATCCATTTATTTTGGTAAGGCAGCCTTAGTAGCATCTGCTTCTTTCTGCTTGATCTTAGCAATAGCGTAAACCAAACCAGCAGCAAAACCAACAAAAATAGAAGAGATGGAGAAGAAGTTAATTGGAGCATCAAAGAAAATCAAACCAGATAAAGCGATTGGCAACTTGTTTAAAGCACCAACCATAGAGTAAGTAGTGGAAGATGTGACTCTGATACACCAACCAGAACAGTAAGAAATACCAACAGAGGTGGCACCAGAAATAATCATACCAGTCCAAATTTGAATCTTCGTTTCAGATGGAAAGTTCAAGGCCAAGTTATCAGCAGACCAGTCTTCCAAGAGAAGAGAAGAAACTAAAAGAATTGGAATAGACAACAAATTGTTGTAGTACATGGTATCAAAATCCTTGAAGTTGGTTAACTTAATTCTCTTTCTCATGAACAAGACAAAAGAAGCAGAGGAGAAACAGTTCAATCCCATCCAGAAATAACCAATGTTCAAAGCAAATTCGCCAGATGGTGTCTTGTCACCGTAAGTAGCAACAACTGAAGACAAAACCATCAAAACGAAAGAGCCAAGAGCCATTGAGGTGACTTCACCACCAAACCATAAAACTTCACCATAAGCAATCAAAATAATAGTCAAATTCTTGAAAATAGTGTAAACAGGAATAGTTAAGAATTGTAAAGCCTTAGAAGAGGTATAGATCATAAGAACCAATAAGAACGCAATTGGAGACCATTTCTTGGCTTCTTGAGTGTTAAATTCTCTGTAAGTGATAACACCAAAAAACTTCAAAGTAGCAATAACTAAAAGACAAACAACAGATTGAACAGCTAAAAGAAAGAAGTTAAGGTTGAAATCGCTACCAGAAACAACATACTTATTAGTGGTTGTCATTAAAATAGAAGAAGCACAGTAACAAAGAATGGAGATTGGACCAGAGTTGACCAATCTACCAATATAAGAAGGAGGTGGGGGCAAACCTGCAGCAGCGGCAGCGGAGACTTCGACCTCGTTTTTCTTCTCAGAAATACCAGACATTATTTTGTACCAAAAGAAAACGTGAACGGAAGAAGGTGAAAACAAAACGCGTCGCAATTCTTCTAATTATTCCCTGAAATATAAACAACAGCCAGGTGGTTCTTCTTTGTGCTCATGTGCTCAGCGCCCGTAATGGCTTTCTTTTCAACTAATTTTAATTATCAACTATATAAACAGCTATAAATGGCTCAGTGTCTGTAACTGTTGTTAGGTTGGTATCCTCCTCTGTAACTACCGCGTCCGCCGCGTCCACCATATCCTCCACGGCCTCTATAACCTCCATGGTATCCTTGATATCCGCCGTTATGGGTCTGTTGAGGCATGAATTCACTATTACCAGCAGTTTGATTGTACATACGTTGCACTTGTTGATGTCCTTGAACCATTTGTGCCTGATGAACACGGTCACTCATTTCACTTTGGAAGGCTCCTAGGAAAAATTCATAACAACCCATTCTAGGAGTAACAGACTTAATACCCTTTCCAGGTCCAGTGTGCTGCGAATAATCAATATTTGGATCAAACACATCCAACTTTTGATTACGTCTATATCCATATTCCTTAGTATCGGCTGATTTCGCAATGTCTTCAGCTGTCAACAATCTTACATGACTACGGTAGCCTGTCAAAATCATCGATTTACCAGGAAGTTTTGCTGGCATTTGGTATTTAACCATAATGAAATCCTTGGTATGAAGATCTTCGTATTCTTCATTTGTTTCACCAAGTGGATATTTGTACTCCTTATCTGGTTGGTATTTTTCAAATGCAGTCGCAGTACCAGCTAAATGACCCTTTGCAAAGTTGAATTTAATTTCAGCTTTGTTCTTTTCAGAGGCATATAATTTGGAGAACTTTTTAAACAATGGATGTTGCTTACCAACAAATAACACTTCTGATTTATGCGTGTTTCTAATAACTTCTTCTTCGGTTAAAAATTCGTACTTTGATCTGACTGCAGGCAAGAGTCTTTCTTCATCAATAAATGGAAGTAAGGCAACACCTCTCCATGATTGATTTTCACCATTCATATCAATTTTGAAATTTTCAGGATAGAAGTCAATAATCTCTGAATCAGGATGGGCCATCAAAGACTTGAAAACGGCTGGCAAATTATGACTTGACGCCGCTGGCAAAACACTCATTAATTGTTCATATGGTTGGAACGGTGTACCCTTGGTAAACTTAATCTCAATTTCACTTAAATTAACAAAATCTTGAGCAAATGGAGCATAATGGAATGGGTAGTACCAATTCCATGATGGGCATCCCTGATAATAATACAATAAGACCCAACTGATACCTTCAATGTAACATGAAACCATCTCTCTAGAGACCTTTTCTTGTTCCTCAGGAGTATGCGCATGTAACTTTGTAGCATAATATCTCTTATGATAACCAGGTGCCCACATTTCTGATTTAGAAAGATGTTTCAATTCTTCCTTTTCTTCCTCAAATGCTTCATCTGCGTTTCTCTTCTTAGAATCTTCTTCAGCAATATCAATAGGAATTTCAGACTCATTTACAGGTGTTTCACTAGTTTGTTCAGATGTTTCTTCAGTTTCTCCATTTTTGTCAGCTTCTAAAATTTCAGAAAGGGCAACATTAGCCGTATTGGCCTTTGAAAGAGCAGCTAAATTTTGAATGATCTCACTGTTTGTCATGCCATTCAAATTACCAGATTTCAAACTTGTCAAGGACATATTCATCGCTGGTGTAGCGTGTGCACCCTTTCTGACAAGCTCAATACCCTTCGATTGGATCTTTCTTGGTGGAAGAGTACCATTTCTGCGAGCTTTCCTTTCTTCTTGCTTAATGGCTTGCATTTGTTTCTCCCTTATCATTTCAGGTTCCTTTTTACCAACCTCTCTTAACAATTCTTCAACATGTTTCATATTCATTTGACCATCACGAGTAATAAAACCACCTAGTCGTGGTAAAACCCTCTTCCAAGCAGCAGAGAGAATCTTAATGGAATTATCTCTAACATCTAAAGATGGTAAATGGGGTAAAAAATCATTACCAGCAAAGAAACACATAAAGACCCAGTCATCAATGGCTCTTTCAAAATCGTAATGGAACGGACAACGTGGAATCATTAATTCATGTTCTAAATATTCCCTTAAAATGTTAATATGTAACCAAATAAAAGGTTGTTTTTGGTTTTTATATTTGGCTTGTTCTTCTGGTGACATTCTTAACAATTGATCAGGAGTGGCCTTTTTTATATCTTCATTAAAAACGTCTTCTCTTAAAACTCTAAAATGTGGTTCATGTGTCGCCAATGATAAGAAAATCAAATCAGCATCTAAACCATGAATACAATGCGTCACATTTGGATCATATTCTGGGTCTGTTCTTTGAGATCTAATGAAGTTCATGATTTTATGTTCACCTTCACCAGGAACTGTTGCATCACTAATAATAACTTGCAACTGAGCCCACCCTGGGTCTGAAGAAATCTTGTAGGCAACCCAATATCTCAATGCTTCAGCAAGGATGTCCATGAATGGGGTACCAGGTGTAATGGAATTTGAATCCCAAGCTTTCTTACTCTTCACAGCTTCATCAATGTGTTTACCAAAGGCTTCCATTTGAGCCAACTGTCTTTCCTTTTCTTCTTGCTGAAGTTGAGCATCTTTAGCAGATCTGAACCGTCTAGAACGTTGTTGATTCATTTTTGCTCTTGGTGCAACACCATCAACAGCAATCATGAGCAACTTTCTAGGTCTAGCAATGTTTAAAACCTTGTTTGTGTATTTAAACACTTCCAGCATCATATCCTCTTCTGTCTCTGGGGCAGGTCTCCCTTCTGGGTGAGAACAAGGATGTACAATAGCATTCATATCAAGATAAAGATTGTCTAATTCACCGTTGGGGTTTGGATCAGCGTAATTTATCGGTTGTTCAACGCCATCAACGATTTCACCCTCAACTTCAATACACGGTGAGATAGTTCTCTTATACTTCTTAGTAAGCCATCTGAAGAAGGCTGGGACACCCATGTTTTAGAGAATTTCTTGTTTAGAGGGAAGAAGTTGATATTTGTAGATTGAAAACTTTTCCAATACATTTTAGACGCATTTATTATTCAAGATAAATATGTTAAAATCAAGGACGTTTTGGAGATCCATCACAAGAAAGTCCATTATGAAGCGTGGAGATGGGGTTTCTACCTCTCTTCAGGCTAAGGATCAAAAAACCCCAAAAGCAAAGGCTCTTGAAAAGCTTAAAAAATCTACCACAAAATCCAATGATACATATATTCATGATTATTCTGTGTTTCCAGAGATGTTACAATATAGATTACCAAATGAAAGTGAAAGGGATCAACCACCAAAGGAGCATAGTAATATTATCAAAGTTCTTTTTGAGCAAGGTGGTGTGGAATCTATGAATTTGGATTTAAATCAGGAGAAATTTGATCGTTATCCATTGACAACACCTGCAAAGCTCAATAAAAAATTGGAAAGACCAGGTACTGTAAAGATGCTATCATCAGATTTTATTGACGATTCATTGTATAATGTCAATTATGGGTACTTTTCAAAGGAAGCTGTTATTTTTCAACCTGATAGACCATTTGATTATAATCACTTACAAGGTAAAGATGAATTTATGGAAAAGTGGTTAGAGGCTTATGAAAAGTATGACCAGGAACATACGTCGGTTCCTGGTTTACCACAAAAGAAGCAGCCAACTGCCAAGGGTGTTGATAAAGCTGCTAAGAAAAGTGAAACTAAAGATGAAAAGAGTGAAGAATATCAAATTAAGAAACCTTCTTTACAATTATGGCATACACCAACAGAATTATTTCAACCCTTTTATGGTGAAGCATTGGCTAAATATATTTTATCCAATTACAAATCAAAAAATCCTCAAACTGATGATTTAATTATTTATGAAGCTGGTGCTGGTAATGGTACCTTGATGATCAATATACTAGATTACTTGAAGGAAAACGAACCTAAAATTTATGCCAAGACCAAATATAGAATCATTGAAATTTCTTCAAAGTTATTCAATAAACAAAACAGGAGACTGAAAAAACATGCTGATAAAGTTGAAATTATCAACAAATCTGTTTTAGATTGGGATACAAAGGTCAACGAACCATGTTTTTTTATTGCATTAGAAGTTTGGGATAACTTTTCCCACGACGTTATTCGTTATGATAATGATACCAAGCAACCATACCAAGGTTATGTTGTTATCGAAGAGCACAATGATTTTCAGGAATATTACTCTCCAAATTTAGATCCTTGGGCTAAAAAGTTTTTGAGCTTGAGAGAGGAAGGTTCGATACCAGTTTCAAGTTTAAAGGGACACCCGTTAAACGAATTTTATTTAAAAAGAAAGGCTAAATCAATGTTAAATCCACTTAGAAATAATTTAAGTGATCCTGAATATATTCCTACACGTTTACTTAAATTCTTTACGATTTTAAACGAATACTTCCCTCGACATCAACTTGTTGCATCTGATTTTGCCTATTTTGATAAGACCATTCCGGGTTATAATTCACCAACAGTTCAAACTATGCATAAGGATAATATGATTAATGTTGATAGTTACATGGTTGAACAGGGATACTTTGATATTATGTTCCCTACTAATTTCCAGGTCATGAATGAAATGTATCAGCAAGTCACCGGTAAACCTAGTAGTACCAGTACTCATAAAGAATTCCTTGAAAAATGGGCAGAAATCGAAAAAACTACTACCAAATCAGGAGAGAATCCAATGCTTGAACTGTATTCTAATGCAGCATTTCTTTACTCTTGAATCATATAGTCACATTTCTGACTCTCTTGTTTATAGCATTTAATTCATGTATTTATTATTAATATATGCTTATGTAATCTGGAGTTAAGCTTAAAATTTTCTAGGAATTGTTATTTTTTCCTTCCAGTAGCTTCTTGAATTCTGAAGCATATTTGTAATCACAAATCAAATTATGAGTATAAAAGATGATGCATTCGTCATTATTATTAGAGTTGTCTTTAGTTTATAATTAAGATATCAATTACTATCAACGAACTCCTAGAATGCTATTCCTTTCCCAACCTCAACCTACCTATGGTCAAACTCCAGCGTTAATTTCGATGTCAATGCCATGTTCCATTGCGGATTACGTTGAACAATTACAAATCCAACGTCAACGAGAACTACAACTAGAACGCCACCGTACCTATTTACAACGGGAATATGAGCGTAAAGCCATTGCCAGATTGAATAAGCCCACTATGAACAAACTCCAAGATGAAAAGAATTTCTATATTGTTATGAACAAATCTGTGAATCGACAAACTTATCAATACATCAATAAGTTTTCAGATAATTACGAATTAAAACAAATTGATGATCAATTGATTGTTAGCTCACTCGTTGACGACTACTACAACTCTTTCGAGTTGTCATCAGAAGTTGATTTGAATAAGAATATCATGTTTCAAGTTTTGAACAAGGGGTACCAATTAAAGATTTCAATCCCAAAGAAAGTTAGGCAAAAAATTGTTCCTGTAATCAGATACGTTATTCATCCTTCAACTGAAGCCCCACGTTCATTGCTATTGCAATCTGCGCATGTTTCACCTGAAACAAGCAAACTGTTAGCGAAAACAGAAAATAGTGTGCTATGCCCTCTTTTATCTTCAACTAAATCATCTACGGCATCAAAACAGAGTTCAGATGTGGAACAAGGTATTCAGTTCTACCAAGAAGAACATAGAGAGCCAAGAACAATCAACAGAGAAGGAAAAACAAATGACTTCGACTCAAAAGAAGAAGGAGAAAGAGAACAAAATCAAAAAGCAAAAGCAACAACCTTCGTTTATAATACCAACGCTAACAGTAACGATGGAAGACACCAACACAACATCAATAATACCATTGACAAAAGTCAGCTCAAGACCAGCAAGCACCAAAAGCAATCGAAGCGTAAATTGGGTTTATCGTCCATAAATAATTACGAAACTACAAAGAGAAGAACTATTTTTGCACCAAATGAAATTGGATTTGAAGATGAAGAGGTGCATTCTTCTGATACTGAAAGTATTCAATCTGCTACTGAGAGTGATATGGAATCCTCTACTTCGATTCCTGTTAGAAAGATCAGATCGCCTACTGTTGAAGATTTAATAGATGAGGAGTTTGCTTAATTTTGAGCCTTCTATATGTTAACACTACAGATTCCTGTCTTTTTTACTTATTTTTTTAAATGAATGATAAAAGCTCAATAAAACTCTATGCAAAATCAATTGTAAATAACGGGAGCAGTACTCCACTTTGTAAAATACCGTAACTTCCTTATTCTTGATTGTTAAAATCAGATGCAAGGGGCGCATCTATAATTTTCCCCAGATTTCTATACCTAGCTCTTGGCCGCCTGTAAGGAAAAAAATGAAACCGCTATCAAATCAACGGCTTTAAAATACAACAAAATACAACTATTAAAAAAACAACTGGTTAACTCTGTTAATCAAAGCAAGGTAAAGGCACTGAAAGTATTCTCGGAGTAAAGCTTTTACTCAACCCTGACTATCCCCCTCCTTGAAATGCCCTTCATCCTTTCCAAAGTGGAGATTTTGTTGATTTATTATTTATCCCACTCTTGAGTCTTTCTTCACTATAAAAGAGCTGTCGAACCATCAGTTATGAAATGTGGGGGGGCTGTTGAATTTGATTAATAACTAACAACTAACCACAAAACAATAAACTTTAATAATGAACGACTTTTCCTTTGTTGATACTAAGTTGAGTAAAGTTGCAACTTCAGAAAATGGCCTTTTCGTGTCTATTGACAATCAAATCTTTTTGAAATCTGAGTTAAATGAAGCATTTGGTGGTACACTCAATCCAGGTTGGGCTAAGCCAAGTGTTCATAAATTTGGTAACCCTTCACCTTTAGGGCTTTGTGCATTTGCTCTCTCAACTTTATTAAATTCATTTATTCATGCTCAAGCTATGGGTATTAAAAACAATCAAATTGTTATGGGTATTGGAGCATTTTATGGTGGCTTAATTCAATTATTAGCTGGTATGTGGGAAATTGCTTTACAGAATGACTTTGCTGGCACTGTCTTAAGTTCCTTTGGTGGCTTTTGGATGGCTTATTCCGCCATTTATATCCCTTGGTTTAATATTAAAGGTTCCTATGCTGATCCTGATGAATTCAGTCATGCATTGGGGTTATTTACTCTTGCTTGGTTTCTCTATGCGGTGATGCTTGCCACTTTAACTGTTAAATCAACTTGGCCTTTCTTTTTGTTATTTGTTATTCTATGTATTACACTTCTATTGTTGGCCTTGGGTGATTTATGTGTCAATGAATCGCTTACAAAAGCGGGTGGTTGTACTGGCGTTTTATTATCATTTATGGCATTATACAACGCCTACGAGGGTGTTGCTAATGAACAAAATTCATATATCATTGCATGGTCTAAACCTCTTCCAATCTTTGATGGATCAAATAAAGTTTAAGTTTAGCATTTTGCAAGCATATTTGAAATCAACTATATGAATTAACGAATCTTATTTTATATTATACTAAATCACTATAACTATTTTTATAAACAGAATGTAAAAAGGAAACTAGTAATAAAAATGATCGTGTGAACATTTTTACGATTTAGAAAAGCACGAAAATAACAAAATGAATAGATTAACTGATAAGGGAATGGGACTTGGGTATATTATTTGAATTCCCACTGTTAAAATAAATGTGCTATAAGGAAATGAAAGCAATGCAATGTAATATAATATAATATTGTCAGGAGACTAGAGAGAAAGAAAAAAAAAAAAATTAATAATCATAAATCAAACTCATCGGCGATGACAACAGTCAACCTAGGATCATGTTCTGTGATAGCTGAACTTGATGAATATATTGAACTATTCGATGATTTAGGAGCTTCATCAATTTTCATAATGTCTGGCGAATATGAAGCTTTTGTACTTTCACTTGACAGTGACTGGTACGAGCTATCCAGGGAAGGGGTTGTTTTGAAATCTTTTTCCGAAGCAACTGAACTATTACTTGAACTAGTCTTACGTTTGAAAATAGGATAGAACTTACCCTTCGGTGAGATGGAGGACAGCACCGACTTATTTCTCTTCATTTCAGCATGAGATGATTTAGAAGATGATTCGCTATTGATATGCCTCACTCTGGGCGGAGGTGCTTGCTGGATTTGACCTAATGCAGGAGACGCTTGACTTTTTGAACAATCTGAAAGTCCTGAATCAAAGTGATAAGCTTTCGTAATAGTATTATAGTCTTTCTGTTTCTTTTGCCAATCACAAATGCTACCTGACGGGTTTCTAGTTGGAGATATTGGTTTTGATGACGTCGAAATACTGCGAACAAGAGCGCCAGCAGCAACACATGGCTTTGTATCGATTTCCATATCAAGAGATTTCTTCTTAATCTTGGTGATAATTCCAAATGACATTCCTGTATTATTTATTTTTTGACTTTGTATTGCTTGCAAATGTTGTCAATTACATCTGTGAAAAAAAAATAAGGGTGGATTTGTTTCCTTTATATGACAAAACGGCGTTATACCCGGCAGATTAACTTTTATTGGAGTTGAGGAAAGGGGGCTCCAAATTCCTCTGGGTAACAACCTCGGTAATCGGGATATAAACTTCAAATCTATGCAATTATAATGAATCAACTCCGAGGACGTTCCTATGGGTAGTCATCAAACTAAAATCAAATGTTTCCATTCTTATTTCCTGCTGACATATTTCTACCACCATGAGGTAATGCTCAGCACAAGTCCCTGAAGGTGCCCTGCTTTTCGTTATCGGGGTTTGGTCTGAAAAAATTTAAAGTACATTATTAATTATAAAAGCGTTAAATAGGTAGTACACAGAGAAATGACAAGTGATTCAGAGGTTAATAGACACATTCTTCTGATTCTTCAATAATGATCTCATTAGCTCGGATGGGCATTGGCCTTGGGCCGATCAGTTTTGGCCGCCAAGATTCAGCTGCTCCGATTTCTTGTTCAATTCTAGTAACTTTTTTCTTCACTGATCCATTACTCTTCAAAATATGTTTTAAATCAGTAAATCTCATTGATGGACGAAGAGTATTTCTCTTCATATCACTGGTCTCTGATCTAGTACTTGATTTTAGAGTTTCGGATTTATAACTGTTCAAGTAGGACAGTGGTAAAATGGAATCGCTTTCACTGGTGCCATCCTCGCTATCACTAATCATACTATAGTCATCGTATATATCATCCATGGAAGAAATTGAAGATCCTGATCCATAATCCAGTTCTCCAAAAGATGAAGATGATAACGTTTGCAGCGATCTTTGTGATGGGTAAATACTTTGCTTTTCACATTGACTACATGTGCTACTTAATCCTCCATGCTCATCAATAATCGCTGAGTGAGAAAGTGAACAATAGCCGCTGCTGAATGATGTGGTACTGGCAGTATCAGAAGCAATGTATTTATTTAAAAGCGTGTCTGGATTACTATAACTTCCCTCGCTTGATTGTCCAGTTGAGGTAGAAGTTCTTATTGAAGGTACATGTTCCATCCAGTTTAATCTCTGTAAATCTACTTTCATTTCAGTTCTTGTGCTAACAGTTGTCTTCAATAGACATGTCCAATATGAAAGTAGATCTGATTCTGTAGTTTCAGATTGTGTCTTGGCAAAAGTTTTGATACTTTTAATACTGTTCTTCTTGTTCAATGGATTACGATTACCATTCGTGTCACCATAAGAACCAAAAGTTGAAAGAATACCAGGGGCAAAACTAGTATTTTGAATGTCAACTGCTGTTGGGGCACTGATGGTAATAGGTTTCTTTGTAGGGCTCCTATTCTTTTTGTTCTTCATACTCTTACCGAAAGTAAATAATTTTTTACCTTTAACAGAAATATTCTTATATGCCTTAACAGGTGAGTGAATAATTAATTTAATAACCTTAATTACACCTTCAATAAATCTGTTCTTTCTTTTAATGGCAGGTGATCTCTTCAATTCACAGATATCCGACTCTTTGTTTTCAGGTAATTGTGGTAACGTTTTGACTTCATGTTCATTGGCGATACGCAAAGCACTGATTGATTTCTTAATTCTTGTCCTTCTTCTGCTTAAGCTATTTTGCCCATTAAATGGTGTAATTTCATATTTCATTGGAGGAGCTTCTTGTTCGATTATTTTGGTATTTAGTGATAATGAACGTTCCTTTAATGGACTGATATGTTGCTTTTCTGGTGAACTTGAAATACTTGCATTTATATTCTTTAATTTTGAAAATGACTTTGTTGATCTAGAATCAAAAATAAAATCTTTATCTTCCTCATTGCCATTGTTAGATTCACTTTCAAAATCTGTTTCATTTTCAATTACTTCGTGCAGCTCCTGTAATTCTTGAATCATTTTACTTAGGTTATCAAGGTTCTTACTCTTTCTTCTCATTTTTGGACTCTTCATCGATTGCTGAGATTTCACATATCCAAGTAGAGCATCACCATTTGGTTCAACTCCTAGCTTTTCATAAATAAGCATTCTTTTTGATGATCTTCGAGGAAGTTCAATGCTTTCCTTTTGCTTACCATTTTCCCATTGTTTTAAATTCCTTGACCTGTAACTCTTGCTTAATTTCATTCTCGGTGATTGCCTTATCTCATAATCATTTTTAGATGTTGTAGTTGGCAAATAAGGATTTGCTACATAGGAACTTTGCCTTGAAGTATTAATGGTAGCTGAAGTATCAATTCTATCTGTTGCAGGATAAATTGATGATGTTGTATCGCACATTTCAATAGAGGATTTCGTATTTAATAGATTTGCTCCGTTTTCACTGTTGGAATATTTAGAAGATTGCATTGACTTATTTTTTTCGTGGTTTATAACAGAGATGTTAGTTAGCTCTATTTCAGTTGAATCATGCTTGTCAGTTGAATTTTTATTGGAGTTCTTTATTTTTGGTTCATCAGATAATTCCTGATCGTTTTCGTTATTCTTTTTAATACTTTTATTTTCAGCAATGTCATGAACAGAATGAACACTGCCATCGTAACTAAAATTTGTTGGGAAGGAACTATTAGTATAAGCAGGAGATAGGACTGAGAGAGGACGTGCTACAGTCAATGAAACTTTGTATTCTTTCTCCCCTTCACTTGATCCAATTGGAAGACTTTCAAAACTAAAAGGTTTGACTTTTGAATAACCAGCCTTGATTAAAACAGATCCAGATCTTTCAATGTGAAAAGAAGGTGAACCTAGGGCATCGACGTAATCTCCACTTGTACTCGAATTTGTTGAAGATAAATTTGACGTTGGAGTTGGAAAACAGAACTCTAATGGGTCACCTAAATATGATGGTTTCGCTTGATGCGTTGTCATAAAATGCGTTTATATTAAACTTAATTAATTTGTAATTGGAGGAGAAAAAGAATGTAAGAAGAAACCCAAAATCCTTCAAGAACAGTTGATCATGATATTGTTATCAATGAGCATGGCTGGTTACTCGATGGCTGGGATTATGTAATATATGCTCAGCAAAACAGTTGAATTTTTTTTAATAGATCTTGACCACAGTCCATTACTATCAACTTTTAAGAATAGAATATATATGGGGAATGAAAAGAATATGAAAATATTTATTTAGCAACGATATCTGTATCACTGATGGTTTGTATGTGACTCGTATAAAGAAAGTGAGGGTTTACAGTTCTTGGAATAAATGTAATAATTTTACATAGCCCCACCAATACTATCATTGTAGCATCCACATAATCAGTAGTTATCCCTGTATTAAAAAATTTAAGTTACCACGGCCCTTTAATTTCATCAGCTTTTTAAAAGCAATATCATAAGACGTTAAAGTCTTACAGTACTCACTTGAAAAATATTTAAAGCCGAAGCTGTTTCTACTGGTAAAAATGTTCAATAAATAAAAAGGGTTTTAGTATTATATACATTAATACAGCAGTTTTTTTATCGTTAATGAGCTAGTACATTTCTGATAATTAACGTTGCTAGGAAATCTGAAGAGAGAGATGAAAGAACATTTCTTAAAGTAAGTCAGGTAAAGCGATGTTGAGTATGCTTCAGACAATAGGGCATAGTTCTTCTATGCGTTGAATAGCGTACATTCAAATTATTTTCTTTTTTATAACCATATAAGATAAAATATGAATTAAAGACAAAGTTAATAAAAACTAAGTTGGTCAATAAATAAAATTATAGATAAGGGACGTTGAATGAATTTCTTTTCCCTTTTTATACATTTTTGTTTGTCTGTCAATCTAGTTATTCAAAATATCTTGGTTCGTCAAAGACGTGGTATGCATGTTCTCTGACACCCTCGCCATAAAACATTTCTGGGAATCTCATATCTAAAGGAACCTCAGATTCCGGAACTCTTTCTTGGGAATATTCTTCGTCATATGGCTCATCTGGTAATGGAACAACAAATTTACCAACCTGAAGTTCAGTGTCAGTAATTGAACCTCTTGAAATTCTAGCATAGCCTGTTCTCTTTAATTTTTTATACATGATATATTCACACCAACGATCATGATCAGTAGGATCAATATCATGCATACCTGAGGTTTCGCTTGAATAATGATTATAGTTACCTTCATGGGGGGTTGTAACTAGATATGATAATAAAATCATTGGTCTTTCTTCATTTCCACCCATCAACATTTCCAAGTAAAGAGATTGGAATAATCTATCCTTTTCATCTTCTTCTTGGCCTGAGTGGAAAACGACAACATCAACGAGGGTACCATACATATCTAAAGTGGCATGAATAGCAGGTGCTAATTCACCAACTGGTGATGGTAATAAATGATGAGTTGAACTAATAATAGGAAATCTTGATAACAATGCAGCACCCCATGTATGTTTATTTGGACCAGGACCAAAATCAACGTACATGCCAAGTTCTTCTGCAATTCTTTGAGTCAAATCTCTATTACCCATGATAATTCTTTGAGTATCTGATTCTAGCAGACCAATAACATCTAACTCTGCATCCTTAATTAAATCTCTCATTCTTTGTTCACTGGCCCACATATCATTATCCAAACCGAAATGAATAGTCCAAATACCTGCAGTGACCAATCTTGAATCTGGGTGCATAGGTTGAGGAGGAGTAAATTGGAATCTATTGAATGCAATGATAGATGAAGCAAAAAGGAATAAAGCTAAATAATTTGCAATTTTAGTAATTGATCTTTGGATTTGCATTTCCTTGAAGTTAATCTTCTTGGAGTTTAACACTAACAAAGCAATAAACAATGTTGAAAAACCCAAGACAATATCTGTTCTTTCTCTTAAAAGAGGGCCTCCAGGAACAAACGCATATGCGACAACCCAAACGTGCATTAAGATAAAGATAACTCCGACCGCAAGTGATAATATCAACACCTTGACAACATCAGTATAGAAGAAAGATAATTGTTCAAAACAAATTGGAGTAACATAACATAACCAGAAAATATAACTTAAACCACCAATATAGCCAATCCACTCATTATAAAAGTATAATATAGCGGCACCTAAAACACCAGAAATTGTGACAAATTTATAGAAATTTGTGTTCAGAATACCACAATAAATACCAATACACATAACTGCAATTGAAACAGCACCATGAGGAACAGGAATTGGACCCTTCACCGGATAACCATCCCAAACCCAAAGAATTACAGTTGATGAATCAGTTAACATAGCAGTGATAGAGAAGAACCAAGCACCAAACCCAAAAATAGTTAATAAGCTACTTGGACGCGGTGCACTAACTGAATCATGATAATCCTTCTGCTTAATAGCAGAAGGAATGACAGTGTGATATGCACTGATGAGACCAATAATAAGACCTGTAGCGTTATAACCACCATTTTTATAGTTCATAATTGGCCAAATTGGGTTATTAGTCCAGAAAGCAAATTTGGTAATTGTTGACAAGGTTAAACCTAAAACAAAAGTCGTTGAATAGCTTTTGATATAGGAAGAAGATCTAGTTGAACTAACCAAGTATAATTCATTAGCAAGAGATAAAAATGCAAAGACATTACCAATACTGATAGCAAATAATCTGGCAATTGGGTTTTTCAAAAGGTAAGAACCAACACCAAATAAACAAGCTAAGACTCTAGGAACCTGAGGTTTGTTAGCAAAGTATGACTTCAACTGAGGAATTAAAAGAAGGATTGGACCAAAAACTGAAACCGCAACTAATTCATACCCACTAATCCCCATATACCACAATGGGAAATACCAGATACACAAAAATAATGAAGAAAAGACGGACCAAAAGATGAATGCATTGATAGTATTAACAGTGATTTGGAAATAAGAGTCATTGAAATCATAGGACTTAGGAGTAAATGAAAGAGTTTTCTTTTCTGTTATGAAATCATCATTAGTTTTCAACTTTTCGGATATCATAGAAACATTAAAAGTGCAGCAAAAAAAGTCATCATCATTTCTAGAGGGGTTGATTTCAACATATAAAGCCTTGAAGTCGAGAATAGAAACTGCATCGAAACCAATATCAAAGATAATTAGCCCCCATTCACAATAAGCGTAGTGTGAATATGAGCCTGGCTTATGATGGACCTTATGTTGAATGAATAAGTAAATTAAAGGAACCAATGTGCCAAAGAATGCATATGCAATGTATTTTCTAAGTCTTCTAACACGAGTTCTTGGAGAAGATAATTGAGTAATGGAATAATCCCAAGGGATAGTTAAAACAATATAAGAAATCATGAAGATATCATGCCAATCATGATTATCATTTGAAGTAATATAAACCCAACCACCGCAAGTAATAGTTCGTAGAATACCAGTAAATAAAGCCAATTGAGGAAGTTTGGAATTTGGAGTATACAATCTAATATAAGAAAGAAATAAAAGAAGGAACCTAGGACCGGATGTTAAGGCAATTAAAATCTGAAAAATTGATCTTTCAGGGTACCAATCTCCAATTGTTGCAGAAACACTTGGGAACCATTCATGAGGATAGCCGTAATATTCATTCTTCACGATTTTATAATAATGCAACGAATAGGCAATAACAAATGCGGCAACAAAGGCACTTGATGAGCATATTGTATGAGCCCACGCAATTGCCTGTGCGTTTAACCTAAGCAACGGCCTTCCAGTCCTGTCAGACATTGACAATTATGATAAAGAAAATTGTTATTCTGGGTCTCATGTGCTAATTTTTTTATAATAATAATGTAGTAACACAATGTTTTCCTCTTGAGTGAGAATCTCGCATTGTTACCAAACGGTGGTTACGTAATCGGCAAGCCAAATACGCTGTGTTACGTAAGCAATTATTTTATTTTCGGGTTGATTACGTAATCGAGTAATTTGCTCATTTTTAAAGTTTTTGTTTTTGAGGGGAAGAAAAAAAAGAGAAAAAATTGAACGCCAAAATTAATACACTAATCAAAAAGGATAAAATCCACACAGAGGAAGAAACAAGATGGCTTTCACTCCAGCACCAGAAGTTTCATTTGATGAAATTGATTACAGAAATCCAGTTGACTTGAAGAATGCGCAAGAATCTCTTTTAAAGGAACAATTTGTCAAGGTTGAATATCTCAAATTGGTCAGAAAGGCATTAGAAAACTGTTGGAAGGTTAGTGGACCAAACGGTTCTGAAGACTGTAGAGAACTTGCTGATAAGTATCTTGCCATTTTACCAGAATCACATGTTCAAGGTTACTTGGGTTACCAAAGAAACGATCCATCAAAATAAATTTGATTTCAAATTGCACCATAACTTTTACTTACTCAATTCCCATATACTTTTTTTATTATTTTGTTCTTGTTATCTTACCTTTACAATGACTCTTTTTTCCCTCCATATATATATATATATACTACATATTTATTCTTTTTTATAATAATATAAAAAACAAATACTATTTATTTCGAATTTCAATCTTTATCGGCCAGTAAACTCTTTATATTAAGGAATGTAGACATTAAATAAGGGAAATTAAAGGAAATTAAAAACTCATCATTATATACAAATTGAAATTACAAACAACATCTTCTGTTAACTTCACCACCGTGGATAGTACCACAAGATTTGTAGTTAAATAAAAGCCAACCAGCACCAGCACCAAGCATACACGAAATAAAAACGTAACCATTGAAATACATAAAAAGAAGCATGATAACGTGATGCACGCTCCATTCCATAGTATCACCGACAGTATAAATTATGTGTTCCCAAATACTTGGATAAATGAATACTTTATCACCTTGAACAACACAAAGGTTTTCATTAATACCAGCAAGCCAAGTATGTTTAAAAGTTTGCGCTAATGGGATCAGTAAATCAAGAGCATAATTATTCCCTGGTATATTTGTATTAAGATATGGTTCAGGGATTGTTTTGAGATCAGCAACACCTTGAATTTGATACACAGCAGCGATTTCTTCTTTTCTAACAATTGCAATTTGTTGTTGATACTCATATAAGAGTCTTCTCCACCAAACAATTGTAATAAGCAAAAAGAAAACACCAACACAAGTACCACCAAATAGTGCCTTTGTTGAAGTTTTCCATTGGGATGAAATAAAGCAAACATCCTTAGTAGTCCAATTCCACAACATTGACATACTACAGGACATTTTCATACCACCCATATTGGCCATTGAAGGAGCACCTGAAGAAGCTGCACTCATGCCGGGCATACTTCCCATACCATTCATTGTCATGGTTGTGGCTGTGCCCATATTCATTGCCATAGCAGAAGTTGTAGTTGTGTCCATATGTATTGCCATGGCAGAAGTGGTAGTTGTAGTTGCCATATCCATAGCCATCGTAGTAGTACCCATATTCATGATATTAAACTTTATATTTTAAAACTTAAATGACCAGTTATTAAAGAATATATTGACTGAGTAATTAAAACCTGACGTTAGGTTTATAAGTCAGTTTAATGAAATAAATGTGGAATATCAAGTCCTTTTAAACAATGTTCAAGTTAAGATACGTCTTCACCGACCTCAGTCTTTGTATGCGGAAGATTTCCTTATCAGGCAACTGCTTTCCATACTAAACCTCTGTGAGATCTACACGAGCAAATTTTTAAAAAAAATTTATCAAAGTGAGCAAATTATGCAAATGGAAGAATCAAATTGAAGATTTGGTAGCATTTAAATAAAAGGGTATCTGCATACTCTTTGTCCATCTTTACAACAACTTGATTAACAATATCAACCGAGTTACTCAGCAATGGAACAATTTTTACCCCTTGAATTACAAAATAAGATGAATATGGGTGGTTCTTCCTCTACTGCATCCTCCGCTGCTTCAGCTGCTACTGCTCACAAATGTAAGATTTCTATGTTATGGAATTGGTACACCATTGACTCTTGTTTCCTCGCCAGGTCATGGCATGTTACCTCTAAAGGTATGTTTGCTGGTACATGTATTGGTGTGTTTTTTTGGGTTATGGCTTACTGTTGGTATCATCGTTTCGTTGTTGAATTCGATAGAAACGTTGCTGAATTCAAACAAGTGAAGTTTGATCAACAACAACAAAATGTCGGTTCTTCACCAAGTGATGCCGGAGTTGCCACTAACTGTTGTTGTGATGATGATGGTTCAAGTAGTGACAATAAACAATCTCCAGAAAAAACAATTACAGCTGTCAAACCGGGTTCTAACTTCTTTGGTCCTCTTCTTGCTGCTCTCTCTCATAAATGGTTCTTACCAAGTAAAAATACAAATGTTGTTTACCCATCTCCAATGGAACACATTGCACGTTCCAGTTTCTACCTTTGTGAATGGACTATTTCTTACTTGTTGATGTTAATGTGGATGTATTATAACGGTTACTTGATTATTACTATGATCTTGGGTTACTTCTTTGGACAATTATTATTCAACTATGCACCAATTGCCGTTGTTAACAAAAGAGAACTCGCTGAATTTCCAATCCGTCCTTAATTCCTTCCATTTGTATATAAAAATCCTATTTCTCTTCTTTTATGTATATTTTCTGATTAATAATTTAATGTCTTCCAATTAAAACATGAAGTACTGAGCGCAGCTGAGCGATTTTCTAGAAATGGCGTTGTGATGAAAAAATGAAAAAAAGTTTTCAGTTTTTGTTCACCTTTTCTTTGCTGAAATTGCTCAACTGGTGTTAAGAAATGTTAGATATCTTACAATTTATTGAAGAAAAGGGTGGTAACCCACAAATCATTAGAGAATCTCAAGCTAAGAGAGGTGCCCCTGTTGAAATTGTTGATGAAATCATTAACGAATACAAGGAATGGACTAAGTTAAGATTCGTTGTCGATGAATTAAACAAGAAACAAAATAAGGTTCAAAAGGAAATCGGTCTTAAGTTCAAGGCTAAAGAAGACGCTAGTGAATTATTAAAGGAAAAGGACACCATTTTGGCTGAAAAGAAGTCTGCTATTGATGCTGAAGTTGAAGCTGATAAACAATTAAGATTCAAAGTTAATCAAATTGGTAACATTGTTCATGAATCCGTTGTAGTTTCTAATAATGAAGATGACAATGAGTTAGTTAGAACCTATGCTCCAGAAGGATTTGATATTGAAAAGTTAAGTAACGTTGCGACCGCTACTGGTGCTAATGCTAACTTATCCCATCATGAAGTTCTTCTTAGATTGGATGGTTATGACCCAGAAAGAGGTGTTAAGATCGTTGGTCACAGAGGTTACTTCTTAAGAAATTGTGGTGTTTTCCTTAACCAAGCTTTGATTAACTACGGTTTATCCTTCCTTGCCGGTAAAGGTTATACTCCAATGCAAGCTCCAGTTATGATGAACAAGGATGTCATGGCTAAGACTGCTCAATTGTCTGAATTCGATGAAGAACTTTACAAGGTCACTGATGGTGATGATGAAAAGTACCTTATTGCTACTTCTGAACAACCAATTTCTGCATACCACTCCAATGAATGGTTTGAATCTCCAGCCGAACAATTACCTGTTAGATACGCTGGTTTTTCTTCTTGTTTCAGAAGAGAAGCGGGTTCCCATGGTAAGGATGCTTGGGGTATTTTCAGAGTCCATGCCTTTGAAAAGATTGAACAATTCTGTATTACAGAACCTGAAAATTCATGGCAAGAATTTGATAGAATGATCGGTGCCTCTGAAGAATTCTATCAATCTCTTGGTCTTCCTTATAGAGTTGTTGGTATTGTCTCTGGTGAATTGAACAATGCCGCTGCTAAGAAATACGATTTAGAAGCTTGGTTTCCATACCAAAAGGAATTCAAGGAATTAGTTTCCTGTTCTAACTGTACCGATTACCAATCCAGAAACTTAGAAATCAGATGTGGTATTAAGTCCATGAATCAAAAGGAAAAGAAATATGTTCATTGTTTGAACTCCACTTTGTGTGCAACTGAAAGAGCTCTCTGTTGTATTTTGGAAAACTACCAAACAGAAGATGGTCTGAAGGTTCCAGAAGTTTTAAGAAAGTACATTCCTGGTGAGCCTGAATTCATCCCTTATGCTAAGGAATTGCCAAAAAACTCCACTTCTAACAAGAAGAAATAATTGACATTTTAACCTCATTTATAATTAATGCTTGTATTACCCTTTTTTTACTTCTAGAAAAAAACCTTGAGTTTATCTTTTTTTTCTTTGAAATGCTGTAATCCCTATTTATCATTGGTTTACATTTCAATGCCCGTGCATTATACAGTAACTATCTGCGATCAATCTGAAGTGGTGCCACCTTTGTTAGCGTCATCCTCTAATGTATTTAAATCAAAATTTAAAGTTTTTAAATATCCATTAGTTATAACAAACGATTCACATTCTGAACCTGTTATCGAAAATGAACAAAATGGAGTTATTTTAATTGATAAAGGCAACGAAGCTGGTGATGTTAGCATCAATTGTATATCTAATCGATGGCAAGAATCTAGTGTTAAGATAGATCAATGGTGCTTTGAAGATGTTAATGACGAAACTGATACTATCAATAATATTGTTATAAGCGGGACATCGAAAGATATAAACATCGATGAAGATGAATCACTCGAAAGTTTAATTAATATATTCAAAACGAGAACCGATACATTATTCAATATATTAAAAACTACATAATTTCACTAATATTACTTGGCATTTCATCAATGTTAATTGAATAATAATTTTCTAATTCACTTAACATTTCTTCATCTTCACTGGTAACGAAATTAATTGCAACACCCTTACGACCAAATCTCCCTGATCTACCAATTCTGTGAACATAATTTTCCTTATCTAGTGGTATATCATAATTAATAACTAATGAAACTTGTTGGACGTCAATACCTCTTGCCCAAACATCTGTTGATATTAAAACTCTCGAATTGCCTAATCTGAAGTCATTCATAATTTTGTCTCTATCGTCTTGCTTCATATCACCATGCATTGAAACAACCGTAAAATTGGCCTTTTTCAATTCATTGGCAAGCCAATCAACCTTCTTCTTAGTGTTGCAAAATATTACAGCTTGTGTGATTGTTAAATTATCATATAAGTCACATAATGTATCAAACTTCCATTCTTCTTTCTCTAATTGAATTTGGAATTGTTTAATACCCTCTAATGTAATTTCATCTCTTTTAACTAAGATTTTAACAGGGTCATTCATAAATTTCTTCGTCATGATTAGAACATCCTTTGGCAACGTTGCAGAAACAACAACAACTTGAACACTCGGTGGTAATAACTTATAAATATCATAAATTTGTTCCTGAAATCCCTTACTTAATAATTCATCTGCTTCATCCAAAATTAACATCTTCATATGTCTTGCATTGATATTTCTTCTTTTAATCATATCAAGAACACGACCTGGAGAGCCACTAACAATGTGCTGACCTGCAGTTAAGGCCTTAGCATCATCTCCAACACTTTTTCCTCCAACACAAGCATGAACCCTAACATTCATGAAATTTCCAAGTGCTTTAATCACGTTTTGGATTTGGGTAGCTAATTCTCTTGTTGGTGATAACACAATTGCCTGTGTTGACTTATTACCAGTTTCAACAACTTGCAACATACCAATGGAAAAGGTAGCTGTTTTACCAGTACCACTTTGTGCTTGAGCAATGGTATCTCTACCAGAAATAATTTGTGTAATAGCTCTAGATTGAATAGCAGATGGTGCTGTGAAACCATAGCCATAAATACCTCTTAGGAGATCATCTTTCAATCTCATTTTTTCAAACGACGCCGTAACTGGGATCGACTTGTCATTCTTGAATTTTAGTTCCTTGTCAGCATCTCTATCAAACTCCATCTTTGGCTATGTATATTAGATTTGAAAATAACGGTTTCTTGCTTAGTGAAAAAAAATTTATCAAAGGAAACAATAAAAGGAAGAATCTCTTACCGATTTTAGTTTAACGTTTTTCTTTATATAGAATTTTAACCACTATTTACATCTACTTTCATGAATGACATTAGCACATCTCATTCTAATGTAATATTAACTAATGAATAAATCTACTTCAATTAAACCCTAAACTAACGTTTGGTAAATATTATACTGAACTCAACTTACTTAGCTGTAATGTGCCTAGGTTAAGTAATCGCGTATGTCTAAAACCTCACAAAAAGAAACTTTGACACCTCTAAAGGACTATCGTTTTTCCTAGTTAATAACGAACGATGACAGAATTGCCATTGCTGGTTGTGATAGCTGGATGTCATGCCAGTGGAAAGAAAGCAGCTTCTGTTTTACTTCAAGAGGATCTTTTGAACCGTTTTCCTAGCTTAAAAATCAAACCTATCAACATGATGGATTATTACATGTCTAATGAAGATAATAAGGATTCAAAGACCCCGGATCTGTTTGATTTTGAAGGAATCAAAAGTCAATTGAAGGATAATGAATCTAAAGTTGATGTCATCATCTTATTTGGTCTTTATGCACTTCTTGATTCCGAAATTAGAAAAATGGCTAGTATATCTGTTTTCATTGACTGTGATGCTGATGTCAGGTTAGGAACATGGATTAAAAGAGATGTTCTATGTTTACCAAAAGAAGAACAAGCTAATAAATTACAATCAGTGATGAACGTTTATTTGAATCATGCAAGACAAGAAATGAAAACTTATATTATCGATACCAAAGAATATGCAGATTTGATCTTACCAAGAGGTGCTGATAAAACTGGTATCGTTATCATAGCAGATGGATTACAACCATTGATAATTAATAGATTGAATGCTCAATATGAAAGCCCGTTGTATTCTTCAAAGGCTGCATCTAGTATGTCATTTATCAATGACAGAACTTCAAGCACAAGCAGTGTGCTGAAGGATCAATCATTGCATACATTAAAATTACAATCTTCTGCACCAAGTGTTTTATCTTTGAGCAATGATAACTTTACGAATCAAAATAAGAGATTTTATGATATCAATTGAAATTCATTTATTAATCTGTTAATACTCTCTGATAATTATCACTATATAAAATGTATTTTAATATTACTTCTTTGATAATAAGTTGTGAGAAATGAGTTGTCTTGTTTTGCGATGGATATTATTTGCCATCGTAGGTAATATTTTTATCAAAATTGCCCTTTTATATGTTCTCCCTATTAAATCACTAAACCTTATTAAACTAGATATATTATACAATGAATAGTGTTACAGCAATTAGTAGTTCTTCCTTTGCATCTTCGTCATCGTATAATACAGCAATTTATAATTCTCAATCAATTTTGTCAACTTACCAATCTCCATCAAGAAAGCATAATAAAGCAGGAAAGTTTAGGTTCAACTCTAAAACAATAAAACTTTGTAGTATTATCACATTTATCGTTGCAATTGCATTGTTTTAACGTTGATACTGAGCATCGTTAAATAAATTAATAGTTTACTTTCATTGCTTAACAACTCATAATTAAATCTCTTCTCTGGGTTTATGTATAGTCATCTATATACGTTTGTTTCTTGTCTTTTTTATGTTTAATTATATATATATAAAAGTCAGTGATTATACATTAAAATTTTTAATCTGCTTGATCCCAGTTACCAGGTTTTGGTTGCTTTGGCATAGCTGGACCACCAGCTCTCTTAGCGACGATAATTTGATCAACTGAAAGAACAGTACAAACAGCCTCAGTTGCCAAATTAATAGCATTCTTCTTTGAAATAAATGAATCATAGATACCCTCTTCAGTTACATCCAAAAGACATTCATCAATATCTTCAGATTCGATATCGATACCAAAGTATAAACTTTCAGGGAAATCTTCCACATGAGATGCATATAATCTTGGTAAAACTTCACTTGGATCTAAACCAGAGGTCTCACAAAGTAATCTTGGTAAAAATTCAAATGCTTCGGCGAATTTCTTAATACCTAATTGTAATAGACCAGGGGTCTTTTCACCATAGCTGGTAATTCTCTTAACTAACTCGGCTTCAGTGGAACCCGCACCAGGTAAAAGTTTTGGATCCTTTAAAACAGCCTTGATAGAGGCAACACCATCATCAATTGCACGCTCAATATCATCCATACTATTTTGAGTTGCACCACGAATAACGATGGTTGAGGTTAATGAAATTTCATCGTTTTGTTTAAAAACAGTGACTCTATCAGAACCAATTTCTTGTGCTTCAACAATATCAATGGAACCCATTTCTTCAGGTAGTGGTGCACCTAATCTAACTAAAGGAGTTGCACCACAGACACGGCATATACGTCTCAAATCAAACTTAGACGGAACCTTCAAAACTAAAATTTCGTACTTGTCAAGGAAGTGTAAAGCCAATTCACCAACACCTTGACCAGCAACAACGACCTTGACACCTGAATCATAAATCTCTTTAATAACTTTATGTAATTCATCTTCTTCTCCTTTTGAAAAGTCCATCATTTCATCTGCATTATGTAAAAGAACAGTACCCTTGGTTTCAGAAGCTGAGATATCAACAGGACAATTGAAAATGGCAACCTTTGAGGTTTCAGTAACTCTCTTAACTTGAGATTCTGGGTCTCTTGGGAAAACCATACCCTTGAGAACAAATGAATTATGAATAGAACCACCCATGATTTTAACAACACGAACAGAATCGACATTAAATGCCTTTGGATTTTTCTTTGGGATAACTTGCTGAATAGCAGTGGCAACTAAGTCAGAAATAATACCCTCTTGACCATATTGCTTTGAAGAAATAACAGGCATAATAACTTTCATAAGTTCATCTTTATCATCAACGCGTTTAACTTCATCGACAACCAAAGATTCTAATTCTTTGATAGCAAACTTATTAGCCATCTTATAACCTTGAATGATTTCAGTAGGAGTTAAGCCTAAAACAACCAACTTTTCAGCTAAGTGAAGTAATTCACCTGCTAAAACTAAAACGTAATTAGTGTTATCTCCCATTTCCTCTTCTTGCTGTTGAGAATGCATAACCAAGACCTTAACTGCAGGATGAACAATGTTAAGTTCCTTGATCATAGTTGCAGCATCGTTAGTAATAAAGATTTTACCTAAATCATTGACAATAATCTTATTTTTACCACAAGGACCAATACTTGATGAAATTAAGGCAGACATTTCCCTACAAGCTTGAATATTTCTGTTGATAGCACCATCAGTATTGCTGTGCATCTGATACCCCTGTTTAAACAGAGAACCACGTGGATTTCCAGGTAAATTCAAGGACATTTTGGTAAGTTTCACTAAGAACAGATGATGAACGTTGGCAGTAGATGAAAAAAAATTTGGCGATTTAAGTCAAGTGTCTGATTTGGAAACGCCAAACTTTTATCATATCAATGCCGTCCTTGAAAGCGCAGATTCTGGATGCGGTAGCTCCCCAGACAGCTTCTAGTATCAAGCAATCGATTTCGAGCGTTGATTATGACCCCATGGATGATTTGTATGAGCTCCTGGATGATCCAACCGCCCTTGATGATATGGAATTGCTTTTTCAATTAACTACACAATACAAAGCCAATCTTGATAACGATATCATGAAATTAAGAAGGGAATATAACAATAATATTCAAGATAATAATACTGAATTCGATGAAATTCAAAATCAAATGCACCAGGTTATGACTTCGTATAATGAATTAATGCATTTATCAAATACTACAGGAGTCCAAATAGATTCAATGACTGAAAATATAAGGAGATTTGATATTTGCAAAGAAAATTTAACCTTGACTATGACAACTTTAAAAAGATTACAAATGTATACTACTGCTTTCGATGAATTAGAAAGACAAATAAAGTTAACGACTCAAAATAAAGATTATACACAAATAATGCAAATGTTTTCAGTTGTTTTAGAACTGAATAGTTATTTCCAAGACTATAAAAGTATAGATGATGTCAATGTTTTACATAGAAAAGTTCTTGCCATTAAAAATAAAATTGTCGATGATATATTTGATGATTTTGAAAGAGAATATGAACATAATATCGCAAACCCAACTTTATCAGACGCATGTCATATTTTAGAGTTGATTGGTACTGCGTTCACTGATAAATTGCAAAAGTGGTATGTTGGTGTTGTCCTTAGGGATATCACTAAAATTTTTAAAAGTACAGAAGAAGCTGGCTCTCTTGATAACTTAAAAAGGAGGTTCATTTACTTTCAAAATATTATAACTGATTTTGAAACAAAGCATCTATCAATGTTTCCAGAATCCTGGCACATGAAACTGAAAGTTGTTACAACATTTTGTGATTTGACAAAAAGTGATTTAAGAGAGGTTCTTGCAAAGGAAACTAGGATCAATTCTAATCACGTTGATGTTAACTTACTTTTAGATTCACTTTCTCAAACTCTTGAATTTGAACAATACCTTAACCAGAAATTTAAGTATTATAAATCCTTTGATGAATCACGAACCGATAAAGAAGAAATTACATTCGATAAGTTTATTTCTGATGTCTTTGAACCATATTTGAATTATTGGATTGATTACCAGGGGTCCCAACTTGATAAAAAGTTTGTTGAATTTTTAAAACCTGATATGATATTTAAGAAATCAGGAGGTGAAGTTGGTAATGATGATAATCCATCTGGTAACGTCTTAGAAAGTTCAGCTGAATTATTTAGACAATTTAGGCAAATGCTTTCACAACTATCAAAATTAACAAATGGTAAATCATTGGTTCGTCTTTCAAAGATATTTGGTAAGTATTTAGACTTGTATCAAACTAAAATTTTAGAATCCATTTTACCGGATAGTAGAACCTTGAATTCTGCTGAAGCAAAAGATCAAGCCGAAGGTGTTGAAATAATTTGCTCTGTTCTTAATACAGCAAACTATTGTTCAAATACAGTCACACAGTTGGAAGAGAAGATAAAATCACTAATGACATCTAAAGAATTGGGAGATAGAGTTGTATTTGAAGAACAAAGGAACGGCTTTATGAAACTAATTAACTACTGTATTAATTTATTGATTTGCAAAACTGAAAATGATTTACAATTTGCATGGAGAGAACTAAATAATCAAAATTGGAAACTTTTAGCTGAAGTTTCTGGAGAATCAAGATATATGATTTCTGTTAAGGAAATCATTGGTGAGAATTGCAAGTTTACTCTTAAAAGAATCAGTAAAGTTGCATATATAAGGAGTATCATTGATAAATTGACAGAAAGTGTTTTGAAAACCATTGTTAATTATATATTAAAATTTGAGCCTGTTACTATTCTTATTGCCGAGCAATTCAAATTTGATTTGCAAGGGTTGAAAACATTCTTTTTACAATTGCCAGATATTGTTGAAGTTGGTAAACAAAAGATATCTCAAACAGTTACATTTAAGAAACATATCAATAAAGAGTTTGGTAACGTTGACCAATTTTTGAAAATTTTAATGGTGTCAGTTAAACCTAATGATACATTCGTCGACAGTTATTTTACAATTATTGGAGATTCAAGTTTTTCTAACTTTATGAAAATATTAAACTTGAAAGGTGTTATTCATGGAGAGGGGTTAGACTCTGAAAAGGAGAAATTTAAATATATGGATGTTTTCAAACAACAGCTAAAAGAATTTGCAGCATCACAAGAACTTGAAGAATCTAATCCTTATTTACAATCATTGAAACTTCCAAATTCTGTCACATCACATCAAAGAACTCGTTCCTCTTACTTACCGACAAATGTTACCGGCAACTTTAATAGCAACAGCAGTCCTCAATTATCACCTCTTCCAAAACAACAGCCATCAGGTGGTATGAGTCCAAATTCTTCAAGTATCAGTGCATGGCTTGGATCTAAATCACTTAATACTACGAATGATTCATTTGGCGTTGATGACTCCTTTGATGATAATAGTGGTACAAGTACGTTAGAATCATCACCAAAACCAAATTTCGGATTCTTCCAAAATCCGAAAATTGATGCTACGTCCTTGTTAAGTACAAAAGACAATTTAGAAAAGAATTTGAAAACCTTTGCTGATAGATCAAATTTCAATGAAGGATTTAAAAGATTCTTTAAACGTGGTGATTAATAAATTATAAATATCTTAAGCGTTTAATATTTAGTCTTATAATAATAAAATAGTTTTATTGACCTTTTCTTAGGTATTCATTTATATAAAAAAATGCAACAAAACGAATATATGTTATCAAAATCAACAAACAAACCTAAAAACTTTCTTTTTATAAAAAAATCATTCTAAATACAGTGTAAACTACAACTCTCCATCGAAGTAAGATTTATTTTAATACTTACCACCAGTTCTCTTGTGCCTGAGTTCATTTTGCTTAGCCTCAACTTCTGGGTCATAGCTAATGAATTCATGTAAACCCTTACCACCAGGGACCATTGGTAAAACAGGAACCTTCTTTTCAACAATGACTTCAAGTAAAACAGGGCCATCGTTGTATTCTAAAAATTCCTTAACACCAGATTCCATTTGCTCTTGGGTAGCAACTCTTATACCCTTCAAATGCATGGCTTCAGCAAGCTTAACGAAATCAGGGTTAGATTGATGGGTGTGGGAATATCTATTTTCGTAGAAAAGGGACTGCCATTGAGTAACCATACCTTGCTCTTCGTTATTCAAAACACAAATCTTAACCGGAGCATTAGCTTGAACAGCAGCAGAAAGTTCAGTTAAGGTCATACTGAATGAGGCATCACCATCAATATCAATGACAATGGCTTCGGGGCAAGCAAGTTGAGCACCAATAGCAGATGGTAAACCAAAACCCATAGTACCTAAACCACCAGATGTAATGAAAGTACGTGGTCTGGTCCAAGTGAAATGTTGAGCAGCCCACATTTGATGTTGGCCAACACCAGTTGTAACGATAACTGGTCTACCAGTAGCATGAGCTTGCTTTGAAAGTTCTTGTATAAAGGTTTGAGGTTTAATCTTAGAGCCAGGAGTTTCCTTTTGGTAAGAATATGGGTACTTTTCCCTCCATTCCTTAATCAGATTAAACCATTCAGGCCTTTCACTAACAGGAGTGACTAAATCATTGAATAATTCAAGGTTTTCGGTAACATCACCTTCAACAGCTTCAGTTGCCTCAACAACCTTGTTAATGTTCTTTGGAGAAATTTCAAAGTGGACGATACCACCACGACCTTCAGAAGCAGCTAATTTAGCTTCTGGAGCGAACTTAAGGATGTTACAAGTGACTCTGTCATCAAATCTAGCACCAAGAGCAAGAATAAGATCCGCATGTTGAATAGTCATGTTTGCAACAGCAGAACCGTGCATACCTAACATATCTAAGGACTTTGGATCGCGTTGATCAAAGGCACCAAGACCTTGAAGGGTAGTAGTGACGGGAATGCAAGCCTTATCAGCTAATTCCTTTAATCTCTTTGGACCATCTTCAGAGTTCAGGATACCAGCACCAGCGTAAATGATTGGCCTCTTAGCCTTCTTCAGAAGTTCAATAGATCTTTTTATGGACTCCATAGTGCGTTGATTAGCAACCTTTTTACTCAAATTTTGCATGGTAGTTTTTGGGATAGTAGAAGTAATTGGAATTTCAGATTTCAAGATAGCAGCAGTGACATCCTTTGGCAAATCAACCAAGACAGGGCCAGGTCTACCGGAAGTTGCAATTTCGAAGGCCTCGTTGATTCTTCTTGGCAGTTCAGCAACGTTTTTCACCATGACATTCCATTTAGTACAAGATCTGGAAATACCAACAACATCAGCTTCCTGGAAGGCATCAGTACCAATAGCAGTAGTTGGGACTTGACCAGTGAAGACCACTAATGGGATACCATCAGCAAGGGCATCAGCGATTGGAGTGATAACATTTGTAGCACCAGGACCAGAAGTGACTAAAACAACACCAGGCTTACCACTGGCTCTAGCATAACCTTCAGCCATGTGACCAGCACCTTGTTCATGACGAGGTAAAACAAAATTGAAGTGAGGAGAGTTGTAAATAGCATCGTAAACAGGTAAAATGGCACCACCTGGGTAACCAAAAATGGTATCAACCTTATGACGTTTCATCATTTCATGAAAGATTTCACCACCAGTCATACCAATAAATGATGCATCCATTTGAGGAGAAGAAAGCTTTGATTTATTTGAATCAGAGGTTGAATCAACGTTAAAAGCAGGAGAAGGGGTTTCTCTTAGAATAGAAGAAGAAGTAGCAGTAGAGGAATAACGAAGCGCTGAAAACATACCATGTTTTGAACGAAGGGCATACTTAGTAGTAGCACCTGAGAAACTGCGTTTAGCAGCACATCTAAGAGACGCAGAAAGCATTTTTCACTAAAAAGTTTAAAGAAGAAGAATATGATTAGTGTGTCATTCCAATTTTTGAACTATTTTCTTGTGAGTAATTTGAAAAATTTAACGGCCCGTTTTTGAAGAATATCAAATTTTTCGGCCCGGAGTTACACATCCACAAAATGGAGAAATGGTACAATGACCGTTAAAGACCGTAGGGAGGAGATAAGATGAGTGATATTAGAATAATTTCTTCCTGTATATTTACTTGAAAAATATTTTTGATGGATATCACAATGGCTTCAGCGCTACGTTTTCTTTTACCTTTACACAGGATTTCTCTTTTTATGTCCATCTTTGAATTTTGAAATATCGAATTCAATTTGCTCAGCATTCAATTGTCAATGGAAACAGAAGAATCCTTTAAAAGGATAAAATATGATACACAAATAGGTATACAACTACTTCATCAATTATTTGTACAAATATTTATTTAGTAATAATCCTCCAATTATAGTATATTTTAGAAATGTTTTCCACCGTTGTCATAGTGTTAGTCTCAGCAAGATTATAATTAATGCTGACTTGAACGTTTACTGGAGATAACTACACGATGGGGGTGACTTGAAAAAAAAAAAACAGTCACGTGAAAATTATGTAAAAGAATAAAACCGTACACTGCGACATTTTTATTTGTAGTTCTTTTATTGAATGCTCAGCGTTTTTTTATCCGAAAAAAGCAAAAAATTCTCCTTTCGTTCCCCCCCAAAAAAATAATAAAAGATATGAGCAAGGGCAAAAAATTTTAAATTAAACTATCATACCTCCCTATTTTTACGTAGCTAACAGAACTTATATATAATTACATAAATATATCTGCCGAAAAGCCCAATCAATGACTTCATCAGTACTCTACAAAAAGTCCGATGTCATTGGTGTAGGGGACATTCATCGATTCATTGTCACTTTTACCCCACAAGATATGAATTCAGCTCTTGGCAAATCACTTCATTTCAGAATTAAAAACAATGAAAATATACTATTAGCTCCAGCTTACCTTAATGGTCCATACGTATTATATGCAGATATTAGAGATGGAGATTGGAATTATGAAAATCAATGTTTCAGTACTAATGAACAACCTATCTTTCAACCAAACATAAATCCGGGACAGTCTCTTAATCATAAAATTACATTAAATAAGTTGCAAGATGAGTATGTTTGGATTGTTGAGATTGTTTCTCAAATTGTGTTTAGTTCCACTGCTCAAATTGGATTTGAATTTGCAATTGGATGGGATCGCGATTCAATTAACTCTAATCTCGGTGCCTTAAAAGATGGTAACTATTCAAAACAATTGATATCAGTTGAACATTTGAATACATTGGATATTTGGAATCGACCCCCCAAATCAATTAGAGATCCAATCCATTTAGTTATTTTAACTCATGGTCTTCATTCAAATGTTACTGCTGATATGTCTTATCTGAAAGAACAAATAGAGTTAATGGCTGATTTCACTGGTGAAAATGTTGTCATTAGAGGTTATTCTGGTAATGTTTGTAAGACTGAAAGGGGAGTCAAATACCTTGGTCGAAGATTAGGTGAATACGTTGTTCATGAAGCGACTAAGGACTTACCAAGGCATTTAGTTAAAAAGATCTCCTTTATTGGTCATTCGCTAGGTGGTCTAGTTCAAACATTTGCCATTTCTTATATTGATTATAATTATCCAAAGTTTTTCAAGGAAATTAAACCTGAAAATTTTGTTACAATGGCATCACCTATGTTAGGTATTTCAAATGAGAATCCTGCTTATGTTAAATTTTGTCTAAAATTTGGTATTGTTGGTAAATCGGGTCAAGATTTGAATTTACAGGGAAACAAGCCCTTGTTATTATTACTTCCAAGTGAGCCAACTAGAAAGGTATTAAAATTGTTTAAAAGAAGGAGTGTTTATGCAAACGTTATTAACGATGGAATAGTACCTTTAAGAACCTCCGCTTTGTTATATTTGGATTGGAGAGGATTAAGTAATGTTTATCAAGCAATGAAAGATGGTAAAGTTACGAATTTAAATGGAACTATTGCTCCGGAAGATACAGATGAATCTAAGAATCAAGATGAAACTTCCGAAATTCCAAATCAAATTAGTATGATTGATAATAGTGGTGATGATTCTTCATCAACAAGTGGAGTTTTACCAAACTTTTTAACATCTATTAAAGGCAAAGTTCAATCCACAATTTCATTCTGCATTCCATCTTTTGGTTATCAACCAAAAAATATGTCACCGAAATATAAATATTTCCAAGCTCAGTTAGTATCGTCTTCAACAGAAATCATCGAAGGAGAAGAAACATTACCTGAACCAGATGGCTGTATACTTGATCATAAGTCGCTCTTATCGTTGCCCAAATCAAATGTTCTCACTTCACTTAGTAAAGTTGTTCTATCACCATTGCCAGCCTTAGAATATATAAATGACCCTAGTACAAGACCGCGATCAATTATTCATGATAAGATTTACAAACCTAATATGATCCCAGAAACGCATACAATCATGCCATCAAGTAAAGTCTTAGCACAGTTGGATGTTGGTAAAAGACAAAGATTTCTTGAAGAAAAGATTGCTCGAAGATGGCACATGGGCATGTCATGGCGTAAGGTTATTGTTGTTATGAAACCAGATGCACATAATAATATGATTGTTAGAAGAAGATTTGCCAATGCATATGGTTGGAGTGTTGTCGATCATGTGGTTAGAGAAAACTTTGGTGAAAAGTGTTTTAAAGGAGAAGATTTACAAAATTGGGATATAGACGAAGATAAAAGCGATAATAGAGATAATATAAATGAGCATCAAATAGATCTGGATGTTAAAGAAAATGAAGAGTTAACGGATAAATTCGATGGGGTTCTTAATATGGAATGGAAAAAGGAGCATCCTAATGGAGAAAATCAAAATGAACATATAGAGATTGAACTATTAAGTGATGAAGATGATACATGGCTCGGAGAAAGTGATACAGGATATTATGATGGACCAACTGGGATGATTAATAATGTGAATGTAAGTGTTACTGAGGGTGTTGATGCTGTTAGAAGGGGGTTTTTAGCGTCAATTGAAGCTGACCAAGGTAACGATGCTAATCAATTAGATCAATTTGGTGAGCTAAATGCTTATATTTGATGCATATTTATAAAAATATGATACGCATTATAGAAATTAAAGATAAAGATTAATTTTTAAATTTATTTAATACTAAATGATTGCTTGTTCGTTAGAAATTTCTAATCTTTCACCACCAGCAGCAGGTTCTAAAGTGGACAACATTTGACCTTTAACAACGATTTTTTTAAAATGGTTTAGCTTTCCATTTGGAGATTCCATTTCTTGAACATCTTCCAGGACTAAATTCATCAGTGAATCATATCCTTCTAATCTGCCCTCAACAGCTGATCCTCCAATAAAGGTGAGGTAAAGTCTTTTACCAAGATATGATGAAAGTTGAATAATTGGATCACGTTGCGGACCTTTACGGCGGTTATTGTTGTTGTTGTTGTTTTTATTCTTTCTGTTTTGCTGTTGTTGTTGTTGTTGTTGTTGTTGTTGCTGTTGTTGCATCTTGGGTTCTTCTTGTTCAGCTGACATATTGTTCACCTCTTATATCGAATTTGGGATAGTAAATGAATTATTTATTGGAAAAAAAAATGTGTTGATGATTTGCGCGCTGGTTGACATATATAATGAAATTAAAGGAAGGTTTAATGCTTTATTTTATATGAAAAGAAGAGGATAAAGGGAAATAAATGCCAAAGACGGTTAGTAAGTTTTTTAAATCATTGTCAACCCTTTTTAGAGTGAATAAAATGAAAATTTATATCTTTTATTCTATTACCTAGTTTAGGTTTTAAAAATGCTCATGATACAACAGATAGCATGTTGCTTAATTTGCAATTGATTATTAAACTATTTAATTAAAAGTTTGTGAAAATTCAAAAGGTTAACCTATCTTTAGCAAGGCGCCCTATTTTAATTATTAGCTTTTATTCATTTTTTTAATCTAGTATAATTAAATTTCACCTTTTTTTCTCTTAACAAAGATCAAAATAACAAGGATAGAAATCTTTCAATTTGAAAGGTAAATTGATTGTAAAATAAAATAACTAGAGTTTAAACTTATACAAATACAAATATAGCTTATATTTTACAAGAGTAAAACTAATACTTTATGGTGCTTTAGTTCTAAGAAAAAGAAATACTCTGGAGTACTTATAAATTCTCAAAAAGTTTAAATGAACAGACTGTCAGTATCCATATGTCAAATATATTTATTTACTCAAAAGAGTGATAACCTTAGTGGTTACTCTTAGATTAGTAAAAGTAAATAACACATAATGGCTGTATATGAGGATAATCCTCAACATAGTAAATAATAAATAGCTCTATATTAACTTTATTTAAAGTCAATTTTTAATTCATGTAAGTAACGGTTCAAGTATCTAACTTAGGATTCATTAGAGGCAACTCACAACAGATACAGTGACAAACTAAAATATATAAATTATTTGCATTAAGCTAAATTTATAAACATCTGGAAGAATAAACGTTAAAATAATATAATTGAAATAGTACTAAAAAGGATTTCTTTGTGTAAAGACATTTAATATTTTAACTGTATTATTAAATTAAACGGTCTCAGCTGCAACCTCTCTTTCTAAAATATAATAATCTGGCTCAACAACCCGTCCTCTTAATACTCTTGCTTTTGGACTACCGTCCATTAATTTATAACCTAACTTTTCATAAAGTCTCCTAGCACCTAAATTAGAACTAAATACTGTCAAAGCTGTTGCAGTGACAACTGCTTTACCATCTTCTAGCTCTAAAACATCATCATCACCAATTTCCATATTATTAGCAATCCACGTTTTCCTAAGAAGTGCATTTCTACTAATATTACACGTTACTTGGTATATTGCCTCTAATAGTTTAGTTCCATTACCATTACCACGTTGTGATTCACCCAATTGAATCTCATATAAATAAACCACCCTAAAAGAAACTTCACTAATAATTTTAAGAGAAACAAAACCCAACTGTCCTAATAATACATAAACCAATCCATTTTCTTTCATTTCAATTATTTTCTTAATTTTCCAATCTTTGCCTTGAATTGCTAAATAAACGTCACCTAAGTTGTCATCAAGAACCTGCAAACAGTTCAAAAGGTCAACTTCCTTCATACTTTCCACACATTGAACACTATAGGTCCATGGCCATCTACTGTTACGAAGTACACGCTCTAATTGGTCCTTTAATAACTGCGATTCCATTCGATGGCTAGCTATATTCATAAAAATACTACAGGCGTCCCAAAGAGGAAACTTCCGTTGATTTGAACAAGTCTTCCCTAATTATCACCACCTTTTTATTCTGGTGACACAGGAAAGGTTATTATGTTAGTTCTCACAGACGAAACAATCTCTGGCTTATTGAAAAGTTTGGATATACCATCTTTAATTGAATATCAAGGGATCCTTGAAAGTGCTCTTTTGGAATATGAAAGTGATCATTCTACAATTCCACCTAGAGTTGTTACCGCTACCGAATATGGTTGTACACACTTGTTCATGACATCCAAGGGGACCCGTGTTGGTATGAAAGCAATTACTGCTTCCAAGGAAGGTTTGAAAGGTATTACTACCATCTTAGACAGAGAAACAGGTTATCCATTGGCTATTATTAATGGTGCAACGTTAACTGCTTTCAGAACTGCACTTTGCTCTTCCCTTGGTTTAATAAGGACATTTCCACTCGGGTTGGGTTATGGCAAAGAAGATACGATAATTGTGTTTGGTGTTGGTGATCAAGCGGTTTGGCACCTGCGTTTGGCATTAATCTTATACCCTGGAAGGTTCAATAAAGTAGTTTGTGTTAATAGAACCTTGGATAAGGCAAAAACATTTTGTCATAGCTTTTCAAATGAAAACAAGGGTAGTGATATTGATTTCATCCCATTGGATGCTGATGATACTAAACTTGAATATTATTTTCAAATGGCAACTATTATCTTTTCATGTGTTCCAACTACAACACCAACTATTACCAAGAAATTAGTGGAAAAGTGCCAATCCCGTGTTTATATTGCTGCCATTGGTTCTTATAAACCTCATATGATTGAAGTTCAAGGCGACGTTTTGAAAGATTTAGTGATAGCTAAAGGTGGTAAGATTATTGTTGATTCTAAGGAACATTGTCTTCATGAAGCAGGTGAATTCATTCAAAATGATATTAAAGAGGGCAGTTTGATAGAATACTGTACTATTATTTCCGAGTCTACAGATGCTAAGCAATTGGAATTTCTTTCAAAAAGTCCCGTTGTTGTTTCTAAAATTGTGGGTCTTTGTATTATGGATGTCTGGGTGGGACATTACTGTATGCAACAGGCTACAGAGCTTAATAAAGGTACTGAAATCGATAATTTTTGATAATTTTAACAAAAAACTGCTTACGTAAACATTTATATTATTTTGTATCATTTTATTTTGAAGATGAAAGGAAAAGAAAAAAAGATTGAAAATTTTGGATTTTTTGTTAAAGGAAACACTTTAAGATCAACAATTTCAAGGGTTTAGCGATGTTAAGGACGTTTATCCCGAAGCGTCATTTGACCTTTTTTATTCCATCATCTAGTTTGACTGAATATAACAAAAAATTGTTACAAGAGGGGGCCAATTTTGAGAATTTGGAATATAACTTTAATAAAATTGCAACTCAACCGTTAGAACCAGTGTCTATTATCAATAAAAGGGAAGAAAATGATTTTATATTCACTGGTAAGAACGTTTCAGAGGTTTTAAATTTAGAAATTTCAAAATGCTGTTCGAAAAGAAGCCTTGAAAGAGCTCCAAAATCAAGCACATATTGGAAAAACAACGTTCAAACGATTAGATATATTTTGCAAAATCAATCAGATTTATTATTATTTGAAAGAATGAAGAAATTATATTTAGTTAAGGCAGCAGATACCCAAATTGAACAATTTTCAGATTACGAACGTTCTTTAATTATTAAGCGTTTATTAAATTATTATTCATCAAAACTTGAAGGTTTTAAAACGTTGCAAAAAAACAAGGACAAGTTCAGTGAAGAAAATAACCTATTAGAAAATGAATACCAAGACTTGAAAGATGTGGCCTCTTCTTTAAGAAAGATTTTTAATATCTTTCTAAGTTCTGATTCCTACGCATTTACGATTACCGATAATTCTAAATTTTCAAATGTTAATAGAGAGAATAAGATACGTTTAAATATTTATGATTTTGAAAATATTGTAAAATTCTTTGTTACTTCACAAAGTCCTAAACGTGCTATTGATATTATTTCAGTTTTGGAAACTAAAAATTATAATTTGACAAATTTATTATGGGCCTTTAAGATTGAGTTACTTACAAAGACTTCTATTAAATCTTGGAATATATATGGTGCTAACATCTTTAAAGGTTATTCAGGAAGATTACATTCTAAGTATGAATATAAATCACACGTCACTTCTGTTCAGGAACTTTTAACAAGATATCAACTATCAATTAATAGTTCAAGTTTAAATGATATTGAAACTAAAAATGACCTATATTCTATCAAAAACCCCGATAGCAATGTTTCGGCCGCTTTTATTCGTGCATTTGGTAATCAAGGCGATTTAAAGGCTATAGGTCAATATATTAAATCAAATTGGGGAGTATTGATCAAGGAAGATTATGAAGTGACCATTCCGAAAAGGGCTCAAATTGATTTATACACTAGTAATATTCCTGATTTGAATGTCTTAATGTCTATTCTCTTAGTTTATACTAAGAATGGTGAATTAGTTACAGGTTTACAAATTTGTCAAGCGTTAATGTCGTTATATTCATCTGCTTTATCAAAGGTTGATTTATTAAGATATTGGCATTTAGCTTTAAGATTAACGGGTTTATTTGGTAACACCGTCAGTTTTCATGTTAGACAAGAACTAGAAACTCATGGTTTAGTTTCCCAAGAAACAAAATCAAATCTTTCAATTCAATATCTCTTATTTGATAATGTTTGGAAAGCTGCTGAGAAAAATGTTGGATCTCAAAATATAAGTAAAAGTTTAATTTCGATGAGAATGAAGTATGCGTCATTAGATTCATTAATTGATGGACTACCATTTGTTTATCAACGTTCAACAATGAAAAAATTCAATAAAGATTTAAGGGAAACAAATTATAATAAAAATATCTTTAGATCTTATTTGAAACATTGCATCTATGAATTGGCATCAAGAGGGAAATACTTACAAGCTGACGAATTGCTAGAAAGATATTTAGGTAATAATTGTCTTGCTGGTAAGGATTCACTTTCTTCTGAAGATTTTGTTGAAAGAGGTAAACTTCAAGAACAATTAAAATATGAACAAGATAAATATGCTATGGAAAGGGTTAAGGAAACTAGAAATAGCCAAAATGATGATGATGACTTTGAATTATGGTGAATTGATTAAATTTTTAATAAAAAAGTTTTGAAAAAATACATTAATAACAAATAATGCCTTATCTATATATTACTTTATATACTATTCTTTAAATTTTAATCAATTCATTAGAATTCATGTATTTACTACACATAACCCACCCCCAACGAAACCAAACCATTTGTGAGTAATGTGCCCATGTCATGGTAGATAATCCAAGGAACCAGCCATTTATATCAGAATAAATCATTAATGATTTAGAATTATCATTTAATTTACTATTGCACCATGCAGTATCTGAAAATACAGTTACCCCCGTCTTACTTATCGTAGAACAAATTAAATTCCTTGTTTCTTGACCCATTAAATCCGAAATCAATTCCAAGTTGGTTAAGAAAAATCCTGAATACTTAACACTAAAATTCCAACTCTTTAATGCCCAAGCTTGAATATTCTTGTGTTGCTGAACGTACTTAATAACGGCCGAGTTTAAGGATTTATGATTTGGATGATTCGAAACTCCATCTTTATCAAATGTTAAAATAATGTCCTTGCGACCTCTTTCATGAGTTAATTTTAATTTGTCGTTTAATCTATTGATGATTGCTTGGTAATCCCAAAATATATTAATATCATCTTTCAAATCACTGATTTCATAACTTGTAAAGCCTAATAATTCGGAAGCCCTTTTCAATTCTTTGGCACGAACTTGTCCTAACCCATCATAATCACCATTGGATAGGCAAAAAACATGAATTGAATTGTTATAGTTTTGTTTACCTAATTCCATTAGCGTTGGAGTAAAAAACATAGATTCATCATCAGGATGTGCTGTTAATAAAATGATGTTTGCATCCGAAAGGCCTTTATCGATAATGTTATGGGAATTCAATGAATAATGTGATGTAGAAGCATAACCATCTAAATCTGTCAATTGAAATACCTTTTCTCTCTGGAAAATACCAGCGTTGGCTGTGATCAATCCCCAAGCCAGCCATGTTACAAAAAGAAACTTCAATAACCTCAATATGATCAATTTCATTGTTATTGTAAAGAAAAGTAATGTATAATAGGTTTGAATTTTTTTCCCTTACAACTCCAATTGAAACAATTTTTCAACTACTTCAATAGCTTAAAACTTATGCTTAGAACGCTTGGATTGAGAAGATACTTGAACACTCTTAGCAGTGAAATGACAGGGGAGGAGTTCGACACCCTCTTGGCAAAATTTTGCTTTGAGAGACCCCTTTTTGATGAATCAAAGTTGACTAAATTGCCTAAAGTTGATTTGAACAACCAATCTGTTATTACAGTTCAAAAGAAAACTGTTTCCTGTTTTGTTTATTTACCACATTGTGTGTCACTAGAAATAGCTCTTGAACAATCTGAATTATTAGAAAGAAGATACCAGGAATTTCTAGATGTTGCTTTAACAAGAAAACAATATCATGATAGATTAGATGCATCTATGGATTATGAGGATGCATTTGACACTAAAGTTGAGTGGAAACGTGTTATTGGAGAAACAAAGTCAATGAATTTGAAGTATCCTGAGGGTACTAGGGAAACATTTATCGATTTTTTAAATAGAGAAGACGCATTTGAGGAAGCTCCATTAGATGAATTAATTGAAAATATACTTGCTAGTGATGATAGATTTGCCAAATATACATTTGATGATGTTGTATTTTTATTTATTGAGCTTTTAGGGTCTGTTGAATCAAAGGATACTCAAAAGGTTATTTTGAATGAAGTAAATGAGTTATTCAAAAAGAGAATATTAGAATTCCATGATGAAGACCTTATTTACATTTCAGCTTCTCTTTTGAAATCTAGTATAGACATCCCTGATGCTGTGAAAGTTGTTAACACTATTAGTGAAAGCTACAATTCTAAAACTCAAATAGACAATCCTGAAGACGCATTTATCTCAAGAGCTCCAATACCCATGATCAATGAATACTTGAAGGCTTCAATTAAAGTCCAAGATTTACCAACTTCCAAACCTTTATTAGAACTCCTCATTAAAAATAAGTTTATTCCAGATAAGGAGGTCGTTGCTGATTATATTTCTTTGTCTGCTCAACTATGTGCAACATTACCAATTGTTTCAGAGCAGAAAGAGTTATTATTTAATGGTGTTACTACTAGTTTAAAGAATGTTTTGATTGAAAAGAATATGCTAAACCCTGAAATAATTTCTAATCTCTTCAAATATGCTAAATACAATCAATTAGATTTATTAATTAGCTATATTCAATTAAATCCACAATATGAAAGTTTACAATATGACGTTTTAAAATCTACTATTGAAAAGGTTCAATCGAATGAATACATTGCGCAATTATCAGATAAAGAAAGAGCTAGTTTATTAACTTCCTTATTATATAAAATTGGTGTTCAAGCACAAGATGATATTGCTCTAGAGGATAGAAAGGCTATTGTTGCATTATATGCCAATGCCAAATCACCACTTGGTTGCATCTTATGGGCCCAAGTAGCAAATAAGAGTCAATTGGATGATGAACTTTTAGAAGTTTTGAAAGCTGATATACAATTATCAAATAGTCCAACTAAAGATTTATGATTTTGTTTTACTTATTTTATTCCTATAATGCTACCTGTATATAGACCAATATATATGTATAATGAGATGTTACTTATCTATTTATTACTTTCTTAATGAGAGAATTGTTCTAAGAACCTATTTTCAATATCATTTAACACGCAAATTGACTTTATTGTTTTCAGAGAGTGTACATGCTGAGTAAAAAGATCTTCTGTGTTTTTTTGTGGTATTCCAGGTATAACTGGCATTTGTGGTTGCATCTGTTGTTGAGCTCCATTGTTTATTAATTGAGAGACTCCACCAACGGATAATATACTATCCATGGTTTGTAAGTTTGATAATAAGATCTTTTCAGTTGGTGAATCATCCAAGTATGAACTTGAGGTCAATCCAATAATACTCAATGGATAGTCAACTAAGGACATAGTAACATCAGCTAAACTTTCAATACCAACAAGATTAACAAAGTACCATGAAATTGCAGTAACATACTCGACATTTAGATCTGGTGTAGTTATTGAATTATGTAGCATTTCCTTGAAATTACTTGTTAAATGGAAAGGCAACTTAACCACAACATAACCCTGAAAAAAGATGGACATATAAAATAAAAGAACAGGCTGTGGAATATATTGTAATGCCATTACCTTCATCTGAGGCCATAATTGAGTAAGTAAACCAGCAGAGGAATTAGTTTCCTCACCTTCTTCCATTAAAACATCTTTCAATCCTCCTAATTTCACACTATACCTTTGTTCTAAAGCTAATTTCCTAGCATTCCATTCTGACTCACATAGACTGTTATTAGCAACACCAGCAGGACTACTTTGAACCCTCAACCTATTCAAATGATGTGATTCTCTAACTTTGTTCTGTGACAACATTGGAGCTTCACTTTGCATCAACCAACGGCCAACGAGCCCTCTGAGAACATGTACAAGCAACATAATCACTGTGATAGGTAGCAAAACGTGTGTTTTGATCCTTGGGTCTAGAATCAACTCCATGCTAGATACTTCTATACCTTATAAAACGTAATGTACGATATGGAGGTGAAATCCAGAAAAAATCGACTTTAACTTATTAAACGATATAGTCTCTTTAACTTGACTAATAAATATGTCCCTAAGAGTAGCAGCGGTTCAACTAGCACCGATACTGGCTAACGTTGATGCCAACATCCAAAGGGCAATGAAATTATTAGACAAGGCGTTGGAATCTCCCGTCGATTTAGTGGTGTTCCCAGAGTTGGCTTTGACAGGCTACAATTTTCGAAATAGAAGTCATATTACTCCATATCTTGAACGATTAGGCCAAGGTCCATCATATGAATTTGCAAGGTTAGTTTCTCAAAAATGGAAATGTGTTACTGTTTTAGGATACCCTGAACTTCAACAGGATACAATTTATAATTCAGCTATGGTTGTTTCCCCAACTGGATCTATTGTTCACAATTACAGGAAGACTCATTTATACGAAACAGATGAAACTTGGGGATGTGCAGAATCACCGGATGGATTTCAAGCTTTTGATTTGCCGATTGAAAGATTGAACCAGACATTTAAAACAAGTATTGGTATCTGTATGGATTTAAACCCGTATAAATTTGAAGCACCATTTGATGCCTACGAATTTGCCAATAAAGCTGTTGAAAATAACGTGAAATTAGTGCTTGTTCCCACTGCATGGATGAATTCTGCATGGGATGATCATTGGTCAGATTCACAGGTTAAAGAGTTTCAATCTTGTTATGATAAACCAGTCGTTTCATTAGAAGAGATCAATTTAGGTAATTCATACCCAACTAACAATAGGATTTTAACACCACCGCCGTATCCATATTATCACGAGGGCAAGCCAGAAGCTTGCGAATATTTGAATCATATGAAAGACGTCGATGCACAAACAGGTAGATATTGGATAATTAGACTTAAACCATTATGGGAACATGAATGTAATGTTATCATTACTAATAGATCGGGTATGGAGGATAAATTGATGTATGCTGGAACTTCCTCGATGGTATCATTTTATGGAGGGGGTTTAACTAGAAGTGACGAAGGCCACGTAAGTATTGATATGGAAGTTAAAGGTTCCCTTGGAATGGCCAGTGAGGGTGTTTTAGTTAGAGAATTAAAACTATGATTTGCAGTATAGGTATATTTTTACATATATTCATAGGGATAAACTTATAAGGATACACAATAAGATATACAAAAAAAACAAGAAGATGTTACTGTTAATTAAGGTTCGTATTTAGGAGCTGGATTCCATATCCTTTTCGTTAGAGTCAATCTTTTGTTCGGCAGATATGTCATCTTTGTTATTCTTTCTATGGTTATCAATTTCCGAATCGATGTTATTATCATCATCTTCTTCGTCATCCACATCTTCGTCATCATCTTCATCCTCCTCATCATCATCCTCATCGTCATCCTCATCATCTTGATGATGGGTAACGTTATTATCAGTAGCGAAAGGTTCTACCTTGTTTAAAAATTCAGTGATAGCAGAATTGACACCATTAGCCTTGACTACTTCAATGAATTTTCCAAATTGAGATTTATGATATTCAATTTCTCTATAAGCCTTTTCTAATTCTGTTTTTAACTTTTCATTACTTGAAGCTAATTCAGCAATAGCTTGATCTGTGATAATCTTTTCCAATGTCCACTTATTAACAGTTGCTTCTTCTTGTTCTTTCATTTTTCTAATAGTTTCAGCTGCTTTTCTAATAACTTGAGCTTTATTATTATGGGCAGTTGGAACTAATTCTTGTAATTCCTTAATGGCACCATTGATAGTTTCACGACGACGTCTTTCAACTTCCTTATGGTTCATTTTCCTAATGCGGTGCCATTCATCAGATCCATGCTCTAACTTAACATTCATTCCATTTTCTTGTTCAACAACAGCAGCAGCAGCAGCTGTGGCTGCTGCCATATCAGCAGCATGTGCCAACGCTTCATCATTTTCTTGATCGTTAATATTGGCATTGTTATTACGATCTTGGTGATGTTCAAGAACAAGACGGTGGTCACGTGTCTCGCTTCCCCCATCACCAACACTAACTTGTTCTGTTTTAACTCTTTTTGAAGCGTCCAGTATCGCAGCATCATCATAGGCCCTCTTACTCTCCATGATTTGTCTCTCTCTTTGCCCTGTCTTTGTTAAGACTTGTTGTTGATGTTGTTGATATTAAGTGCTCTTTTCCTCACGTGTTTTTTTAAGGCTCTTGTCGCAACAGAAACTTCGCACCTTTTTTAAGCACGTCCTTTCTTTATAACAACGTTACAACAACAATGTGTAGACCTGTCGTGTGTCCCCTCTGCAACAAAAGCTCCTGGACTGGTTGTGGAAACCATATCCCAGCCGCAATGGACCCAGTTCCAAAGTCTGAATGGTGCATTTGCCAACATCCTTCTTCTTCTCAAACTAGTAGAGATTATCCTCCTTTAGCCGGGACTGGTGAACCAGCAAAGAATTAGGAAGGATATCTACTTATGATAATGGTAATAATAAATATAATAATATTAAATAATTATTTATAGTTGAATATTACTACAAATACACATACTCACACATTCACATAATTCGCCACCCATTAATAACACTACTATTTCATGCGTAAGAGAAACAAAAACTCTTATTTAGAACGTTTGTAAATCTTGTTCAAGAAGACAGTTAAAACTTCACCCTTGAAACCTCTTGATTCGTCAATTTGAGAAATCTTTTCAATTAATTGATTAGCAACCTTATCTTCGTATTGATGATACAATTCATCAATCTTTAATTGGTTGAAAATATCCCTACAAATCTTTTCCTTAGCAGAATCCTTTCTACCATAGTTTTCATCAAGAAGAGCTCTTTGTTCAGGAGTAACCAATTGCAAGGCAGTATTGATAATCCAAGAACATTTGTTATCTTGAATATCGGTACCAATCTTACCAATATCTTCTGGCTTACCAAAGCAATCAAGATAATCATCTTGAATTTGGAAGTATTCACCCAATGGGATTAAAACATCACGAGCTTGTTTGAAATCTTCTTCAGAGTTGACACCTGCCATGTACATGGCAAGAGCAACCGGTAAGTAGAAAGAGTAATAAGCAGTCTTGTAAATAACAATGAAAGAATGCTTATCAAGGGTAAACTTGGAAAGGTCAACGTGATCTTCTGGGGCAGTGATCAAATCAAGCAATTGACCACATTCAGTTTGGAAGGTAACTTCATGGAACAAATCAAGGAGATCAACGTAGTAGGAATCCTCTCTGAAATGCTTCTTTAAAAGCATGTAAATGGCACCTTCTAACATGAATGCATCGTTAATTGCAATTTCCTTAACATCGTCAACCTTATACCAACATGGTTGACCTCTTCTAGTAATAGATTGATCCATCATATCATCAGCAACAAGGAAATAAGCTTGAAGTAATTCAATACACCAACCTAATATAGCAGCCTTTTTGTATTCTTCTGGCTTCATATCATCATAGGTCTTGTAACCCTTTAACAATGCAAAGGTATCAACAACAGAGAGACCTCTATTTAATTTACCACCGGGAGTGTTATATTCGATGTTTTTCTTAAACCAAACTAAAGCATCATCTCTCATACCATATTGCTTTAAAATATCGAGAAGTTCATCAACTAAACCTGGGAACACGTCCAAAAAGAGCTTTCTACCTGTAGCCTTATCCATTGTTATATATATATGATATTAATAATATTTTTTAAATAAAGAGTCGATAAACTTTAAGGTAATGAAAAAAAGTGGGTGGATGCTCAACCTCTGAGTATCTCTTCGTTCCGCCTTTTTTTTATTGTACGAGAAAATAAAAGAGGTGATGATGTGGGTTCAAAGAGGAAAGAAAAGGCGGTAGAATGTGTTGAATTGTTGGAAGGTGTAAACCACGCGGAATTGAACAAATCGAAGGCAAAAGCGGCCCAGAAAGCGTTGGAAATGGAGAACCTTTGTCCTTTTGGATATAATCGGATGAGCATTCTTCAAACGGGATTGAATCATCCATTGACTCAATTGCAATTTCTACAGCAATCCAATCAAGTTAAACAATGGTGGTAATGGAAACAAAAGTTTCTTTTCCTGGGGAAAGTGGTAGATATTCTTCATCTGGTGTAATAATTTAGATTTAGTTTGGGAATTGAGTCAAAGGAAACTGAGCTTTTTAGTTATGAAGATGCTGAGCTAAGGTTCGACAGTCAGAACCCCACCTTTTTGCATGGTGGGTTTAAAGCTATTGCATGTTTGATGGGTTGATGTGAATGGGTGATGGAAGAATTGCACAACGTTGAGTTTGACGTGGGTGTAAGTGGGTGAGTTAGTTGAAGTGGGTACAAATAGGTCTACGTGGGTAGAAGTGGGATATTTGGTGGAACGTTTCGTTAGCAAATAGCTGCTGAGCGTTGTTGTGTTGTGGTTTGAGAGAACAGAAATCAAGCAGAAGGGTTTGGATAATAAAACAAATGTCAGATTGTTTAGTTTTGATGGAGCATAGATGATGAATATGTTGCCATTAAGTGAAGAAGTTTGAAACCAAGTCAACTAAAAATCTAGCATAATAAAAAAGCTCCCAAAAATGAAAACTGTAATTTAAGATATGCTTATAAACAACAGACCATTCATCTAAAAATGCAACAACACCTATGATCTACCCATTTGATTAGAAACAATGTCTGTGTTCTGCATTCCATTCACTTATTCATTGGAACTAACGCGACGCCTTAGAAAATCCAATTTTTTATCTATCGCAGAATATTTTGCACACAGATCCAAAGTATTGAAAACCATCATCAAATAATAAGCCAATAATATATGAAAAATGTCTTCTGAATTTGAAAAGCAACGTCAAGAAAATATTGCTAGGAACAAGGAGTTGTTACGACAACTAAACCTTACATCTTTAGCTTCTGAATTTGGACATGATTCACAAAAGAAAAAACCTAAGATCAAATCAGAAGCATCTTCAAAGGTTATTAAAAAGGAAGTTCTGCCATTGAGAAGATCACGTCGTATTGCTGGTGTTAAGATGGAAAAACCTGATATGATAGAAGTCGACGATAGGGAATTGGAAAAACAAATGAGGATTAATACTCAAGAAACAATCCTAGAACAAAGAATAACAGATGATTTTCAGTTATCTGATGTTATCAAAGATCCTGAAGCGTTAAAGAAATTAGGAAAATCATTTTCAGCAGCTGATTTTTATGATGATTTAAAAGAAATGAAACAAGTATCCAAAACAATTCAGCAAACAAGGGACGATTTAGAATCTCTTGAGTTATATGATAAATTTCCTCCAAATAAGATTCAATTAACAATGGAAAGAATGACAACAATTGAATTCCATCCCTCTAATAGAAAAAAAATTATTATTGCAGGTGATAAAGTTGGTGATATGGGCATCTGGACTCCTGAAGATGACAACGAAGTTGAACCAAGTATAACAAAAATGTCTCTTCATTCAAAGAATATTCCAAGAATTAGATTTAGGAATGAAGTTCCTGAAGAAATAATCACTTGCTCATATGATGGTACTATTAGAACTCTAGATTTACAAAAGGATATTTCAAAAACAGTTTTAGATTTTAATGACCAGTGGGGGAATCCATCAGGTATTAGTGATATTCATTTTATTTCTAAAGATGTTGGATATTTTACAACATTAGATGGTGAAGGAATGAGGTTTGACTTAAGAGATCCTGATATGCTTAAGAGAAATACTGATGTTTGGAGATTACATGATAAAAAAATTGGCTATTCAGCTGTTTGTCCCAACAATATCAATTACCTAGCAACAGCGTCACTTGATCGTACAATGCGTATTTGGGATTTACGAAAGATAGGTATTCAAAAATGGTCCGCATATGAAGAATCTTCTGGACCTCAGTGCATTGCTGCTTATAGATCTCGTTTAAGTGTTAGTACTGTTGATTGGAATCAAAGTGGCGACATCGTTTGCAATGGATATGATGATACAGTTAGGATTTTCAATTTAGGTAAAGATCAATCAGGTTTAAAATCACTAGTTAAATCAGAAGATGGTGATATTAATGAAAATTTGAATTGTAACGAAACAATAACTCATAACTGTCAGTCTGGTAGATGGGTTACAATATTGAAATCAAGATGGCAAACAAATCCAAAAGACGGCATTGAAAAGTTTGTTATCGCCAATATGAAAAAGTATTTAGATGTTTATTCTAATGATGGTACAATGTTGGTTCATTTAACTGATGATTATATGACATCAGTTCCATCAGCTTGTGTTTTCCATCCAACTGAGAACTGGATTGTTGGTGGTAATAACAGTGGTAAAACTTTCTTGTTTGTTAAATAAAATTTCATCTTTTAAATTTGCATAACTTCATTTAAATAAACTGTATATATATGTGTGTATTCGGAGAGACACTTTTCCAACTAACACTCCTTTGTACATTAATCATTATATTTTCTTTATAGGCAACTCATTATGATAAAGTGTAGTAGTTTTATTTTCAAAACCAAGTATCCTTATATTTTATGTCTTTGTCCCAAAGCCAACCTTGACCACCTCTATAAAGACCCAATGCTAATAACGGGATTCCACAACTACGAACAGTGAGCCTCCACCAATGTGGCGACTTTTTGTAGTCTAAATCACCCTTGAAGGGCAACCCAGAGGAGAAGTAGGAACCACCAGCAACAGCAGTAAAAGCACCAAGAACTTGGCAAGTTAAACAGGCCTCTTCTTCAGGAATATCCTTGGCCTCAGATGGGGTGAACACACTCAGGATATTGGATGGAATCATAATAAGAATAAACGATCACAGTAAGGAGACCTGGCGAAGAAATGTGACAGTTGCCTAAAAAGGCAATTTCTGAGCATTTCATGACTTGGAAAAGGCAATCACTTAATAGTGATCATCTTTCTGTGCTTCTAAAGGCGTTAAAGCTTTGCTACAGAAGAAAAGATAATTAATACAAGGGTAATTTTATGTTATTTGTGTACGGTATTATATTGTTGTTATTACACTTGAAGGCAAGAGCTTGGGAGCTTGATTCTTGGGATTCAAACTCAAATTTAGAAGAAGAAGAAGATGCTTTAGATTTAGACTATGAAACAGAAGAAGAAGGGAATGAAGCGGGTTCCCAGTTTCAAATTCCTGTGTTTGATTATAACACTGAAAAGATATTTGGTGTTAATTTAGGTGGTTGGCTTGTCACTGAACCTTTTATCTCACCTTCTTTATACAGGTCGGCTTCTAGAAATGGAACAGAAGATAATGTACCAGTTGATGAATACAATTTTTGCTTATCGCTTGGATACCAAGAGGCAAAAAGACGGTTGAGTCATCATTGGGAAACTTGGATTACTGAAAATGATATCATTAGAATCAAATCTTTAGGTTTCAATGCTGTGAGACTTCCAATTGGCTATTGGGCATTTGGGCTCTTAAGCGATGATCCTTTTGTCACTGGACAAGAGTTGTATTTAAAAAAAGCAATTGAATGGTGTCGTACTCAAGGATTGAAACTATGGATCGATTTACATGGTATGCCAGGATCACAAAATGGATTTGATAATTCTGGGCAAAGAGATAAACTTGAATGGCTTAGCAAAGATAGAAATTATAACTTTGGGTTAACTGTTTTAGAGTACATTTATAGAACATACGGTGCTGTTGAATACCAAGATGTTGTTATTGGCATTGAAAATTTAAATGAACCATTAGGACCACATTATCCAATGAATAGAGTGGAGCAGTTCGACTTAGATACTTATGCAATGATGAATAGAGTTAGTCATAATAACTTTGTATTCCATGATGCCTTCATGCATCCAAGCCATTGGATTAGTAGAATGTTGTTTCCAAGAACAGTTGTTGATCACCATAGATATGAATGCTTTTCAACTGATCAATTGAGAGAATCTGTCGAAGGTCATATTACTAGTATCACTGTCGCAGTTAATGAAATGAAAGCAGTTCCAAGGGTGCAAATTATAGGAGAATGGTCAGCAGCCTTAACAGATTGTGCCAAATGGTTGAATGGTGTTGGACGTGGTGCTAGATATGACAATACTTTTCAAGGTGATGGTAAGACCATTGGGCTTTGTACCTTTTCCAATAACGCTGATATGATGACTGAACAAGATGAAGCCAACACTATTAGATTCATCGAAAAACAGTTGGAGCTATATTCACAATTGAATGGATTCTTCTTTTGGACATGGAAGACCGAAGACGCTATCGAATGGTCACTTTCAGCATTGATTGATAGGGGACTTTTTCCTAATCCAGAGATCATGAAAAGGATTGTCCTTGAAGTTACAGACGAAGATGAGGTATAAATAACACCATAAGGTCAAAATATATATAAACAAATAAACATGTAAGCCTTTCTACTATCAAACTCTACATTATGGCTGAACGTAGTGTTAGCGAAATAAGGCCTATAATCTCTATGGACGCTGCGACACGGGGTCCCACCGCCATCGGAGCCTCCTCAGTCGCAAAACGCAAACAGAGGATGGCCGCCCGTCGGGGAACCACTCGAGGAGTCGGAGATGCGTCTGGAGAAGAAGATAGTAGTAATAAATGGGTTAAAATTTTAACCTGAGGTAGGAATATTTTTATTCATGGAATTCTCACATTTGTGATACATAGGAGAAAGAGAGGGTTTTTTTTCAAGAGATAGTAAGATATAAGAAAAAGGACATTATGGAGATCAACGATGTGTCATTGGCTATGCTGGAGGAAAACCTTACTGCTTTGTCTGTTTTATCGAGTACTATATCTGCGAAATTGGACGCAATTTCAAGAAACAATCAAGCAGCTATTTACAATTTAGAACCATTGTTAAATAAGATTGAAAGATCACAGACAGCCGAAGATAATTTGAAGATCATCTATGGCAAAATAGGTCACATGGAAGAGTATAATGACCGTACTTTTGGCATTTTAAAAACTATGGAAAAGAATGTAAATATGAATGACATAAAGGAAATTCAAATGTATACTAGTTCGTTAGATCAATTGGACGCTATCCAATCGGACATGAAACAGAATAATATCACTGTGTTTAAAGGTCTTAAAGATGCACTTATTAAAGGTTATGATACTGCAGAGGTTGAATTAAAGAAATGCTTAAAGACTAAATTGGGCTTGATTGGTGACGAGCAAAGAAATATGGCAAATGGATACGACAATAATAGTTTAAAAGAATTAGAACAAGAAGTGAAATATTTATATGATTATTTAACAAAAGAAAGAGATATGAATTTGGTTGATCTTGTTATTAATGAAAGAAGAGACAATTCTGTTAAAAATTGTGAAAGTTGTAAACCAGTTATGCCAGACATCGGTAGAGATCAAAATGATATTTACACAGGTAAGAATGGAAAACCCTTTGAAATATTTACTAATAAAATTCGTGAATATATGATTCAAGAAACAAATTTTTTAAGTGTATTATTTAGAGGTACTTCAAATTCAGTTCCACAATTATCAGGTAAAATTCTTGATGTTTATATCAATGAATTTTTAAATGGATTGAACTATTTTATTAGTCAAATATCAAGAAGAAAGATGTCTTATTGTACTATGTATTTTGAGCTGGCTTTAAGTACAAATAAAATGGCTGAATGGTTTAGTAAACATAGAATTTCTTTACCTGATTCATTAATATCGATGATTGAAATAACAACAAAGGAATCAAAATCCGTTTTTACTGATTTTTTCAATTATGCTTCAAGTTTATTCCAAACTTCGGCTAAAAATAACAATCCTTCATTAAGTAGTGAATTCAATATGGTTATTAATAAATTAAAAAATTTTGAATTGTTATATAGTGAAGAACTTCATTTTATTTCATTATTTAAATTTCAAGGATGGTTACCAAATGGATTTCCAAAGACATTTATTATTTTAAATTCAGAACAAACAGACGATCCAAGATTGATGCTTTCCACTTTCTATTCAGATATTATTATTTGGACCTTCCATTTACTAGATGATAAATATAAAAACGATGATTCTCAAAAGGTTGGTGTCATGTTATTAAATAATTTTGATAGTGCAAAATCGATGATTGAAAATGGTAAATTAAGACAAGTTCTTGGTCAAAATGGCGTCGATAGAATTAGTAAATTACAAAAGAAGGCACTTGATAAGGCAACATCTCCATGGTCAACCCTTTGTGCTGATATAATGAAAGCGTCAACAACAACTGGTGCGGGTAATGTGAACATGTCTAAAAATCATTTAAAGTCGTTTATTGAGAAATTTAATACGACATTAGATAGCCTTTGTTCAAATTTCAAGTCGGATCCCTCATTACGATTATTTAAAGGTATGTTAATATCTGAAATTGAAACTACATTGTTACCAGTTTATTCATTGTTTTTGGCGAAGGTCCCTCCTTCAACTAAACATTTATTAACCTTAGCCGAAGTTAAATCTAAAATTTCAGATTTGAAAAGGTAACGTTATAAATTTCACAAGGTATTTAAAAATGTGTGTATTTTTTCCTTTCTTTTCACTCTAATGTAAGTATAATAAAGAAAAGAAAAAAAAGTCTTTTATATAATAATAGGAAAGGATCCATAGTATAAAAAGGAGGTATTTTCAAAGCGTACAATATATTTTGCCAATATATTTTGGTATCGGCAATTTAGTAAAGAACTAAATGGGGTTTTCAAATAAAAAAACATAAATAGCCCATCTCTTCATCTTCTTTATTTTGACTTTTCATTAAAAAAACTTCTTACATATCTGTAATATCAATTGAAGCTTCAGTTCTAGTTTTTAATAATTTTAAAATATCCGTACTTGGTCTCCTTCCAATATTGTTAACAGCAATTGGTGCTTGTGTCGATAACGTATCAATTGTTTCTAATGTAAGGGAACTGGAATTAGCATGATACAGTCCACTAACATCACCATTTGTTTCATCACCATTGTCATCATCATCATCATCACCTTCTCCTAATAACCCTAAATGTTCTTCCTCAGATCCCAGTTGTAATTTAGCTAAAGCAGAATCCAATGTGTCTTGACCTATTGGACCCCAAGAAAATGCAGGTGTAAAACTTTTATTAACTAATTTACTTGTATGTGATGACCTAACAGGAGAATGATCAGGAGATGTATCTGTAGATCTAATTGGTGTAATATGAAAACTTAATCCATGTAATTCATCAACTGTTTCATCACCAGTACCTGATAAATCAGATTCACGACGAGGATTTGATCTCGCAGTATGTTTAATTTCAATGCCAGCATTGTGCTTTGTAGCTGATGATAATCCGGCCAAAGATTTAAAATCATTAGCTTTAGATTTTGAATCAGATTTTGGTTTGGTATTAGTTTTAGAACCTGACCTTGTAGTAGCATTCGATGCAGATCTAGATCTAGACTCCGAGTCTGATCTAGATGATAATGAAAGTGCACTACGGCTCTTTTTGGTAGCTTCATCATAAGTTGGGGGCTTTTCTGCGAACGGAGGGGGTGGAAGTTGATTTGAGGACCCAGATGTACAGTGTAGAGTTGACGCTGAAGCTGATCTTTGGAATACATTTGTCAATGAAAGGGACGAGTTCCTAATAACTGGTGGTGGTATTGCGTTTAATGTTGTTGAAGAATTTGAAGGACTTAGCATTTCAAGCATATCAATTGGAGTTAAAACATGTGAATTTCTTAGTTCAGGATTGATTGCATTCAATTGCGGTGAGGCAATTGGAGAAAATGGCTTTGCTTGAGGTGTAAGCATTTCAATGGGAACACTGCCATTTGGTTTAAATAAATTAGATTCTAAAATTGTACCTTCACTTGGTGACATCATTTTATCAATATCAGAACCTAAGATTCTTTGAGAAGAAGTAGCATCCATTTCAATCTGATCATCATAAGATGGTAGAAGGGTATTTGCATGAGCGCATAATGGAGATAATAAATGCATTGGAGAATCAATTGTTAATTCATATTGTTTTCTTTTAGTTGGATCTTCACGAGTTGGCTCAGATTTTGATATTCTGATACAAATTTTAATCCAATGATGAGATTGAATATTTTCAGTATCACATTCTGCATGTAAACGACGACCTTGACCATAAAATTCAGGAACAAATACTTGAAAGTCTAATTCCATACCTCCAATTTCATCTTTATTTAAAGCTAACAAATTATCACAACCCTCCGGAGGTTTATGTTCTACCAAAAGGACTTTCCTTGGAGGTTCAGTCCTATGAACCTTTTTGTTATGACAATAATAATCTAGATGCTCAGTTATATAAACTCTAATTCGATGAACTTTAACCTTTTCTAAAGGAATCATTCTAAATGAAATAGGCAAATAAGAATTTAATACAACTTGTTTAGAGTAAATGACTATATCATATTGTAATTTGTCTTCCCATTCTCTATTGATAATAATTGGTTGATTTTCCTCACTTGAATCTTGGAATGGTGTTCTAACTATATTAATTGGTTTACGAGCAGAGAGATTGGTTTTAAATTTACCACTTCTTTCAATGAATGCTTCTAAATGATATAAATTTGAACCATATGAGACGGTAATTGTTTCAGGTAAACTTGGTTGAATTGGTAATTCAAATGAATAAATATAATCACCAATATCGAAATGTTTGTTATCATCATAACCGCTTGTAGTTCCAATAGTTCCAGAGGATACTTGAGGGGATAACATATCATGATCACTGTTATATTTTGAGTTTGAATTAGAGCTGGATCTAAAAGTCGATAAAAGAACGTTCTTTTTAATTCTTGACTTTGATGATTGCTGAGATGATGAAGAAGGAGAACCAATTAGAGCAGACATTATAGAAGTTGGAGATTTCATTGAAAGTAAATCGGAACCATTATCGTAGGAAACCATAGGACTTAATTGATTGAGGGTGGAAGTTGATGTTGAAGTTGCCATTATCAATTCATGTAATTCATCTTCAGTTCTAGGAATGAATATATTAGCACTGTTGTTAGCGCATGGAGGGTTTTGATAACTAAAAAATGGCCAAGTGTGATTGAGAATAGTATTAGCTTCATGATAATCGCATCTCTTAGGAGGAATACCTTCAGGCCATTCAGTTCTTGAAGTACCAGACAGATTTAAAGAAATAGATTTAATTTTAATAGGTTTAAGAATTCTTAAGAACAAAGCACCTCGAAGAATAGAAGGAGGTCTAGCATTAATTTCATCCTTGTTAAAACCTTCAACGTATAAGTTTGGTTCTGCTAATATGATGTATAATTTAATAGATCCTGATTCTGCATTTGGTCTTTTTGGTAGTTTGATAAAGGTGTCTGGAGATAGTTCTTCAATGGGGAAAAGGGGTCCATTTAATGTGAATTGAGACTTTTTCTTCATTTTGATGTAAACTGATCTATTAAAAAGGTTGTTTGGGACAAGAGATAGCGCACTAAATCCTTATTTAATATGTGTATTTAATAGGAAAAATTGGAATGTTAAAAGCGTGATACTTCGATAGTTTTGAATTTGAATTTGACTTGTTACTCGCTCCATAATTTGCTTTTTTGACAAACGTGGCGCATGCTATTTTCCAAAAGTGGCTGGTAATATTACGTAACTCACGTCGATCGACGTTTTTTTAAATTTCTTTTTTAAAAATTTTTTTTCCAAAAATTTTTTTTTTTTTTAATTTTTTTTTTTTCAACAATTTTTTTTAAAAAAAATAGAAATTTCTTTTTTTTTGATTTTTCTCAATCCAATTAATTAAAATGGAAAATTAAAAAGAAAAATTTTCACTCTCTAGTGTTCACAATTTTCTTTTCTTTTCTTTTAACATCATTGAGATATGTCTGCCTCTGCTGAATCAAAGCAATCCGTTGAGGTTCTTTCTGAATTGTTTGGTAAACTTGCTGTTGCCACTCCAGAAACCGTCAATGACGCTGCCTCTAATGTCGCCTCCTTTTTGAATGGTGAAATCATTGAACACGATGTTCCAGTTGAATTCTTCCAACAATTAGAAAAGTCTATTAAGGACAAAAAGACCACTGTTAATGCATTGGAAGCTGTTTTCCACATTGTTTCTGAAGGTTTATCTCCATCCGTTGAACCATACATTGTCGCTCTGACTGGTATTATTGCTGAAAAGGCTGGTGAAAAGCAAGCTGAAATCAGAGAAGTCGCTGACAAGGCTTTGAAGGCTCTTGTTACTTCTATCACTCCTGCTGCTATCAAGGATATTCTTCCAAGATTAATTGAAAGATTATCAGAATCTTCCAAGTGGCAAGAAAAGGTTTCTATTTTAGAAGCCATTGAAATTTTCGTTGAAACTGCCAAGGTTCAATTAGCTTTGAGAATGACTGAATTGATTCCAGCTCTTTCTGAATCTATGTGGGATACCAAGGTTGAAGTTAAGGTTGCTGCTACTAAGACTATGACTACCTGTACTGCTACCGTTGAAAACAAGGATATTGAACCTTTTATTCCAAAGTTGATTTCCTCTATTTCTAACCCTAGTGCAGTTCCAGAAACCGTTCACGCTTTGGGTGCTACCACTTTCGTTTCTGAAGTTACCACTGCTGCTTTATCCATCATGGCTCCATTGTTAACCAGAGGTTTAGCTGAAAGAGATACTTCCATTAAGAGAAAGGCTGCTGTTATTATTGATAACATGTGTAAGTTGGTCGATGATCCACAAGTTATTGCTCCATTCTTGGGTAACTTGTTCCCAGCTTTGAAGGCTAACTTGCAAACCATTGCTGATCCTGAAGCTAGATCTGTTACTGACAGAGCTTTGAACACTTTGAGAAGAGTTGGTGCTGTCCCAGCTGATGACACTATCCCAGAAATCTCCCATGCTGGTGATGTTAAGGTTAATCTTGAAATTTTGGACTCTTTGACTAAGAATTCCGCTTCTAGATTCAATGTTGTTAAGCTTTACGTTGCTGGTATTGCCGGTAACTTGATTGATGAAAGAAAGATTGACCCATTAGCTTGGTCCCAATCTCTGACTCCTTTCTTAACCATCTTCTTGCACGAACAAGAATCTAAGGATATCATTGAAGAATTTAGAAAGCGTTCTGTTGATAACATTCCACAACCACCAGTCTGGGAAGATGAAGATGATGAAGGTGAAGACCTTTGTAACTGTGAATTCTCCCTTGCTTATGGTGCTAAGATTCTTTTGAACAAGACTCAATTGAGATTGAAGAGAGGTAGAAGATACGGTTTATGTGGTCCAAATGGTGCTGGTAAGTCCACTTTGATGAGAGCTATTGCTAACGGTCAAGTTGAAGGTTTCCCAACCCAAGAAGAATGTAGAACTATTTACGTTGAACACGATATTGATGGTACTCACGCTGAAACCCCAACTGTTGATTACGTTTTATCTGAAGGTGACACTGGTGACAGAGTTACTGTTAGAGCCAAGCTTTTAGAATTCGGCTTTGCTGAAGAAATGCTCGAAAGACCAATTTCCGCCCTTTCTGGTGGTTGGAAGATGAAGTTAGCTCTTGCTAAGGCCGTCTTAAAGAACGCTGATATCTTACTTTTGGATGAACCAACTAACCATTTGGATGTTGTTAACGTTGACTGGTTAGTCAACTACTTGAACACTTGTGGTATTACTTCCATTACTGTTTCTCACGATTCTGGTTTCCTTGATAGAACTACTCAATACATTATCCATTACGAAGGTTACAAGTTGAGAAAGTACAAGGGTAACCTTTCTGATTTCATTAAGAAGGTTCCTGCTGCTGCTTCCTACGAAGAAATCTCTAACTCTGCTCTGGAATTCAGATTCCCAGAACCAGGTTTCCTTGAAGGTGTTAAGACTAAGCAAAAGGCTATTGTTAAGGTCTCTAATATGTCCTTCCAATACCCAGGTACTACCAAGCCACAAGTTGTTGGTGTTAACTTCCAATGTTCCTTATCTTCCAGAATTGCTGTTATTGGTCCAAATGGTGCTGGTAAGTCTACTTTGATTAACGTCTTGACTGGTGAATTATTGCCAACTACTGGTGAAGTTTACGTTCACGAAAATTGTCGTATTGCTTACATTAAGCAACATGCTTTCGCTCATATTGATTCTCATTTGGACAAGACTCCATCTGAATATATTCAATGGAGATTCCAAACTGGTGAAGACAGAGAAACCATGGATAGAGCTAACAGACAAATTAATGAATCTGATGCTGAAGGTATGAAGAAGATTTTCAAGATTGAAGGTTCCCCAAGAAGAGTTAACGAAATTATTTCTAGAAGAAAGTTCAAGAACACTTACGAATATGAATGTTCTTTCTTCCTTGGTGAAAACATTGGTATGAAGTCTGAAAGATGGACTCCAATGTCTTCTGCTGATAACGCTTGGTTACCAAGAGGTGAATTGGTTGAAACTCACTCTAAGCTGGTTGCTGAAGTTGATATGAAGGAAGCTCTTGCTTCTGGTCAATTCAGACCTTTGACTAGAAAGGAAATTGAAGAACATTGTGCTATGCTGGGTTTGGATGCTGAATTAGTTTCTCACTCTAGAATTAGAGGTTTATCTGGTGGTCAAAAGGTTAAGTTAGTCTTGGCTGCTTGTACCTGGCAAAGACCTCATTTGATTGTCTTGGATGAACCAACTAACTATTTGGATAGAGACTCCTTAGGTGCTTTGTCTAAGGCTTTGAAGACTTTCGAAGGTGGTGTTATTATCATTACTCACTCTGCTGAATTTACTAAGGATTTGACTGAAGAAGTCTGGGCTGTTCAAAATGGTACTATGACTCCATCTGGTCACAACTGGGTTCAAGGTCAAGGTGCTGGTCCAAGATTATCCAAGAAGGAAGATGAAGGTGACAAGTTTGATGCTATGGGTAACAAGATTGCTACTACCAAGAAGAAGGCTAAGTTATCTTCTGCTGAATTGAGAAAGAAGAAGAAGGAAAGAATGAAGAAGAAGAAGGAATTAGGTGATGCTTACGTTTCTTCTGATGAAGAATTCTAAATGTGAAGGATAACCTTAATTTACTTTTCATTTTCTTATAGTCTTTTATCACTTTTGTTTTCTTGGGTGATTTTATATCATCTTCCTCATTATTATTTAAGTTAGTTTATATATTTAACATGAAAGCTTAATATTTATAAAACATCTCGATTTACTAAAATTTTCATATAAAAAAAATTCAAGCTTTGGATTATGCGTTTTACTTCAGTACTACTCTTTCCTTAAAATAATTTGGACAATGAACCTTAAATTACCTCTTGCTATAAGTATATTGATTATGGGAGTATTTTCCCATACAGAATATAACCCAGAGTTAGAATACAATGAAAAAAAACCAGCAGAGTTTGATAATTGGGAGCAATGGCATATGTGGGTTGAACATGAACTTGATAAGGAATCATATACACCAAAGGTATTTTTTCAATTACATACAACATCTGATCCAAATACCTTATCAGGAAGAGATATCTTAAGACTGTATGGTATGAACAGAGAGGAAGTTGTTGGTAAAGGTGATGGTATGGGAGATCATGATAATAGTGAACTTGTTTCACCAGAATTGAAAGATAGAATTATCAGACAAGTTTTACAATCCATTGATTCAACGATCAATGATGGACAATTAAGAACTGAAATTAATTTAAACGATTGGTTAAAGTTTAAGGAATTAGATGGAGAATTACCAGATTTTGGGATTGGACCTGGTCATGAATATGGGTTTGAGGAAGAATATGAAAAGCACCATTGGCTGAAATATCACGCTGAGGGCGATCCTGATATCAATGAATGGCACAAGGAAGATATTGAACATGAATTACTTCATCATTTCCATGAAATCGAACATGAAGAATCTGAAGATGGTATTTATTATGCTGAAAAGGAGCTACTTTGGCATAATTTACCACCTATATTTAAAGTTTAAGTTAAAATTAGATAGAGAGATACTATCAAAATTTATAAGCCTTAATATGGGATAAGATATCCTTGAATGAGTGAAATTCAACGTAGGGAATATTATCTTGTTCGCAGATATCAATAAGATCCAAACCAGACTTTGCGAATAAAACATCACAAGATCTTGAGGCAGATATATCACTAACGCCATCACCGGCATAGAAGAGTGGACCTCTCTTTGAATCACCAAACACCTTATGACAATACTCTTTAATAGATTCATTTTTATCGTGGCCAAAACAAGAAGAATCTCTCCAATCGATTCTCCAAAGGCCGTCATCATCAACAATATCTTCGATTTTGTCAATCTTTGTAGTATTGGCGTAAATAGTGATATATTTAGACAACTCATCACCAACAAGCTTATACAATAAGGCCTTGATGATAATCTCCATACCAGAACTAACAACAACAACGTCAATATCTTGGGAAACACACCATTCAAGAGTTTCCTTGAAACCTGTATCTAATTTAATATTTTTTAACAAAACATCAACACATTGGTCCAAGGTGTAACCCTTATGAGCAACAGAAGTAAGCATCAAATAAAAGCCTTCCTTAAAAGCTAAGGATTGGTTTTTTAGCTGAACATTTAGTTTCATTCTTTCTTCATGACCCATTCCTAAGTTATCAGTCAGATGATCGTTTGAATCTTGAAGAGTAATAGTACCATCAAAATCTGAGAAGAGAATTGCCTTTGTCATTTGTTATAAGTAATTATAAAGTATTAAGAAAATAAATTGTATATAAAGGAGAAAGAATGTGTAATAGATAAATCAATTTACTGATGAGGCAGCCTATTTTATTATTAATTAGTAATAATATTATGACGATGTCTCTTTTTGGGTCTGTTTATTTTTCATAGATTTTAACTGAATACCGTGTCGTTTTTGTAGTTGAAAGTCCTATGATCAGTGTAATATCTGGAGGAACAGCTACTAATGCTATATTAGACGCGTTTAGTTTCGAAGAAGAGGATTCTGTTGTTTATATCATGCCAATATCAGATAATGGAGGGTCAACCTGGGAAATTCAAAGAGTATTTGGGGGACCAGCGATTGGAGACATTAGGAGTCGAATTGTTAGATTAGTGGGAGATGAAGCACTGAGAAAGTGTTGGAGTCATAGGATTCAATCAGAGGAGGAATGGAGAGATATTATTGAAGGTCATAGTATAGTTTGGGAAGATGTTGAAATGAAAAGGGTTATAATCCCCTTTCTAGTCCAACTTGATATGGAGATAACAAAGAGAAGAGAAAGGTTTGAGTTTATGAATGCTAGTTTGGGGAATTTGTTTCTAACTGGGTTGAGATTCATCTTGTGCGATCTAGAAGCTTCAATTGAATTAATGAGTGTTATTGGGAACGTTTTTAAAAAACATAGAGTATTACCTTGCATAAATACAAACTTGGGACATAACATTGCCGTTGAGTTAAATACTGGTAGTGTTATTATCGGTCAAAATGAAATAAGTCATCCAAGCACAAGTCCACTGGTTTTCAATAAAGACGTTGTTGAACCGTTAGAAAGCCCAATTGGTAGTTTGTATTATATTACAAGGGACGCAGTTGAGTTTCAACCTGAAGCTAGTGAGTATGTTTTAAACGCAATGATGGAAAGTGAAACTATTATATATAGCATAGGGTCGTTGTGGACCAGCTTAGTTCCTGTATTAGTTTTAAAGGGTATTGGAGAGGCCATTGAGAGTAGGGGGAAGCGGGTCTTGTTCGTGAATGGTACATGGGATCGAGAGACACTTGGTATGAGTGTTGTTGATATCATCAGGGTTATAGTGTGTAGTTTACGATATTCTAAAACGGGATTACGGACTAACGCATACGAAATGAGCGATGAAGAGTTACAAGAGGCAACTGTTGGGTGTGTTGATGAGGTTATCATGCTTACTAAAGGCGAGATACCCCCAGGAGATGCTCTAGAGAAACTGAACATTGTTGTTCGAACCATCGAAGGCACTCAATTTGACGCTGAGCGTGTTCGCCAAACCCTCGTTGGATCCTCAGCACTATAAAAGGAGTACCAGAGCTTCCAAAAATTTTTCACTTAGTTTATAAAATCTTTCTTTTCTTTAACGCTTTTACCCCAGAGGGACCCCCGTCTAAGCTCCATGCCGAGACATGTAACCGTGTCCAGGACATCGTGGGAGGGGGTCTTGGAACTTTGGCAGATTGAACAACTTTTGACCCAACTCTTGGGTGCAGAACTGGCCTTCCTCCCTTCGTGGAGTTCAATGGCCTTTTGTGCAAGGAGTAGGGTAACATCTATACTGTACCTTTTTACTTGAACACTTGATACTTGTGTTTCAATGTTTATTGTAGTGACTAATTGTAATTATATATTAACCTGATGGTAATGGGCTGAACCTTGTTAGTGAATAGTTTAAAATAGCGTAGCTAGAATGCGCCACGTTTGAATTTTTTAATTTGTGGCGCAATTTGTTTTTCTGATCTCCGCAACTGTTTACAAATTTTAATGACCCTCTTAAAGAGACAGCACCATAAAAAAAAAATAGAAGAGGAAGGAAACCTCAGTCGATTATTAATAGAGTATAAGAAAACCATGTTTAGACCAAAACCGTTGGCCTCGCTCTTACCAAAGATTACACCGACGTATTCTGGGATTAGAGGAGGGCCGACCAGGATTTTAAATTGGCCAAAACCACCTCGGAATGTCCTAATTGTAAAAAAACCATGGCATCAAGGAGTTTTAACGACAACTACCAAGTTTATAAGTCATATTTCGAAGGAATATCCGGATATTAACGTTGTTGTCACACCAGAGGTTGCCGAAGAATTGGTCAACACCACGTCAGAAGAGACAATTGATATTTATACAGGTTCAAATGATGAAATTATTGAAAAGACAGATTTAATTGTCTCGTTAGGTGGTGATGGTACTATCTTAAGAGGTGTTTCCATTTTTTCAAATACAACTGTTCCGCCAGTTGTTTCATTTTCATTGGGTACTTTGGGATTTTTATTACCCTTTGATTTCAGCAACTATCAAAAGGTTTTTAAACAAGTTTATGCATCTCAGGCAATGGTTATAAAAAGAGAAAGAATTGAATGTCATGTTGTTCAAGATCAAAAGCATAGTAAGGAAATAGATGAACAACGAGATCAATTAGCTCAATCCATTGATGACCAACAAGCGCTTCAAGATGAAAGAGAAAGATTGCAACGTTTATCTTCGATAATGGATTTGCCTATTAATTCAACATCTTTATCATCTAAGCAATCTAAAAAAATCAAAGTGCATGCGATGAATGATATAGTGTTACATAGGGGGTCATTACCAGGATTACTGAACCTTGATATTTATATTAACGGATACTTTTTGACAAGAACCACAGCAGATGGGTTAATTTTTGCAACACCAACAGGTTCAACGGCATATTCATTATCTGCTGGTGGATCAATTGTTCATCCAATTGTTAAGTGTATTTTATTGACACCAATTTGTCCAAGATCATTATCGTTTAGGCCTTTGATTTTACCTTTTTCTTCCCATATTTTGATCAAAGTTATTGGTAAACCACATGGGAATATAGATTATAATAAATGTAATGCCAAGATGTCCGTTGATGGTATACCGCAGATGAAATTAATTCCAGGAGATGAAATTCATATTGTTAGTGAATCTTGGGCAAATGATTGTAATGATGAAGATGATAGGGGTATTTGGTGTGTTGTTAGCTCAAGGGGTGATTGGGTTAATGGAATTAATTCAATGTTAGGTTTTAACTTGGGCTTTAGAAGTATTAAAAAAGGTGACCCACAATCAGCTTGAATACGTTGTCATATGCTTAACTCATATTTATATTTTTATATGTACTTAGTAAAAAATAAAAGAGAAGAATAAGACTCTTTGCTTTCGATGATACTGCAGCTTACAATAGAAAAGAGATCTAAAAGTTATCTAAATTCAAAATACACTAACACTTATAATATAAAAGTACAAAAATAATTAAAACAGAAGCAATAAAAAAAGGTATATTTTTTATATTATAAATCTCTGTTTTTAACCTTAGATTGATCTTCCATACGATCATAAAATTCATTATCTGGAACTATATGTTCATCAATCATCTTTTGTGTACCACCTCTTGTATCCCTGGCTAATTCGCTATCATCTTCAACATCATCATCATAATCTTTAATATCAGAAGGAACATTTTGCATTTGAACACTTGGTGCATGCTTTGTATTCTCCAAATTTTGAAATATTTGTGTTAAAATTCTATTTAAATATTCTGGTGTATTAGCATTATGCATATTACTTGGTTTAACTTCCAATTTATATTCTGGTCCATAATACTCATAATAATCATTAAATGGTAATTCTTCACTGAGGATTCTTTCATTTAAAAGTCCAGTTTCAAATGACCATGTTCTTGCAACATTTCTCATTGTGTAACCACCACCACCAACAATCATCATTGGTATGCCAAATGATTTCATATAGTTAACACAATTGGCATGACCATGCATTGATAAATTAAAACAACCTAACCTATCTCCTGAAAGTGAATCTCCACCACATTGGAAAACAATTGCACTTGGTTGATACCAATCAACAACCCTTTTCATTAATGGTTCAAATAAATTTTTATAAGTTGCATCATCAATACCATCCCTTAATGGAACATTGACCGAATGATATTTACCTTTGCCAACACCGATATCTCTTAATTCACCAGTACCAGGGAAAAATTCACCATATTTATGAAATGAAACTGTCATAACTCTATCAGTTGTGTAAAAAGCTTCTTCAACACCATCACCGTGATGAACGTCAATATCAACATAAAGAACTCTTGGATGATACCTTAATAATTCAATGATACCAAGTGCAATATCATTAACATAACAAAACCCAGACGCTTCAGATTTCTTGGCATGATGGAGACCACCAGCATAATTAATAGCGATATCACATTTACCCCTATTTAATCTGGCAGCACCCTCCATTGAGCCACCACCAGAAATCGAACAATATTCAAACAATCCATCAAAAACAGGACAATCATCACCAACATTAAACTTCGCTTGTTCCTTATTAAACATTTCTAAATTATCGGGTGTAACTCTTGCTAAGAAATCAACATATTCATCAGTATGAAATTGGGTCATTTCTTGACGTGTTGCTGGTTTAGCTCTGTAAATCTCCATTGATTGATAAAGTCCATAATTCATAATAAGAGAATGTGCCATTCTAATTCTATGTGGTTTCATTGGATGATTTGATCCATATGAATAATTACCAACATCAGAATCATAAAAGTATGCTATTCTTTTTTTGTTCTGTGGGTTCACTTTGATTTCTCCAAACGGTTTATCTTCATATATCATTCTTTATTATCTCTAAATCGATCACTAATGTCCTTCCAATCCGAAATAAATATTTGTTCTTTCTCTATGAAGACCTTGTTAAGAAAGTGTTTTCAGCAATATTCCACCAATCTTTTTCCTTGGAGGTTTTCTTATTTTCACTAAAAGATCCCGCTTACGTAACACATGCTCAGCACCCAAATAAGAAAATTTACATTTTATTTCATTATAAAAGACATTAAAATAGGCACATCAGTAGTAGACTTACCTGAGTATTTCATTAGACAATCTCTGTATTAAATTACTGTCTTGCGATGTATACCATACCCCTCTTGATTGATCAAATGGTCCTTTAATTGGAAATATCCACTGACAAATGTTCCTTCCCATAACAATGTTCCAGTTATCCTTCATACCAAGATCAAACACATTTTTATACTTCGAGTGCCTAAACCTTTGGCTTTCAAAACTTTCAATTGTAGTTTGGCCCTTCACAACTTGCCAAACTGTTAGGCAAAGCAGAACAAAGACACATAACAGAAAAACAAAACCTAATATACCAGCAAATAAGACATGCAATGAACCTCCCAAATCCAATTGATATTCAATAAAAAAACATATTATGGTGATCGTTATTAAATAAAGAACAGAATGAATCAAAAATTGAATAAACCATCTTAAATTACCATATCCGACACACTCACCAAACCAAGGACAATGATGATCCATTTTCAAAACACATTTACCACAACTACTACAATGGTGGCATCTATCAGGCTTCCAAACATTGCATTTAGTACATAACCTATACCCACCAGAACTTTTAACCAGAACTGTTCTTTCCATTAGTACTTGAGGAACTAGAGATTCATTAATAACTCTTAAATCATCAATATCATTGGCAAAATGTGGCCCCTCTTTAACAATCAACCAATATAACATCATTGTCATTAAAAATTGGATTGTTGTGATTGTAAATAATGTTATTTTACTCCATAGTGGCCATGGTGCATTTGAAATGCCCTTAACAGCAACGGCAAACCACGACCAAGTAATAAGACACGTACAAAGAACTTTGGGAATAGTCTTCAGAATTTCAGCCATGGTGTTCCCTTCTTCGCAATCCAAGCAATAGAGCAAGGGGTATATAAGAAGTTGATTTACAGAACAAGATAATATGTACAAAAAATAGAATGAAAGGCTTTGAAAAACAAACATAATATTACATAATATAAAAAATTGAATCATATTGAATACTATCATATTTTATAAAAGTGTTGGATGATGAACTTGCTAAGTCGTTGAGCGTCCACAGTGAGCCCTAACAGGTCCTGTTGTCCCTTGTTATATTGCCATTGGATAAGATCATCTAATTTCATTGTATGTGATCTCATATCTCCACTTAACCCCAACTCAAAAACTCCATTATTTAAATCAACCTCTAAAGTAAACTTATTCTTAACCTTTTCATTAATAATACCCTTCTCCTTTAAATGTTTGGAACTTAATTTCAATTGATGTTTATCACTTTTACCAATCGATGATCTGAACAATTTCTTAATGATTGATCTTTTACCAATGCCACTATCTCCCTTACTATTATCGGAATTGGAATTCTTAGCTTTATTAATTTCATTTAATTGAGAGGTAATGTTACGTGTATACTCGATACTTCTCTTTTCATATGTTTTATTCTTCCTTTTCAATTCGGTTAAAATATCAACAATATCCCTCTTTTCACTTTCAATTTCATCTCTTTGATCTCTCTTTGTCTTAATGTCTTTTGCCATTTCATTTAAAATAATCTGATATCCATCTCTGTAATCAACAATACCCGCATCTTCTAATTCATTAATCAATGAAATAGTCCTTTCCTTTATTAATGGGTATGGCAAGTTGTAAATTTCATTCTCAGCTTTAATCCCCCTATCCTTTAGAACTTTTCGTTCGTTCTTAATGATAGTCATAAATTTTGTTTCATCTGCTGGTGTAATACCACAAAGTAATACATCTATTAAATTATTTCCGTATTGAACTTGTAAAATATACGTCAAATATCTCTTCAATTCTAACCAAATTGCCTTGATTTGAACTTCATCACTTACTTCTCCCTTAACTGTTTCTAATAACGTAAATTCGACAAATCCATAACTATCAGCCTTAGGTCTTCGAGTCGCATTATCATATTCTGCTAACGAACTCAACGGTTCTAATAAATTTCCATCATCATTGTTGAAAAATTGTTCCAAAAATTGTGTCCAGATGTTAATTAATTCCATTAAGTCATCAACTTTTATTTTTAAAATTGATTCTGTTTGAACCATGGATACCTTCTGATAAGCTTGATCTAAACTACCAACATCCATAACCTTATCCAAAAATGACTTCATTGTTCCTACTCTACTTGAAATAAATGAATTCAATGGTAATAAATAAGGATTTTGGCTTGCACTAAATGGTTTCATTAAAACACTTTGGAGCATCATTGAAGCCATTAAATCCATATTTCTTTGAATTCTTTCAATATCTTCATATTCTTCACTTAATGCATATATATCAATAGAATAATTACCAGGAGTTAAAAACATTGGTAGCAAATAACTTTTCATCAAAATTGAGCCTGCAAATCCATACCAATAAGTATCAGAAACATGAGGATATCTAGATTTGGTAAATGTGAATACCTCCCTCATGAAACTTCTTAAATAAATTGGTATTTTATATATATTTGATTCCAATTTATTAAAAACTTCAATTGTATTAGTCTTCAATAATGATAAATTTTTAATATATTGCTTTTTAACTCGTGGAATATCAATCGAATCTTTTGAAAGATCATTAATTTCTAACTTATCCCTAATGACATCAGGATCACATTCAAACCATGCATCTTCATCTCCTGTTATTAAAAAGATTAATTCACCAAATTTATTCTTAATAGCTCTTCTTTGTTGTGGTAAATTAGTAAAAGCCATCAAAATTAATTCCCAGATTTTAATATTATCATAACTAACGTCTCTTCTATCCTTGACAGCTAATTTAAAATCATCGGGTCCCAAAACATTCAGATACATTTTTAAAACTTCCCAAATCATCTTAAGTAATTGACCTTCTTCTCTATTAACTTCACTTTCTCCATTCAATTCATTATAATTAAAACATTTCAAAACCCAATCTTCTAAATGCCCATGGCTAAATTGAACTTCAATATCACCTCTCATTAACTCATATATCACCTTCGACCAATAATTAGAGTTGGATTGTAAAGTCCAAAAAAATTTCCCATAAATATTCATTAAATCTTTATCCTTCTTTTGAATAGATGTATTAGTAGCCATACTTCTTTCAATCAATTTATCTTCCTCTTTTTGAGCGAACTCTAAAATTCCTTTACCAATACCACTTAATTCTAGGTCTTGTGTTCTATCACTTCTTTCAGATTTAAAACCTTCCATACCTTTCAATTTAACACCATTTGATTTTAAAATATCAATCTTTAATTGAATATCCTTTAATTTATTCAATGATTCATTTAATTTATTACGTTCCGTTTTACACGCTTCTTTCATTTTAATAACTCCTAAACTTTCTTCAATAACTCTCTCAGCTTCTAATCCACCCAATAACCTAGAAAATTTTTGAATTGAATAAAATGGTGGATTATTTTCTTCGAATAGTCCTCTATAATTCCTTTCATCTCTAAATCTTCTAATAAATGCTTGTAGCTTAATAATCAGTTTCAAATTATCAGGTTTTAAGAACCATTCTTCTCTCTCCTTAATTTTTTGTTGAACTAAATAACGACGAATTTGTGATTGTAATAAAATTAATTGGTCCTCTTCATCCTTGAGATCGAGTTTCTGAACATCAATTGCAAACCTTGTTTCAATACCTCTGTAAGTAGCAACCAGTTGTGTGATTTCTTCAGTGTATGAATTCAAATGTTGTCTAATATTCTTAATGCTGTTTCTAATAATATTTCCTCTAATAGTGGACTGTAAGTTTCTAATTTCCTTTTCAAATACCTTTAATTGTGATTTTTGTTCTTCATCAATTAAAAGCATTAAACTCATAGGTTTAAAAACCAATGTGTTTTCCGAACTTGTAATTCTTGAATCTGAAACTGGAATAAAAGAACTCAATCTCTTTTTGGTTGGCGATAGGTGAATTTTGGATTGCTTCCTTTGTTTTGGAGGCGATGGTTGCGATTCAATATTTAAATTATTGATTTCTAGGTCACTTAATGGTAAATTAGGGACTAATTTGGCATTTTGTTTCTTTATTTCCATTCTTGGTATAACATGAGAAGTTGATTTAAAAGGTGTGAATGGTGTTTCAGTATAACCAGATGTTGACGATGTTGATAACTTTCGATAAGATTCACATAAGCCACCATCCTGTTCGGCATCAATTCGTTCTATAATATCTAACTCTGATATTGTAGGCTCCAATATCGGTGTTAATGGATCACCAACTAATCTAGCTCTAAATAATTCTCCTCTAGCTCTACTTTGCAAATCGATAATAACCTTGATGTTTTTCAACAAATGTTTTCTAATTTCCCAATATTCATTTCGAAGAATTTTACCCCTTGCAAATGCTTGTAATTGAACAATACTCTTTTCATTATCCTTTATATTAATCTTTGTGTCTAATACCTTTGAATACTTTGTCTTGTTTCTATAAAGTGTTTTCATTATTTGAGAAGAAGAATAAAAGGATTCACATGTTGGTAATCTATTCTTTAATTTTCTCCTTTGTAAAGTACCTCTGCAAATTGATTGAAATTTGATTATACTGAATGTATTATTTTTAAGCATGAACTTATTAACGAATAAGTCAAACCTTAATAAATATCCACGAGCTAATGCTTGAAATCTAATCAGTGATTCCTCATCAACTTCTCGCGTGGCCTTTTTCATAGCAGAGTTGGAAAGTAATGTACCCTTGAGTAGAGCTTGTTCATCTTCACCTAAAAGATATCTATATTTATCATGAATAGCAGTGATAGAGTCCAATCTTGGTAATGTCGCAGATCTTGGAATTGGTGCATTGAAAAATGTCCTAGCTCTTCTAGCATCTTCCAACTGTTGCGTTGAAGGTGGAGTTATTGGATCATCGATTGAAATAGTGGAAGCATTTGATAATGTTGAAGTACTTGATTCTATTCTAGTTATTATTGGTTGTTCCTCATTTTCTTCTATAATATCAACATCGTGTTGAATCCCAAGGTTGTCCTTATATGGTATCGTCTTTTGTCTTTTTGGTGTCTCTATCGCAACTAATTCAAAAGATTTAATATCGCCACCATTAACTCTAACAGCTTCTTCAAACCCAGCAAGGTATTTCCCGGGAAGGTTTCTACCAACCTTGTAATTAATGGATTTTAATTTATCAATATTGAAATACTTTTCGGATAATGAGCAAAGTTCATTTTTATCAATGTTAGTAACAGGAGGAGCTAAGTCATTAATTGACAACATACAAGCCAATGCATGCAAACAAGCAATAACCTTTGGAATGTCAATCATTTCATATAAATCATTTGTTTCAAAAATAAAAAGGGTTGGTAATCTCATTTGATTTGTAAACGATAAAAATTGACTAATATTTTGAATATATTTAAAGTCTCTCTTTCTAAGTTTATAAACCATTGGTAAATTATCAAATCTATCATAACCATCACTAGTCCAAATTCTTTTGACCGATTGAGGATTGAATTTTTTAGCGATTCTAGAAATTAATACTCCATTTACAAGATAATCAGGAAATTGATCAATATCCCAATCTTCAAGACTTATCGGTTCGTTTAAAACTAATTCAATCCATCTCTTAATTTCTAACATTCTACAAACAAATGAAGCTAGTTTTAAATTATCTCTGTTAGAATCAATCCAAGATTTTAAAACTTTATTTGGTGTAGAAGAAGGTGATGAAGAGGTTGGTAAATTTGCGATTAAAACAGTTTTCATGCTGGGAGAAGAAGACATAGCAGTATTGATTTTACCCATTCTGCCCATTTCACTCTTTGTTAATTTATTTTCTTTTTCATTAGAAGGAGGATCAAGTTTCGGTATGTAATTGTTATTTGATTTTGGAGGCGACAAATGGATATTATCCTTTGAAATAAAAACATTCTTATGATTTGATAAATTAACAGTATCTGGCCTTGGAGTATAATTAATAGCATTGTTATTCATAGCTTCATTTTCTTTAGCTTTGATTAAAGCTTGAACAGAAGAAATCGGACGTTCAGAATTTTTAATTGGAGATAAACATTTATCATTAATTGGGTTCTCAACTTCCCTTAGTTTCAATTCAGGGAAATTGACTATTTGATCCTTCACATTTAATTTCTTAATATCATTTTTAAGGATTGTGTGTCTCTTTGGAGAAGGGAATGGAGAGATGTTGATGTTATTTGATTGTTGTTGTTGAGCATTAAATGAACCAAAGGAAGGTAATTCTTCGTCTAAGGCAGCTATTTTACTCAAATATGACTCTGCAAGAGTAGACCTCTGAGTACCCTGTGACATTTGACCTCAAACAGAACTCTTCAAGTGGGTTTTGAGTGTCAATTTTGAACTATCTTATAAAGATTTGTTGTTAATGTTGATTGTTTACATTCAAAATGAGATTTTTTGAGGGAATTGGTGAAAAAGCTCAGCGATTACGTAAGTTTTTTTGTTTCTTCGCTAGAAACTTCTAGAAGAAAAAAAGTCAAAAATTTAAATGGTTAAATTTAAAATATAAAAAGGCGGTGTGTGCTCGTCGTCGAGCTTAAACTTAATGATAGAGTATTCCTTTTACAGTCAAATAAAAAAGTATTCACTAAATTTACAAGATGTCAAAGACCGAATCTTATGAATTCCAAGCTGAAATTTCTCAGTTAATGTCTCTTTTCATTAACACAGTTTACTCTAACAAGGAAATTTTCCTTAGAGAACTTATTTCCAATGCTTCTGATTCCCTTGACAAGATCAGATATCAAGCTCTTTCTGATCCTTCAGTTTTAGAATCTGAACCTGAACTCTTTATCAGAATTACCCCAAAGCCAGAAGAAAAAGTTCTTGAAATTAGAGATTCTGGTATTGGTATGACTAAGGCTGAATTAGTTAAGAATTTAGGTACCATTGCCAAGTCTGGTACTAAGGCATTTATGGAAGCTTTAACTGCCGGTGCTGATGTCTCTATGATTGGTCAATTCGGTGTTGGTTTCTACTCTGTTTTCTTGGTTGCTGACAAGGTTCAAGTTATTTCAAAGTCTAATGATGATGAACAATATGTTTGGGAATCAAATGCCGGTGGTAAGTTCACTGTTACCCTTGATGAATCTAACGAAAAAATTGGTAGAGGTTCTATCATTAGAATTTTCTTGAAGGAAGACCTCTTGGAATACCTTGAAGAAAAGAGAATTAAGGATGTTGTTAAGAGACACTCTGAATTCGTTGCTTACCCAATTCAATTAGTTGTTACTAAGGAAGTTGAAAAGGAAGTTGAAGAAGAAGCTAAGGTTGAAGAAGCTGATGAAACTAAGGAAGCTAAGGTTGAAGAAATTAAGGATGAAGATGAAACTGCAGCTGAACCAGAAAAGAAGACCATTAAGGAACTTGTTACTGAAACTGAAGAATTGAATAAGACTAAGCCATTGTGGACTAGAAACCCAAGTGAAATTACCCAAGATGAATACAATGCATTCTACAAGTCTATTTCTAATGATTGGGAAGACCCATTAGCTGTCAAGCACTTTTCTGTTGAAGGTCAATTAGAATTTAAGGCTATTCTCTTTGTTCCAAAGAGAGCTCCATTTGATTTATTCGAATCTAAGAAGAAGAAGAATAACATCAAGTTGTACGTTAGAAGAGTTTTCATTACTGATGAAGCTGAAGAATTGATTCCAGAATGGTTATCATTTGTCAGAGGTGTTGTTGATTCTGAAGATTTGCCATTGAACTTATCCAGAGAAATGTTGCAACAAAACAAGATCTTAAAGGTTATTAGAAAGAATATTGTCAAGAAGTGTATTGAAACTTTCAATGAAATTGCAGAAGATAAGGAACAATTTGATATCTTTTACCAAGCCTTCTCTAAGAACCTTAAGTTGGGTATTCACGAAGATACTCAAAACAGAACTTCCTTGGCTAAGTTGTTGAGATACAATTCTACTAAGACCGGTGAAGAAATGACTTCTTTAGCTGATTACGTTACTAGAATGCCAGAACAACAAAAGAACATTTACTTCATCACTGGTGAATCTCTTAAGGCTGTTGAAAAGTCTCCATTCTTAGATGCTTTGAAGGCTAAGGGCTTTGAAGTTTTGTTCCTTGTTGATCCAATTGATGAATACGCTATGGGTCAATTAAAGGAATTCGAAGACAAGAAGCTTGTTGATATTACCAAGGATTTCGAATTAGAAGAAACTGAAGAAGAAAAGACTAAGAGAGAAGAAGAAATTAAGGAATTTGAACCTCTTACCAAGGCACTTAAGGATATCTTAGGTGAACAAGTTGAAAAGGTTATTGTTTCTCACAAGTTGGTTGATTCCCCAGCTGCTATCAGAACTGCCCAATTTGGTTGGTCTGCTAACATGGAAAGAATTATGAAAGCTCAAGCTTTGAGAGATACATCTATGTCCGCTTACATGTCTTCTAAGAAAATCTTTGAAATTTCTCCAACTTCTCCAATTATCAAGGCATTGAAGGAAAAGATTGATGAAAACGGTCCAGAAGACAGAGTTGTTAAGAACTTGACTACTTTGTTATTCGACACTGCTCTTTTAACTTCTGGTTTCTCACTTGATGAACCAACTGCCTTCTCTAAGAGAGTTAACTCCTTGATTGCCTTAGGTTTAAACATTGAAGATGACGCCGAAACCAAGGTTGAAGAAGAAGGTGAAGAAAAGGTTGCTGCTGAAGAAGAAGCAGAATCTGTTATGGAAGAAGTTGATTAAATACCATCTTCATCAATTTCATATAAATTTATATATTGACTTAATGTGTATGAAGATAAATAAAAATATTTGAAGGTTCTTAAGAGAAAAAAAATACGTTTGACACACGGACTTCCATGACCATTTATTACAAGGGGAATTCCTTTGAGGCTGTAATAGTATTATAATAATAATAAGAAGAAACGTAAAGTATATAAGAAGACGAAGAAGATGGTCCCCACAATTTTAAACAGGATCGTATTGATTTTAAACAACGGATTTAAGCAACCAAAGGTGATTCATCCAACTATTGGACCTTCCATTTATAAACAAATCTACCACATTCTCTATAAACAACCAAAGTACCTAGCTGGTTTATTGGCATTCATACTATCTATATATATACTATCCCCACCACCAATGCTTACAGCAAGTAAATCAAAGAGACCAGATAAATACACCACTGGATTTATCAATCCATCAATTGATTGCTTTGCAAATTCAACAATACAATCATTATCAATGTTACCATTATTAAACAGATATTTTAATGATATAACAAATTATGAATTACCACCAAACTGTAAAATACCGTCAATGCCGGTTCATATGGCATTAAGAGAATTAATTAACAAACTCCAAATGACAATTCATAAACCAATTAGTTTATCTGTTTGGGACATATTACATGTTCTTGAAAGATCACACAATGCCAAGATAGCAAGAAACCAACATGATGCACATGAATTAATGCAATTACTGATAGAAACCTTAGAAGATGAATATAACGAGTTTAAAAAACTATATAATGATGATAATGAAGAAACGATTATCTTATTGCCAAGGTTTCCATTCAACTCAGAAGTGGAATCAAAATTACGTTGCATGAGATGTAAAAATACTTCAAAGTCAATCAGAACACCAGCAAATATCATTTCACTGAATGTACCACAATTATCAAATACTACATTAGATCAAATGTTGAGGGATAATCAAAGTGAAATAATTGAAGGTTATTCATGCCTAATTTGTACATTAAAGTATTTATCTCACACTATTGATGATTTAAATAGTGAGCTAAAGTTAAATGAAGAAGAAAGAGAGTTTCTTAAAACCCATGTATTCCCAAAACTACAAAGGAATGAATTAAAGATCAATGAGGATGAAATAATGGAGTCGGATTTATTTAAAGCTATTAAATTAAAGAATTTAAAATTAAATGATATTGGTAAATCAATTGTTCACAGGGAAATAACATTTACAAAGGTTCCGGATATTTTACCAATTCATTTATCAAGATCAATATTCTCACAAACGCAAGCATTAAGAAATCCATGTATTGTTGAGTTCCCGCTTGAACTTTTATTGAAGAGTGACAAAGAGGATAAACAAGTAGAGCTTAAATATAAATTAAAATCTGCTATTAGACATCATGGTTCACATCATTCGGGTCATTATGAATGTTATAAAGTGAAACCGATATTTTATAAAAATCAAGTTGATAATAGTTATTACCATACGTTACCAAAGATCATAACAAAGAGAATACAAGAAGAAGTAAATGTTGAGGTTGAAGGACTACAACTGACATCCTCTTCAGAAGAAGAAGAATTGATTACTGCTGACGATACAGACCTTGAACCCTTCAATTACATTAATTATCCCAGCAATAGAATAAGTGAACCAAGATCCTTGTCAGTAGAAGATAGTATTTCGATGAACAAGGAAATCAGGAGGAGTTCATCGGCAAAATCGGGGTCTTCTTTATTATCAAGTCCTAGCAATAAAAGCATGGGGTCATTCAGAAGAAGAATGTCATCTATTATCAGTTCTAAACTTAGTAACGAACAACATAATGATGGTACTGGTGGTACTGGTGGTGGTATTATTAACGTTGACTATATTGAAAAAAGGAAAAGGGATAAGAAACTAGCCTCTGTTTCCAAACACCCATTTTGGCGTATTAATGACGGCAAGGTACGTGAAGTTAGTAATGAAGATGTGCTGAGTGACGGTAAAGCTGTATATATGTTAATTTATGAACGAGTTTGTTAAAATGAACTCATGAGCACTTTTCCTGTTTTCTGATTGGTTGCGTTTAATTATCGTTTATAAATGAAGAACTTATAAAGAGAAAAAACCGAATAAAATAAATTGAGTAATATAATTATTACTCTTATTTATAAAATTAATTTAGATATGCCGCATTATATTACATTAGCAACGTGTTCATTGAACCAATGGGCGTTGGATTTTGAAGGTAATAAGGATAGGATTTTAGAATCCATTTCAATTGCAAAGAGCAAAGGTGCAAGACTTAGAGTTGGACCAGAGTTGGAAATTTGTGGTTATGGATGTCTTGATCATTTTCTTGAAAATGATACTTATTTACAATCATGGGAAATGTATTCCATGATTTTAAATGATAAATCAACTTATGATATTTTATTAGATATTGGTATGCCTATTATCCATAAAAATAGAAGATATAATTGTAGAATTCTATCATTTAATGGGGAAATTTTATTGATTAGACCAAAGATCTTTTTAGCTAATGATGGTAATTATAGAGAAATGAGATATTTTACTCCATGGTTGAAAACACAATATGTTGAAAGATATATTTTACCTGTTATGATTCAAAAGATAACTGGACAAAAATATGTTAAGTTTGGTGATGCAGTTATCAGTACACTTGATACAGTTATTGGATGTGAAACCTGTGAGGAATTGTTTACGCCACAGGCACCTCATGTTCAATTATCACTTGATGGTGTTGAAATTATAACAAATTCATCAGGTTCACACCATGAATTAAGAAAATTAAACACTAGAGTTTCAATGATTACAGAGGCAACTAGAAAATGTGGTGGTATTTATCTTTATTCAAACCAAAAGGGGTGTGACGGTGATCGATTATATTATGATGGATGTGCAATGATCGTTTGTAATGGACAAATCTTAGCACAGGGATCACAATTTTCACTTGATGATGTCGAAGTTTTAACAGCAACTATTGATTTAGAGGATGTTAGAGCATATAAATCATTAATATCACATGGATTACAATCTAGGACCAGTGCTGTTTATGAACGTGTTCTTGTTGATGCTGAATTATCACCCGATTTGGTTAATTTTGATTTGAGTTTGGAGCCAAGTAGACCAATTGATTGTAGATATCATGTGCCAGAAGAGGAAATTGCCTTGGGACCAGCATGCTGGTTATGGGATTACGTAAGAAGAAGTAATGGAGCAGGATTCTTTTTGCCATTGAGTGGTGGGATTGATAGTTGTGCTACTGCAGTTCTTATTCACTCCATGTGCAGATTAGTTATTAACGCATGTGAGAATGGTAATGAACAAGTTAGAAATGATGTTAAAAGGGTTACCAGGGATGAAAATGAAGCTAACTTCCCACAAAGTGCAGAGGAATTAGCATCTAAGATCTTCCATACTTGTTATATGGGTACCAGTAATTCATCAATGGAAACAAGACAAAGGGCATTGAAATTAGCTGACAAAATTAGTTCATATCATATTGATATGAATATTGATATTGTTGTTAAATCGTTGGTTTCATTATTTGAAATAACTACAGGTAAGAAACCAATTTATAAGATATTTGGAGGTTCACAGATTGAAAATTTAGCATTACAAAATATTCAAGCTAGGATTAGAATGGTTATTGCTTATTTATTTGCACAGTTATTGCCATGGGTTAGAGGTAAGGAGAATGTCGGGGGTTTATTGGTGTTAGGGTCAGCTAATGTTGATGAGCAACTCAGAGGGTATTTAACAAAATATGATTGTTCAAGTGCAGATATTAATCCAATTGGAGGTATTTCTAAGAATGATTTGATTAGATTTATCAAATGGTCGGAAGTGGAATTTAATATGCCAATATTAAATGAATTTATAACGGCGACGCCAACCGCTGAATTAGAACCGATTACCGCTGATCATGTTCAATCAGATGAATTAGATATGGGATTCACATATAATGAATTAAGTATTATGGGTAGATTAAGGAAGGTTGAGAAATGTGGACCATATTCAATGTTTATAAAGTTATTACATATTTGGAAAGATGAAAAGAAACCAGAAGATATTGGAGATAAGGTTAAGAATTTCTTTTGGTATTATGCAGTTAATAGACATAAGCAAACTGTTTCAACACCATCATATCACGCCGAACAATATTCACCAGATGATAATAGATTTGATTTGAGACCATTTTTAATTGATCCAAGATTTGCATGGGGTAGACACAAGATTGATTCAGTTTTAAAGAAGTTAAAGAACAATGAAGAAATCAATACAATGACAGTTGATTAATTTGACCACTTTTTGTTTAATTTATTTAATAAATCTTTTTGAATTAATAAATCTTTATTTAAAGAAGATTGGAAATTTTTAGAATTCCTCTGAAGGAATTCTAATAAAGTAATTGATAACTTTTCAGGTATATCTTGATGAATGAAATGACCCGATTTATTTGAATCGATAACTTTAGTCATCGTAGTTGCAAAAGAATTTAAGTTTGAACCTGAATTTAAGCTATTATTATTAAAAACAATCAATTGATACTTACCTTGCATTTGACCAATCATAAGGTATCTATCAAGGTAATCATTATTTGCTAAAATTAACAATTTTGGGATACTTGAATCAATTGATATAAAATTTGAACTTAAATTAACAAACCAATCATCCCAAAATGGCTTTGAATTCTTTAAATCTGTAATCCAATAATATTTATTATCATCTTTCTTTTTTAATAAGTAAGGTACTGTAAAATAAGCAGATAATTTATTGTTTAATAAATGTTTTTTCAGATGCCAATTAACGGCATCATTTATCGAATTAAAAGATTTTGGTAAAGTCAATAAATAATTATCCATTAAATTTAGAGATTTAATAGCAGTTTCTTCAACGATATCAATACTAATTAGGCCTTTAATTTTGTTTGGAAAATTGATTGAGCTCAGATGATTTTTTAGAGTACTTGTTAAAACTGAAGCACCAAGGGAATGACCAATTAGATAAACATCAACATTATTATTTAACTTTAAAAAATGATTTAAAATGAATATAAAATCCAATGTCAATTGAGCTATATTTAACTCGTAATTTTTTGCTTTATTTAATATATTGGTCTTTCCATGACCTCTAAAATCAAAAGTGAATAAACCTGGGATTGAATTATAGTTTAATTCCTTTGCTTTATTAATAATACATTGATTTAAGACACCAAATGTCATTCCACAAGATCCAGCTCCATGATGAGTTATAAACACTACGGGTGTTTCATTATTTGTTGAAGATGGTGGTGAATAGTACGTTTGGAAAAGGTATTGATCAGATCTATAAATATCATTAATTTTAAAAGCATTGATTATAGAATCAGTATCCAGGTTAACTGGAATTTCTTCTAAGTTCCAACTATTTTCAATTTGTTTGAATTGTGATATCCTTCTTTGAAGTTCACTCATATTTAATCGAGAAATATTAAGAGAAAAAGTGTGTGTGGGTGAAAAAAATATAATATAAAAATACAATCAAATAATATTAGAAATAACATTAAACAATTAAAAAAAAGGGAGATAGATGTATAAATAAAAAATTAGAAATAATAATAGCAGAGTTCTATAGACTGAAATAACCCAAAGAGGAAAACCCAAATGTATGATAAGAAAATAAAATAAAATTAAAAGGAAAATTAAATGAAATGAAAAACCCAAATAAATAATATTAATAATAATAGGAAAAGCCAATAATAATGAAATAATAATGAAATAACAATGACAATAACAATAATAATAATAATAATAATAATAATAATAATAATAATAATAATAATAGTGGAAAATTGAATTGATGAATGAGTGGATGAATAGAAAAGAAGAATAAAATTCAAGTTAAAACTTGAGGAGGAGGATGCTGAAAATGAATAGTTGAACCATCATCATTATCACCATGTTTATAGCAACATCTTTTACCATAAGAACAAGAACCATACCTTTCCCAAGAACGACATAATTTTGTTTTCCAATTCCTTGGTTTTTGAGAAATGTTTAATTCACTAATTCCATGGGCAAATTGACATTTATTATTATAAGGACAATGACCAGTTGATTGAAATTTAGCACACATTTCAGTTTTAAAAAGTGATTTATTAAGTTTGGAATTAATAACTGATGGATCATTAGAATTTCTAGAAGGACTTCTTCTTTGGTTTAAATTATCCACTATTGGACTAGACCAATTTGAGGAGAGTTTTGAAGAAATAGATAATTGATTTCTAAATGAACCACCACTGCCGCCGCCATTGATTAATAAACCATCGTTCAAAAGAGATGAAACATTCGGAGCATAAATATGGTGCTCGTTAAGAGGTAAAGGCATAAAAAGTGAGTCATCATCATTTTCTTGATCTTCATCATCATAATTATCATGATTATGGCTAAATGAATCAAAATTGTGATTATTTATATTCGGTAACTTTGATAAAGGATTTGAAGAAGTTAAGAAAGATAAAGGAGTTGAAGAAACAGAGGAATTGGTCTTTGATAAGGGGGTCGATAAATCTAATGAGCTTTTATTAGATGAGGAGTTGATATTATTATTCCAGATAAGAGTTGATACGGAATCTAACGAGGGATCGGCTTTGATAGAATCTGTCCATATTGATGTATTAAGTTGAATAGTTGGTAATTCAAAGACGTTACCTAAAGAACTTCTATTTGAAATTGAATCATCTGAATAATAATCTGAATGGGCTGGAGTAGGATAGGAAGTGAGAGGGGTAATTTTTGGTAAATAAGAAGAATTCCAAGAAGGCATATATTGATGAGGTTGTTGTTGTGAAGTTGGAGGAGGTGGTGGTGGTGGTGGCTGCTTCATTTTGCTAAAAGTAGTTGTCATCGTTTAATATAAGCTTAATTCTGTTAACTTTATCAATAAAAGAGAAAAGAAAAGATAAAGGGCAAAAAATATTTAAAAAAAATTTTCAATTTAAGAAAATAAAAAAAGAAAAATAATGAAAAAGAAGGAAAAGGAAGGAAAGAAAAGGAAATAAAGGAAAGAGATTAATAGAGATAATAGTAAATAACAAAGAGAGAAATAAAGTGAAGATAATAAAAATGAGTAGAATCACAAGAACTAATAAAAAAGGATCCGATAGAATGTGACAAGAAATTACAGAATTATATAGATAGACATTCGCGCCCTTTTTTCACGCCCCGTTACGTAATCATATAATTATACATTCTGTTTGATATTTGCTTATACTGTGTAAAGCAAGATGTTGAGCAGGGTGTAGGACACTGTGTTTTATTTACTTATACTCTGTTTTCATTATATTTGGGCTTTGACACTTACATACTGTATAACACTTGTACACACCTACGTTTTTTTCTTATAGACGCAGTTTTTTGTTTCTGAGTTCAGGTATTCTGCGTCTTACTCCGCTTTGTGGTTAACGAGATGTGGCTGGTGACCCCGCTTTAAAAATAACCAGCCACGTTCTGTTACGTAATTATCAGGGTTAATTGAAACCCTCACTCCAAGCACGTGAAATGATAGCGGTAATGGACCAATTGCAACTGCCATGTCTTATGTCTTATGTCTTAAGAAGTAGGTATTGGGTATTTGGCATTAAGGTATTAGGTATTGTGTATCAAATATCAATTATTAATATTGATCTCTAGATACTTTCAATGTACATTGATCTAACAGCTGCTTTCTGTTGTAGATGACATGCCAGAAGTAAAAGCATCTTGCTATTACCACCAGTACTTTTACATTTACTATTACTATTACTGCTAGTACTACTTGTAAGTGAAACGGTTTCAGATTGTTTTAAATGAAAATGCCGGTGGAGTAAAAGGTTTTTAATAGGTCTTTCGACACACTCAACATCTGCCCTACTTAAAGGACGCTCACGTACAACCCTCTCATCATCAACCGTGTAGTCCAGAAATATACAGGATATTTCTTTATTTTAAGAAAGAACAAAGTATTGGTTAAAAGACACGAATTTAATTTTTTTTCATTATATACATACACACGTTAAATCAAAAATAACAACAACAACATCCTCATTATTTATTAAGGGTTTCTTTATATATAAGTACAACAAAAAAAATACCACGATATGTTCATTCAATTTCTTGCTATCTTTGGTGCCATAACTGGATTTATATCAATCACTCTGGCAGTTGCTGCAGGCCTTTACTATTTTTCCGAAATAATCGAAGAAAACACTGTTCTAACCAAAAAGACATTGAAAATAACCATTCAATGTTTATCCGTTTTACTTATATTACTCCTCATCTTTGATCACTTCCCCTTAAAGTTAACACTCTTTTCTCTTGTCTCGTATTACGTCTATTACTTAAATTTAAGAAAATTCCCAAATGTTCAATTATCAAATCCAATATTTATCTTATCTGGTATTTTAGCTTTATTAAATCATTACCTTTGGTTCCAACACTTTAGTAATCCTTATGTTCCAACAATTGAGCAACGTCTAGATTCTGATTTCAAAATGCCCCATTATCCTTCCTTTGCTGAAGTTGCCTCATTTTTTGGTATTTGTATTTGGTTAGTTCCATTTGCTCTCTTCATCTCAATTTCTTCCAATGATGGTACTTTGCCATTATCAAATAATGATTTAAATTCTGATAGTGATTCCCAAAGAGTTAAAAAATCTGTCAACTTAGTTAGATCGATTATTACTAAATCTTTGAAAACCATATCAGTTTATTTGAATCTATTGGGTATCAATATCAAATTTGCTAAATCGGATCCTAGTAATCCAAATGAACTTTATATCTAAATAATTGTATATATATATATATATATATGTATGTATGTATGTATGTATGTATTTCATAAGTGGCGCATGCGGCTCTCTTTTTTTGTACCATTTTAAAACGTCCTCCTGCATTCTCTCTGTGTGTGAATATGTGAATGTGGCGCATGCATCTTTTTACTTAACCTCCCTTCTCTTAACAATGAATATATCTCCTTTATCTATTCACAATTATTCAATAAATAATGTTCTATTATTAAACTCTCAAGTAATCATATCTTCAAATAACTCTTTGACTTTCTATGATATAAATAAATCTCTTTTAATTCATAATTCTACATCTCCTTCGAGTATCATTGAAAATTCAATCATTATTAATGACAAATTGACATTATTAAATCAAAATAACGAGTTATGTTTTTATCCAAATGATGAAAACATATGTGGTCCTGTTTACTTTGTTTTAGATAATCAGTTTCTTTGTTATTTTAAGAATAAAACTTTTATTCTATTTCAAATCCCAGCTGAAACCTATATTTGCAACCTTTCAAATTTTAATAATTCTTTAAAAGTCTATTCAATTAACCTATTGAATACTCCAACTTTAGTGTATAGACATTTACTGTTCCATTTTGATCTTGAAACAAATAATTATACTTTTAAAGTACTGAATTCATTTTCAGTTTCATTACCTACTACCATCATCAATCCAACTTTTATTAAACCTATTGATGATTATATTCTCGTTGGCTCTGAAGAATTAGCTCTAGTCGATACTAAATCTAATAAAGTATCAATATTAAAATCCGTTACTCCAAATTCAATCATTTCAATAGCTTCAAATAACAACAATTCAATTCTATTCACAACCTCAAACCACGTTTATTTAATTCAATTATCTAATTTAAATACAGTTAGTAACTCCTTCAAGATTAAAACAAATACCACATTCACTAATATACTCTTTTATTATAAGAATTATTTCTTAACTTATAATAAAAATCACATTCCTGTTCGATGGCGTATTAAATCAAACAAACTGGAGTATCTCGGATCAATTAATCAAAATTCCAGTTTGTTATTTACTGGTATTTCTTGTGTCATACCCCACAATCATTCAAATACTGTGATTCAAACAGATGGTTTCCAGTCCTTCGTTTTATCAAATTTATCTTATTCCTTTACTAAACTATTTGATTTATACATAAATACTAAATTCATTGGATTCATTAACACTAATTTGGTTATCCAATTATCCAATTCAAATTATCAAATTTTATCTCCAATTGGATCACCCTTACTGGAATTTTCAATTAAGGATATAACTCACTTGGATGCTACAATTACATACATCAATGAACACTTTATCGTCTTAACATCTAACATTATATTACATTACACCTTGAATACTGACTCATTTAATGTTCTCAACACCCTTCCTTTTGAGTTATATCAAATTGACAAATCAATGCTCATTTTTTACTCAATGGGTACTTTAACACTATATGAAAATAATGAGTATTTACCAATAGCTAAAGATTTAAAGTTTAACCCCAATATTCCCATATCGTTACACGTAGTTTGGGATCCAGATCTATTTATTTCCATTGGTAATTCTAAAACTTTATTTAATATCACTAGACAAAAGAATGAATATATGATTAATAAACTATCTATTTCTGGACAATCCGCTATTCTTGGAGTGTTCCCCAGTCCAAGTGATATCTCATTAATAACGAGTGAGTCACAATATTATTCCATTAATAAGTCACAGTTTATTAATATGTTTAATATCCCGATAGTAAAGGCCTTTTATATCAAGCAAAATGATCAATTTATTTGTTTAACATTAAAAAATGAATTATTTATTATAAAAGATAATAATAAGGATGTGATTAGTTTATCAAAAATATTTAAATTACCAAAGGTTATAAATATATTCCAGTTTGATAGTCATATTATTATTAAAACTTTTAATCAATTGATTAAGTTAAACTTTTCAAATTTTAGTTTTATAAGCAATAAAATCAATGATGTTATTGTTTATAATGTTGATCTTAAAAATTCCTTAGTTTCCATCGGGCTTAAATCAATCCATTTGTTTTCATTTATTACTGGTCATTTAAAATCTGTTTATTTGAATAAGGATATCATTCATCATGGAAGTCATAATCCTTCAATCTACGCATTCTTAACTCATTCAAAAGATATTTATTCAGTAAGTTGGTATGAAATTATTAATGATAACCTAATTCAATTAAAATCTAACATTCAATCCCAAAAGATCATAATGATAGACTTTAAAAATAATTTAATCCAGTTCAATAATCAATGCTCCCAATTATCCTTTGATTTAAAATCCAAATCAGTTTCATTGACAAAGGGATCATTTCATTCATTAATGAATGATCAGTCTTATTATTCAAAAAGGCAATTAACTTGTTTTATAAATAACAATTCTTTGAAAATAAACGTTTTGTCAAATACCAACATGAAGGATAACAATTGTATATTAATTGACGATCAATTTCGCGCTTGGGTCACATCCTCTCCTAGGTATCTGCTTCATTAACAATAAATTAATATTTCGTCTTTACCTTTAATTTCAAAAATACTAAATTGTTTAATAGTATAACCTATTGGGAGTTGATAATGTAATGGAGGAAGGTTCGTTGAACTAATAATCAGTGTGTTGTTTGATTTATTGAATTTAAATTCATGTTTATATTTTGTTTTAATCTTTATCATATACTTATAATTGTTGATTGTCTCATTGGGCTTCAATTTCGTAGTTGATATTAGATATGGTTGTTCTTCTTTTATAATTTTAGTTTCCTTTGCAATTATCTTAACATTATCCAAGGGTTCAACTTTAGTTTCAATTTTAGTTTGTACATTAGCTTCCACTTTGGCTTCCACTTTGGTTTCATTCTTAACTTCATTCCTACCTTCAACTTTGATTTCACCTTCTGGTGAAGTAGCTTCATCATTTAAACAAATCACTCTTGGCTCATCGATGCAGGTTCTTCTTGGAAATACAATCTCATCTCTATTAACAGCCAATCCTATTTGCTGATCTTCAATTAAATTACACAACCAATACCCTAGAATTATTTTAAATTTATCATTAATTAAACACCAATTGATATAAACGGAGTTGATAATTCCGTCAAATACCATGCATCTTGTACCCTTCAAATGGATGATTCTCAAATCACTTAATTTAATAGGAATCAACCAATCCCTTTGTTCAATCAATTGTAAAACTTCATCAATGGAATTTATTTCATCCTTTGATTGATCCATTTGATCACTTGAACAAATATTAACAAACACCTTGGTCCCAATATCAACACCATTATATTCAACCAATGACTTTGTCTTCAAAACAAACTCAGCTTTAGGTGAAATTCCCATCGTTTCATAAATTTATTGAAAAGAATATCATAATCATAAAAATATCCTTTAAATAAAATCATCTCTTCTTTAAACCTTGAACTGTGTATATGTGTACACATACATATATATAGGCCTTCTTTTTAATGAAAATGTCCATGAGAGAATCTAAGAACAACAACAGCAGAACTCCGTTGGGTTCACCACCATCATGTAACGAGCGATCGCGTTCGTTGTCAAACACTACTCCAATGTTTAATAGGACTAGAGGGTTAAGTATAAATAGTTTAACATCATCTGCTAATTCATCGGTAAATAACAGGAAGGGTATTAACCTTGGACTTAACCTCGTTTCTAGTAATGGAGAGAACAGCGTTAGTCGAACAAGGAGACGGTTATTCCATGACGAACAAAATGAAACAATAAGATCAGAAAGTGCAGAACAAGAAGAGGAAGAAGATAAAGATGCAGATGGTACATCGAATGGATTATCTGATAAGTTTAAACATTTAGCACAAAAGGAACAAGAGATATTAGAACTAAAGAATTCAATTAAGGAATTGATTCAAAGGAAAAGGCAGAAAGATATTGAATTGATTGAATTAAAAAGGGAAATTGAAATCGAATTGATCAAGAGCGTTAAATCGACAAGTAATAATAGTATTAAACAATCATCTAAATCGGTATCTAATATATCAATACAAAGGCATATAATAAAAACTAATATGGAAACATTAAACGAGAATCCATTATTGAATAATAATTCACCAATCACCCAAGAAGAACAACAAGTGAAATCAAATTCTTGGTTTTCAAAACCATTAAGTTACATTCAACAATTTGATAATATGATATCACAAGAATTTGAAAAATTAAACATTTCATTAGTGGACCAACAACAACAACAGCAAAAAGATGATATGATGCATTCAGTTTCGCAGCATCTTTGGACTTTTGTTAATGATGTTAAATCAAATTTATTGGTAACAGATGATAATCATGATCTTTCAAATTCAAAAGTTGTATCTGATTTAATAGATTTAAATTCTCCAAACAAAATGGTCAATAATACATTGATTCCAAGTAGCAGTAAAGGAACAGAAAATGATTTAATTGAATTAAATTCAAATTTAGATGATGATGAAATTGAATTAAATTCAAATTTAGATGATGATGAAATTGAATTATGGGAAACTGAATTTATCGACATTTAAAAATAAATAAGTGTTAATCATTTTTTGAGTTTTTTTTATAAAACTCTATTATTATATAATTGCTTTTTCACTTTTAATAATTCTTCTTTTAAATCATCTCGTTCTTGTGAAACTATATACAAGTGTGCTTCTAGGTCTTTTAATTTAATTAATAATGGATCCGCTTCATCATCTTCTTCTTCTGCTTCTGCTTCTTCTTGTTGTTCTTCCTCTTTCGGTGATTTCATTGAATTATTCGAAAATGTCCTTTTAGAAATTTTTAATTTGTCTATTTCACTTCTTAAAGTATTGTTCTCTTCTTTAACCTTACTTAATTCATTTTGGGAAACATGCAGTGCCTTATACGTTTTATTTAATGAACTTATTGTTTCCCTTTGCTTATTTTCATATTCTTTTAATCTAATATCTTTTATATTGAATTCACTTTCAAGTCTATTAAATTTATCTCTTTGTTCATTTACATATTCTTCTCCTTTTACTTTATTTAATAAATCATCAATCTTTAAGTTTAATAATTTAATAACTTCATTTTCTCCACCTTTTCTCTCGTGTTCCTCATCTCTTCCATTAATAAGTTTAACATTTTCAAGTTTTGAATTCAATATTTGATTTTCATTCTCTAATTTTTTAATCCTTTCTTGATATTCTTCTTCAACTAATAACCTTTTACTAATTTCATTGATTTTGAATTGTTGCTTCTTAATAATTTCATTTAATTCACTTAATTCTTCTATTTTGATAAACTTATTGTTCTCTTCCTTCAGTTCATCCCTTTCACGTGTTAAATTTTTAATCTTTTCATTAGCTTCAAATACTCTTTTATTCAATTCCTCTTTAACGTCACTAACTAGTTGAATTAACCTTTTCAATTTTTCATTATCTTTTTCCATGTACGCTGGTGAAAATGGCATTAAGTGAGACTGTTCTTGAATTGCTTTAATGTTCATCATTGGCGTGCTTGGTTGTTTATATTCTTCAACGTTACCTTCTGGTGATAACCCAGATAATTCGGTTATAGCACTATGGACAATACTTGATTTGTTAGCCTCGTCAACACTATTTGAAACATTTGTAAATTCTTCCGTGTTAGAACTAACAGTTAAATTTTCCTCAGCAGACTTGATTGTATTATCCTCAATATCTTCATATTCCCTTAAAAAAGAAGTTTCATTCTTCATATATTGACCATCATTAACCGAATTTTCTTCTTCTTCTTCTTCTTCTTCTTCTTGTTCTTGTTGTTGTTCTTTTTCATTGTCCTCTTCAACTTTTAAATAGCTTAACCTATGTGCTTGCTTTTGTTCGATGTTTGAAGTGTCTGCAATATCACTTAAATCAAGATTAGATTTTGACGATAATGGAGTTGATGTAATAACAGGATAATTTTCTTTTAAATTAACCCTTTCCATAAATTGATCTAATTTCTTGATATCAAATTCAAATATGACTGAACTTTGATAACTTAATTGATTTTCATCTATAATTGAATCATTATTAAGGTTAACTCCTTCAAAATTATTATCATATTGATCACCCCCCATTATAATTATTCTTTGTTCATTGGAATTAACAGATATAGAATGTCCACATCTTGAACCTGGTGAATACTTCAAATCTTTTTTAATTTTGAAACTATTCAAATTATTTAAATCAATTGCATAGAATTCATTTGATACTAAATCATTTTCCATTTTACCTCCATAAATAAACATAAGATTTTGATAAATTGTAACAGCATGATCTGATAATCCAGGTGGTTGGAATTTTCCATGAAGTTTTAAAACTTCCCACTTGTTATTTAATGGATCAAAACAATACATTTTATTATTAATCGTTGATCCATTATTTCCTCCATAAATATATAATTTATTATTAAAGGCAACCATTGAATGATTTGCTAATGGTGGTGGTATATCTCCAGTACTTTCGATTTTTTCCCATTGTGTCTTTGGGTTCCTAAAATTAGATAAATCAAATTTCCAAATATCATTAAAATATTGATCATCCATTTGACCACCAAATACATATAAATAACTTAACCAATGACCAGGTTTATTATTAAGTTCAAAATTTAAAACAGATATTTGATGACTATATCTTCCATCTGGTCTTTCACCCTCAGGTGAAGTAATTGTCCATTTCAATGACGAAATATTGAAAAAATATAATCTATTATCTAAATATTGATCATTTTCGTCAATAACAGTATCGCCACCAAAGATAATAAAGGCGTTACCGACTAAAATTGAAGCATGACCTGTTCTTGGTGATGGAACACGTTCAAAATTTTCAATTGGAGATGCAATATAGGAATAAGATATTGTATTGAATTCATCATTTCCTCTTTGTTTAATTGGCTCAATTACCCACATATCGCCATAAACTGCATTTGATGATAAGCCACCCATTAAATAAATAGCTCCTTGATCAGATGTAATAGAGGACGCTGCATGACTAAACCTAGGGAATGGTGAATTATAAAGCTTTTTCTTAATCCATGGGGTATTTAACTCAATGGTAGCCTTACCAACAGAATCAGAAAGTAAATTAGTTGAATCAACTCTAGTACCAATATTTGATCCATTGTTATTGTTATTATTTTTATTATTATTATAATTATAACTCACATGTCTTTGGGAATATTCGTTACTTCTAACACGTCGTGAATCACCAACACGATTAACACCACTACCAATAGCACCAGCAGTATCTGACAAGCTAGTATTTGCTAATAGCTGACTGCTGCTTTGGGTAGTGGGATGAAGTTTATCTGATGAAGATCGATTATTCTTTCTTCTAAATAAACCAGCCATTGTTGTCGATTCCTTTTCTTACGTTCTTAGGTCCAAGTAGTAGGAGATAGTACAAAATAAAGAGTGGACAATAACCAAATCAGTGTAATTTCCCTTTACAATAATTAAAGAGAAAATAAGGGGTCTTAAAGGGGAAGAAAAAAAAATCGAAAATTTTGTTGAAATTATATAGCGTGATGATGAAGTCATCTAGAGAAGCCACCAAACCAATCTCCCTCTCCATCAGTGCTGTCACTGTCATCACTGGCGTCGTTAACGTGCCATTGGGAGGTTCTAGTTGTAGTACCATTACTAAAGAGTATCCTGTTCAAATCCGGTTTTGATTTCGTTGTGTCTTGGTGTTGTTCAATAACCTCATTCTGTGATCCTCTCACCATTAAATTCTTATTAGAAGATGATATTAACATTGGTTCCTCCATACCACTCATGACTGAAGATGTAGATGTAGATGTAGACATAGATGGCATCATCGCCACTGAGTTCAATTTGTAGTTGGATCCAAGAAGTTTCGATAGACTTGGATTCGATCTCAATGGTTTCTTTGAAAATGTACCCTGTAAAACAGGTGCTGGGAATGGATCCTTATTAGCAGTACTATAATTATGTGATTTCAATACATTATTAAGTCTTTTTCTTATTCCAAAGGATAAAATACCATTTTCCTTGCGTTCTTCATCATCACCACTTGAACCAGAATCAACATCCCCATATTCTAATGATGATTCATCAGTTATTGTTGAGCTATAATTGTAATCATCGTTAATATGAATATTTGCAATATTCTTTGGTACTAAATCTTTTAAACTTTCATTAGTTCCAAATCTTTTAAATAATTTGGCACTATCATCAAATTTGTCATTATTAGCAGTGGCATCATCATCGTAGTTGGTATTATTGTTGAAAAAGTATTCACTTGTAAATGTATTAGTACTATTATTATTACGACTAAGACCTATTCTTTGTTCATTCTTTTTATTAAGTTCATCTTTGAAAAAATGTGAATATGGATCCATATCCATATCTAATTCATTATCAGGTTTAGAGTAAAAGTTACTTGTATTTAAAAGGAATTTTGTTTTATTTTCTTCATTAAAAGAAGAAAGTGATGATATTCTTCCTCTGAAGATTGGTTGTGCATTCTTTTCTTCGTCTGATGATGTTGTTATTTCACTACTTTCACTATCACTATCACTACCTTCAAAATAACTATGTAATTTATTCAAATCAATAAGTTTTTCATCATCTGTATCTCTATTCAATAAATATAATTGTTTTGATGATCTAGTTTGTTTTAATGTTGCGATTCCTCCTTGTTCATTCTTATCAGGTTCCTTATCTCCAATATTAACTGTATTTCTTCTCTTTCTTCTTCTTCTCCGTCTACGACGATGTCTAGATCTTCTAGCATTCTGTGGTATACTTTGAATGATGGTTGTATGACCAGTGGTACCAATTGTTAACTCACTCGTTAGATTATCAGGATCCAATTTCGTCATGTCAATTGGTTGATCGAGAACTCTATAAAATTCTTGATCTGATACAATACCTAATAATTCGTTTAAATTAAAATCATAATCCATTAACTTAAAAACCGATCTCCTCTTATCAGATTGTTTGAAATAAATTGGTGTACAAAGTGGAACTTCATTAAAAATTGATCTACCTAATAATATTTGTAAGATTGTTGAAATAACTGCACCATGTGAAACAACGAAAACAACTGTTTCCTTGTCCAATTTAGGGTCTTGCTTAATATAATAATATTGTAATAAATAAATTAGATAATGAAAACATCTCTTAGTAAACTTTTGTGGTGATTCACCATATTCTCCACAATGACCTAATTGATTGTAAGACCAAGTGGTATCCTTGACACTTTTTAACTGATTCCTTGTTTCATCATTTAAAACCTCATTATTCATGGTATAATTCTCTGGTTGGTTCAAATATGCATTGACATTATTGATCATAGAATAACCATCATCATTAGGTGGTAAATAATTCAAACTGTAATTCTCATTAAGCCATTCGGATAATGCTTGATCAACACGTAATTTAACCTTTGGGCGTTGATTGTTATCACCAATTTGAAATTGTTTAGATTTTTTTATTTTATCCAATAACATTTCTGATGTTTGAATACATCTATTATATGGAGATGAATGAATAGTAATTGCTGTTGGTCCTTTACTTGTTGGAATATCACTTTGTAGTCTTTTAAATGCATTCTCTATTTCTTCTGACGCTCCAATCGGATCTAAAGGAGGGTCAAAATTTGATAACCAATTACATGATTCTTCGTCGGTTAAATCCACCTTTGAGTGACCAGGAGATCTACCATGCTTTGGCTTATCTATACGTGAAGCATGTCTTAATAGAATTATATGCATTATTTTCTATTGGTTTCTTCGTCTGGCAATAATAACTTAACAATAAAACCTCTCTCCTTATTACTCGGATATTAAGATATTAATAACAAATACCTATATTTCTTTATAGAAAACAGCAAACAACGGGGGGATGGAAATGTGTATATTTGGATACTAGATAAGGGAGTGTATGTATATAATAAAAACGTTCGAGAGAGAGGAAAAGAGAACTGAAAAGGGGGAGTGGAACTAAACGTAAAAAAGTTGAAGATAGATGTTAACACACTCTTATTAATAAATAGAAAAGACCCCTGGATGTATTGCAATAAAAAAAGACCCCCGTGGTGTTTCCTTTCTTGCTATAATAAAGGAGAAAGTTGATGATGAAATCATTTTTACTTTTTTCAGACTTCGTTCCCCCCTAACGAAAACAACTCGGTACGTTTGTTTCAAAATTCACGTTTAAATAACAAAAGTACTAGAAGGTGTGAGAGGTTGAGAGTACTTGAAACATAACCTAGAGATCGATGTTTATATAAAAGGATAAAAACATCAGGTTTTCATCACCATAGCTCAATCCGTTGTTTTCTATACTTTTATTTATATATTAACAATACGTCATTTAAATTGTATATATTCAAAAACGTTTATACAGATAGAAGGAAAGAATATTAAGAGGTTCTAATAGAAAGATAGAACGCTAATGTTACAGCTTTCCTTTATGTTCAATTTTCAAACTTCCATTTGGAGCATTCGAAGTTAGAGTAACAACGGAATTCATTACTGAGTCCGTTTTTATGTTCAGGGTGAAATGTGGTGACGTGAACCTCAGGATAGTTATTTAGAACTTCTTCTCTCATACGTTCACCAGTACAAGTGATCAATTTAGATTTGGAATCTTTTAAAAGAGCTAAGGCTGATTGACTAGATTTCTTTTGACATTCAATTTCAAGAAATGGTGGATCAATTAATAATCTATCAACTTTACCCTTCAAGTCATCCCTGAAATTCAATGGCGCATTATAATCATAAAAACCAAAGTGACTAGCGCCTGAAAGTAATTCAAATCTCTTGTCGAATTCAAACAAATAAATATGCTTTGTTGGAATTGTCTTTGGATCCTTTTTATTCATAATGGCATAAACAGATGGTGCACTGGCAATACAAATAACAGTATCTTCATCTGCTCCTTCGAATAAAGCATCGAGTAATATTTCCGCTGTTTTATCGCTATACCAAAATTGTGAAAGCTGCCAATCTTCTTTAAAATCATCAATGGTTAATTGGTTTCTTTCGTCAAATGCGTCTTCAGCTTGTTGATACATCTTTGCAAACTTTTCATTTCTTTCACTTTCTTCATTTCTAAATTCAGCTAATGCTGCAAGAGCATTTGCAGATAAGGTACTATATCATAGTCATAAAATGTTAGTAAAGTCATATAATCTTTTTTCAAATAAATAATAAATGTTTTAAATAAAAAAAACATTTCTTTGATTATTTTTTTACTTACATCATCTCATCGTCTGACATTGTTATTGCTGGCTGTTATAGAAGAAGGAAACCTAGGTGTTACATTCGACAAACATTTTTTCACTTTTTTTTTCTTCACTATAAGGTTGGATTAGACGTATTACGTAACCGATCTGTCAAATTGAAGCTGTCGATAAGTTGAAGTGCATGCAACAAAGAAAGAGTCTATATGCAATGGCTGCTTCTTGTTACTTTTTGACCGTTAATATGCCCTAGTGCTAGGGATAAAATTTCGACATTTAAAGAGGTATCGTTGCCCTTGGTTCACATGGATTATTAATGAGCGTTTTTTTCTTTTGTTACAATATTGAAGGCATAGTGGCTATGACTAAGAAAGAGCATGACGTATTAGACATTGATCAATATGAAGTAATAAGTAATTTTGACTCAGAATCTATTGCAAACTTTGAAAGAAATTTAGATAAATTCACTGATAGTTATGAGTATATAAAGCTATTAAGTTTGAAAAACCCACATCACATAAAAACGTTTGATGAAGGCTATCAATTGCAAAAATTTGACAGTTTAATATATTGGTCCTTTCTAGCCTTGGGAGTAAACACAGATTTAGTTGATCATAATAATATTCATGATTTTGAATTTCAAAAGTTTATTGAAGGTCCATTACCAAGGGTGGTGGATGATGAACTTAAGATTGATTTAATAAGGGATTGGATGGAATATCTTATAGAATCCATTGACATTGGCCCTTTTCAAATGCCCATAATTAAACCACAAGGTAAACTTAAGTACCCAGTTGTCGACTTCAATGACGATAACGATAGTGCATTTGTTTCGTTTGATGATATTCAGTACTTTGAGAGAAGATATATGAGAAAATTTGGTGAATTTTTAATAAGATGTCCAGTTGATTGTCCTAATTGTTTCAAATCTCAGCTGGGCAAAAATAAGATATGGGATTGGGACTGTAAATTAACTAAATTTGGATGGAAGCTTTTGAATATTTATCGATGGTTAAATGAGGATATCAAGAATAGACAATATCAACTAGGTATAATTGAAAAATACTACGATTCTAAAATGGAAACTCCCTGGTATTATGAGCCGCCTTTGCCAAAACACTCGGTCCATTTCCCATGCTCTGCTGTAGAGGACACGTTTGTTAATGATGACAACAAATTCAGTGAAAAATGGAAACAGCGGTGCTGAGCAGTTTTACCCAATCAGGAAAGCATAGTCGGCGGTTAATGTTAATATTTATGACTCTTCTGACAAAACTTAACTTTTGTTTGATATACACTCTTTTCTTTATAAACACACACTTTTTATTTCAACTACAATGGTCTTCGACATCAGTAAAATAGCTAGAGCCAATATTCTAGCACTTGAACCTTATAGATGTGCTCGTGATGACTTCAAAGAGGGAATCTTATTAGATGCTAATGAAAACACACATGGTCCTTCATTTGATAAGATGACTGAGTATGAAAAAGAATTGGAATTGAACAGATACCCAGATCCACATCAGCTACAATTGAAGGCACAAATTTGTAATTACAGGAATGAAGAACGTAAGGTTGCATCACCATTAAAACCAGAAAATCTTTGTCTTGGTGTTGGATCTGACGAAAGTATTGATGCTCTAATGAGATGTTGTGTTAAACCAGGAGTGGAAAAAATGATTATTTGTCCTCCAACATATGGTATGTACAATGTTTGTGCTGTTGTTAACGATGTTGCAACTGTTAAGGTTCCATTAAACTTATCTACATTTGAAATTCAACCATTGCAAATTCTTAAGGCTTTAGAAGCCGATAAGGGTATTAAACTAGTGTACATTACATCACCAGGTAACCCAACGGGTAAAAAGATCAGTGAAGACATCTTATTGGAATTATTGAAAGGTGTGGAAACCTCAGAATGGAATGGATTAATTGTCATGGATGAGGCGTATATTGATTTTGCACCAAAAGGTGAATCTATTTGTACACTAGTGAATGAACATCCTAATTTAGTTGTTTTTCAAACCCTTTCAAAGGCATTTGGTTTAGCTGGTATTAGACTTGGTATTACATTTGCTACACCAGCAGTTTCACGGATGTTAAATTCAATGAAATACCCATATAATATTTCAAACTTGACAAGTGATATCGGGTTAAGAGCGACAACTCCTGAAAGTTTAAAGGAAATGCAATTGAAACTTGATAGTATTATTAAGCAGCGTGCTATTGTTTTGGAAAAATTAACTAGTTTGAAATACATTGGTAGAAACATTGGAGGCTTAGATTCTAATTTTATTTTGATCGAAATTTTAAACAAGGACGGCAACCCGGATAATGAAGTTGCACATAAGGTTTACAAGAAATTAGCCAGTGAAAGAAATGTTGTTGTCAGATTTAGAGGTACCGAAATTGGATGTTATGGATGTTTGAGAGTTACCATTGGTATAAAAGAAGAAAATGATAAGTTAATTGAGGAATTTGAATCGGTTCTTAATGAAGTGATTAATAATAATAATTAATTAATTAATTAATGAAATAAATAAATAAAGTATTGTATATATATATATATATATATATATCTATAGTTTAATTAAATTCAATTCAATTCAATGCCTTTCTAGCGAAATTTGGTAAAACAAAGGAAGCTTCATGAATTTCCTTAGAATAGTATCTGTAAATATCCAATTCGGTTTCAGTTGGGATTGATCTAACTGGCTTCTTGACGTTGGCATTTGGATCCTTAGAACAAACCATGAAACCAATTTGACCGGTTGGGTAAGTTGGGATAGTACAGTAAGCATAGTCCACAACAGGGAAAATTTGCTGACAGCTCTTCTTGACATTCTTAATAATATCAAGGTGAACCCAAATACTTTCACCTTGAGTAGTAATGACACCGTTTTCAGTTAAGGCATCAGACAAGAGTTGGAAGTAAGGCTTTTCAAATAATGCAGCAGCAGGACCTTCAGGGTCAGAAGAATCAGTAATGATAACATCAAAGGTATTTTGATAATCCTTAAGGAATTGGAAACCATCTCCAACATGAACCTTAACCTTTTCATGTTCAAACCCAGCAGCTAAATGAGGTAAGTATTTCTTAGAGTTAATGATAACACCTTCATCAATATCACAAAGAACAGCTTCTTCAACACATTCATGCTTAACTATTTCTCTAAGGACACCACCATCACCACCACCAATAACTAAAACCTTCTTTGGGTTTGGATGAGAATTCATTGCTAAATGCGTGATCATTTCTTGATAAGCAAATTCATCTCTTTCTGTAGTCTGAATGGCACCATCCAACACCATCACCTTACCATAATCGGTTGATTCAAAAACCAATAAATCTTGATACTTAGTTTGTTCAACGTGAAGAATTTCCTTCACACGAAGAGACATCGCTTGACCAGGCCACATAGTATCTGAAACTTCGGCAAACCAGCCGTCTTTAATCATAGGGTGAGTAAGTTGTTCTTTGGACATAGCTAAATAGGCACTTCTTTTTTTTTTGCGGGGAGAGACCACTTAGTAAAGGAAAGTTACAGAAGAACAGAGTTGTTACAAAATAGGAGAAAATTTTTTTCTGACAAATAAGAGGTATTTATAATCTTTGATGATAACAATAATTTTTTAAAACTTCTTTTGCTTGTTGTTGAGCTTGAAGTTGTCGAACCTGCTGTTGTTGTTTCCTTGTCCTTGATAGGACCCTTGTTATGTAGAGATATAGCCCGTTGCCAAGCTCCGAATGGCATCTCTCAACGGCCTTGCTGCAGCTGCGTCCACACCGCGGCTAAGTAATTAGGGAGTCGATCGACGCTTATGTAATTTTATTTATAAGCTTACCTAATCAAAATGTAATGATTAGTGATTGACTTTAAGCACTATAAAAGAGAGTATTAAGCCATAGGTAATAATAATATCGCTATTTTTTTTTATTCTGTAATTATTAAATTATTAATAGAAAGTTATTAAGTAAATTAAATCAAGAAATAACAATAATGGTATCATTAAGAAGTATTTTAAAAGCTTCACTTACAATGGAACAAGCAGAAGGTGCTGGTGCAAGAGTCAGAAGATCAATTGGATCATTATCAATGAGGAATTTTTCACCATTCCTTATGTTAGATCACTTTTTTGTGGCACCAGATGCAGGATTTCCAGATCATCCGCATAGAGGTCAGGAAACTATCACATTAGTTATGAAGAATTTTATGTTACATGAAGACTTCACAGGAGAATCAGGAGTTTTAAGACCTGGTGATTTGCAATTCATGACTGCTGGTAAAGGTATTGTTCATTCGGAGATGCCATATTCAGAAGATGGTTCTAAAGTTGAAGGTATGCAATTATGGGTTGATTTACCAGAAGAACTTAAAAACTGTGCACCAAGATATAGAGATTTGAGAGCAGAAGAAATTCCTATTGTTAAACCAAACGAAAAAGTTGAAGTTAAAGTCATTTCAGGCAAGTCTTATGATGTTGAATCAGTTAAGGATTTAGCTTACACACCAATCGATTATTATTGGTATACAGTGCAACCTGGTGGAGAATTTCAACAAGAAATGTCAACAGACTACAATTCATTTTTATATATCCTTAATGGATCACTTGAAGTCAATGGTAAAGTTTATGATAAATTTAACACGATTTACTTCAATAGGGATGGTGATACCATTAAAGGGTCTGTTCCATTGGATTCAGAGAAGACAGATTTTGTTTTGATTGGTGGTAAGGCACTTAAACAAGAGATTGTTCAATATGGACCATTTGTTTCAACAACGAAGGAAGGAATTTATCAAGCATTCCAAGATTATCAATCTGCTTCAAATGGGTTTGAGAAGGCGAAACATTGGTCTTCAGACATTGGTCATGGTGTTTCAACTGGTTTATTTAGAACAAAATCAAATGAGAATTTAATTAGTCATAATTTACCGCTTGCAGCAATTGATAGAAAAGTCATTTCAAATATTGAAAAGGATGAATTATGAACTGAATATTTGATGATGAGTAAATAAATAAATATATAAAAATAAATGCTTCTTTAATATTCTTTAACTTTTTTCCTAAGTGGCATTATTTATTTTATATCGGATATTTTATATACAATAAATTCTTTTTACTGAGACAAAAATAAAATTATATGACACACAAAAAAAAAAGAAAGCCCGATGCGGGGGTCGAACCCGCAGCCTTTTGATTAAGAGTCAAACGCTCTACCGATTGAGCTAACCAGGCCTGTATGCTATTCAATACGCTTTACATATTTAGTACAAATGATAGGTAAAGTTTTTTTAAAAGCCTTAACCTTTTCTTGGGCTCTTTTCCCCACTTTTCTAGTTCAATTTTAAAAAAAGATAAGTCATTAAAAATATAACTTTTGTTACGTAATAATCAGCTTAATTATATAGGTATAAATATGGGAATAGGTTGTGTAACACCTTGTAATGATCATATACGTCTTGTTTCTTTCTTTTCTTGATAAAGTGACTTATGCTCAGTATAATCCTTAATCATTTTCACACATTCCTGTTTATAGAACCTATTTCACTGTAATTCAAATAGTTTAATCAATGCTTGGTATTTTCTTGAGTCAAATGACGTTGTAAGAATATCTGAAGTATTATATATCCCATTTGTGCTAATAAATTTCTGAATTACACCCCCTTCTTTTGCAGCATCAGATATATACATATACTCTGCTTCGGTTGAAGATTCTGCAATTGTTCTTATCTTTCTTGAATTCCAAGCAATAATACTATCATTAAGAAATACAATGTATCCAGCATGTGATTTTCTATCATCGATATGGTTAATCCAACTGTCATCAACAAAAACAGTTATTCTACAATCTTTTTTTTTCATCCTAATCTTTAATTGTGGACTCTTTAGTTCCATAAATATATCCAAAGTCTTTAAAACATTTATTAATAATATTATTTGTAATAAATTTAATACTACAATGTTTTGCTTGCAATAAGTACTGAATAACTCTATATGCAGCTTTCAAATGTGATTCTTTCGCTGATAATAAGCATAAAGATAAGTAAGATACAGAAGAGAAATGTCTGGTCTTCCCATTCTTGCAATAAATAATATGGTGCCTAGAATGGATCCATAAGTATTTTTTTCAATTGTAGATTGCAATGATAATTTAATGAGGTTGTTTAGTTTAACATTTAAATTTAAACCTAGAAGAATATCAAGTTTCACCTTTATCAGTTGAAATAATCGACAAGTTGGTTTTGGGAATATGAACAAGTTTTCTTTAGGGCTCTGTTCTTGTTCTGGTAGCCTTCTTGTCCAATTTTATCATGTGTACTGGTCGAAGCATTTGATTTTGTTAATTCCTTTGATTGCGGTGGTGTTGTATGGGTTAATTATAATCTTTCTTTTGGTGATTTTTGGGAGATAATGTTTTCGAGTTTTACTTGATTCCCTTCTTTTCTTTACGATTAGATTAGTCTTGGGTTACTTGCTTTTTGAAAGTTGAGAATTGTTTATAAAGATACTACGTTTTTTGACGTTAGATAATCTCTTATTCAGTTCTCTAGGAGAAGCTTTTGGCGTTGATTCTACTGATCCAACATATGGAGTAGTTTTAATTACTTCAATATTTGCAGGATTCTCTTTGTGCACTGGAGTTTCTGTCATGCCATTAACTTGAACAGTTGTGTTCTTAATATTAACATCCCTAGACTTATTCCCTTTTGCTTCTTTGTTTGGATTATCTATTGCTGTTTCGTGTTGGAAGACGTCTTTAGCAGGCGCTTCAGCAATAAGTATATCTAAATAATCAGAAGACATTTCCATGTCTGATGATTCATTTGATAACTCAGATGTATTATCAATGAATGTCGAAATTGGTACAGTCGACTCATTTGCCTCTTGGGTCATAAAGACATCATATTTCTATCATCTTTATTATTCTTAAATTTTGATTATTCTTCAATGTGGATTCATCTGGATCGGCATAGAATGGATCACCAAAGGTATTAAAATTATAAAAATCAACATTATCCGGAGTGAAAGGATCTTTTTCATATTGTTGTTCAATCCAATATTTGTTCATTGGAAATATATGAGTTAAGGGTTTCCATGCAGAGGAAGTTTCAATCTTATCATTTTCATTGTCATATGCTATTACAATTTTATTGGAATTATTTTCCAAGAATAAAGTATGCAGTTAGTATTGTATTTCATCCCTCTATGTTTAAAACCAATTGCTCTCTCTGTAAGTACACTTATCGATAATATAAATGATATGCCAAATAAACCCACTTCAAAAAGTTGAAAGCATAAAATGTGATGCATATTTATTATAGTTACTTGATATGTTTACAATTAAGTGCAAAACTATTAATGTGCAAAACTATTAATGTGCAAATAAATAAAGTAAATCACTGTTACTATTATCAATACTAATACTGAGCTAACATAAATAGTTGTAATATACTGTATAATACCTAATGAAAATTGCTAAATTAAATTGTTGGTTCTACCATCCATATATGATTCGTATTAAAATGTTTTCTTTTTAAGAAGGGCCAGTATACAGTCAAAAAAGCTACTAATTACAACGATAAATGTATTAAAAAACTAACCCAAATTACCCATTTTATTACCACTACCCTTCTTATGAGTATCAGTAAATTCATCCCATTCTCTTAATCTATAAGTTTCTGAATCTTGATAATTAATATCATCCTCATCAATCTCACGTTCAGGCTCTTGAGGTTTAACCATGCCACCATTTGCCATTTCATAATCAACCAATTCTTCAACTGTCATGGTTGGTAATTCTTGTCCTGTTCCAAAAACTTTTGATCTTAATAAACCTCTCTTATCCTCTTGTGAACCAACAATTGTAAATGGTTTTAAAACCTTACCTTCTTTACTTAATAATTTATTATTATTAATTGATAAGTTTTCAACTTTATCAGTGAACGTTTTATCAAATTTTAGATTTCCCGTTAATCTACTATCTTCTTCTTCATTTGGTAACTCTTCTATTTGCGAATCACTTTTAATTATATTTTCTAACATCTCCTTTTCCATAATTAATGAATCTAACATTGATGTTGCCTTAATAATATACAATTGAATTCTTTTAATCCATTGAGATCTAATAACGTCTTCATTTTCAATATCATCATTTAAAACTTGTGACTCAACCAAACCCTTTGATTCTTCAACAAGAGATTTCTCCAATTGCCATTTTGTTATCTTTGCCTCTCTTCTACCCATTGGGCCTGAATTATTATAAAGTTCACCTTCGAATTTATTTAAATCAATTGACTTTTCATCATTAGATTTAAATTTAATATATGTTTCAATCCATTTGTTAATATATTTAAACATAGGTAATACATTATTATTTTTATCTAATAGTAACCCCAAACTATTAATCAAGTTGAAGAATTTTAATAATAAATTTTCAATAATATTTATAATAATACATCTAAATTTATTCCTCTTCGAAGCGATTTCTGGTGTATTTAACATGATCATTCCGTTTTGATCAACAATTTCAGCTTGTTTAAAACTAATTGTTATATATTTAAGTGAACTGGTTGATATTTCATTGATTGATTCATTATTTGAGAATAAATTCAAATTATTGATCAATTCGTTCAGTTTAACAAATTCATTTTGTATATTGTTAAATGATAATTGATTCTTAATTGGAGCTTGAGCTTGTTCTAATAATTTATTGTACTTTTCTTGTAATAAGGACATTTTACTTTTGAATATTATGAAGGATAAAACTCTCAACGTCAGCAACCTTTTTTTTTTTGTTCTATTCATTTTTTTTTTGTTTTAACTCACTCTATATAAAGGGATATTATATTACTACTACTTAAAGAATTCAAATAAGTATAAGCATTTCATTTATAAATAGTATCTTTAAATATTAGGAGTACTTTAAAATATATACAAAGCCCAAGAAATACCATTCGTTACAATGTCCTAGATATGTCCCCCCATCTCTTCTTAATTTTCAACTTTAATCTTTTTTTCTATATGTGTTGTTTCATTACTTAAATCAATTGATTTACGTTTCCCTGATTTTAATGTCAATAATTCATTTTCTATCATCAATAATTTATTTTTTGATTTCAAATCATTTGATTCTAATTCATTAATTCTTGATTGATATAATTCATTAACTAATTCTAATTCATTAATTCTTGTTTTCAATTTCATATTTTCTTCAACTATAATTTGATTATTATTTTTACATTCGTCATTTAAACAAATCGAAGAGTTTGATCTACTTGATAACAATGAGAGTCCCATTTTACTGTTCGCAGTCGCTGAAGTTGACGGCGGAAGTGTATTTTGAGATCCATTACCTCCATACATCATAGATGTCAGAGATGGTAAATGTTGAGAAGAGTTTGGAGGTGAAGAAGGTGATTGTAGCTGTTGCGATTGTTGTGATTGTTGTTGAATGTTCTTTAATGGAGGTAACGTTGTCGATGGATTTAATGATTCTGATTTCTGTTTTGGTGATAATAGATTATGAAGTTGAGTTGGCTCGGGGGTCCTATTAATTGGTGGAGAGTGACTTCTTGGTCTTGAAATATATGAAAATGGAGGTAATTTATTCTCTAAATTAGCAGTATTATTAATATTATTGATTGGAATTGGTGCATTCAATTTGATACCTGGGATAAAATCAGAATTTGGAGTTTGTCCTTGAGACATTGTTTCTAAGGCACCGGCAGCATTTAAAACGGCATCTTTCTTCAAACTATTCATAGAAGAGGATCTTTCAGAAGATTGAGATTGAGATGGAGTCGGATTAAGTTTTGGAGGAGTTGCAGTTGATAACAATAAAGGAGAAGTAATTCTATTCAGATTAGAAACAAATTGAGTTGGTGTTGAATTTGGATAATGAATTGACTGAATGGTATTACCTTGAGCTTTATTAATCCAAGCATTTGTAGTTGCAAATGTATAAGGAGTTCCTGGATGATTATTGATAAGACCATTTGGTTGAGATCTTGGTAATAAAGGCAAAAATGAAGGAGAATTCATACTATTTGGCTGTAAAGGCTGTTGTTGAATTGGTATTGATTTAATATTTGAATCTAAATTATCATCATTTTTAATAGATTTATTAATTAAATCATTCTTAACTAAGCTTTTCTTTGAATCACCAACGGAATTATTTGTAGATTTTGTATCATTGTTGTTACCGAGTTTTGAATTCGGTTTGTATTGTTTTGGTAAAAACTTATTTTTACCATTCGATGAATCTTTATCTTTTTGATTATTTAAAGATTTATTACTTGAACTATTATTATTTGAATTATTATTATTATTATTATTCTTAACTCTATTTCTTGATTTAATAACATCCGATTTCAAAGAAATAGGTCTAGGACGACCATGTAATTTTAAAAATAAACCACAAGCATTACAAAGAACTTGACCCATTTCATCTCTTCTCCATAATGGTGTTGTTTGAGTTTTGCAATTTTTACAAGTCGGAGTTGTGATATTCTGTTTAGTTGTAGTTGAACCATTAGCTTGAGTAGTTGTTTTTGTTTGGGCATTAGGTTGATGAATAGCTTCCGTATCCTTTTTAACACCATTTTGAGGTTGCTTTGAATTTAATGGAGATGATAAATCTTGATTCCTGGAGATAGGGGGAGTTAGATGTTGAAGTGGAACAACATTACTATTGCTATTGCTTAAAGGGGTAGAATCCATAGAGACGGCCGCACCAGAACTATCGGCGGAAATAGCAGAGACAGTTGTTGATGAAGTGACTGAATCCATATTGATAGATAAAAAGAACAGAGATATGAAGATTAAGAAAGGAAGTGAAATTTTTCGATAATGTTGAGATCAAAAAAAATTTTTTTCTTTGAAATCGAAACGACGCCAAAAAATAATTTATAAAGCTCAGCTGAAAGATAAAAAAAATCCAATGTAAAAATGAAAGAAAGACAAGAAAATGTAAAAGAATTGATTATACAAAAAAATACTCAGTGTAAACAAATGTATAGATACAAAAAGGATAGACTTATATTTAAATAGCTTTTATTATTTTGTATTTATCTTACTCTTTCTCTGTTGAGCATTTGAAGATAAAGAGAAAAGTCAAGTTGCCGGAGAGAAAATATGAAAAAACGAGCGAATTGATTTGAGCATCAAAAATCACATTTTATATAAGAAAGAGCAGAAGTGTGGTATCTGTGTACCATAGTAGATATTATTATTTACCTAAGCCGACTGAGTTCAATGAAGGTGTGTTTATATAAATATGTGTTTACATGAACTTATTCAAAAAACTTATCCAACTATATAGTTATATATATCTATAATATATATATATATATTTATCTTCAACATTTATTTATCTTCGATATTTGTAAGGTAGTGCATAATTTATCTAGGTAACACAACAAAGGAATAGTCACTATTGTTTCCCCTTTTCTATCCGTATGCCCCATAATACTTATGAACTTATATTTATTTATTCAGATGGGTTGTATGATACGTTTATCAGTTTTTTTTGCTCAGCATAAGGAATCCCTATTCTTGCCCCGTTTCTAAAAGTATAAAAGAAGAGAGAGGGCACATTCACTATCTCCCTCTCTACTTAACACTCTATACTCTTTCCTTCTTTTGTTGAACATAACCAACACTAGTTGCTATCTTTTAAAAAAAGCATTCTTACTCTTTTATATCTTTATACATGGTGTCAATTCAAAAGTTTATCTTAGCTAATTCTATTTCATTAGCTCTTGTTCTTGCTGATCCAGCTCCTGTTAACACAGACTCTAATAAAAAGGCTGTTGCAAGAGCCCACCTTGATCAAGGTCTTGCTAAGGGAATTATTGAGTTTACTGCTAAGAATAAGGATCATTTAGTTGACGTTCATTTAGACACTACAGGATTACCAGAAAACGCTGGTCCTTTCTTTTATCATATTAAAAAGGGTAAATGTAAGGAAGGCACTGATATTTTAAATCCATATAATTCTCAATACAATTTATGTGATGATTTAAATGATGATTCTGAATGTGCCATTGGTGATTTGAGTGGTAAACATGGATATATTAATACTACATGTTTTGAAACAGAATACCAAGATGCCTATTTATCCTTAAATAAAAATAACAGGGCTTTTGTTGGTGGTAATTCTGTTGTTATCTTTGATCAAAATAAGAAAGAAATTTCATGTGGTAATATTAAGATGGTTAGAAAGGCAAAGTTATCACCAAGAGAGTTGGCTGAAGAAGAAGAGGGAGAAGAAGAAGAAGAGGAATCTACGATTGCCTACAGCAACGAAGGAGAGAACAGTTATAACCACAAAACTAACAGCAACGAGACTAACACTAATTCTACAATGTGGGAAGAACCAACTGAAGAAGAGCATGACTACTATGACTCTGGTGCTCTGCCTAGAGCTTCTCTCTGGCGTTCAGCACTCGTTGGCCTTGTGGCTGGTGGTGGCGTTGTTGCGCTCATCTGAGTTCAATTAACCCCCACGCGAAGAAAAACCATGCCACCTATTTTTTTATTTTTTCCTTTATTATCTAGAAGTGTCCTCTTAAGTAGTTAATTAAATAATAACACCATTCTTCTTCATTTATTTAATTATATATCGTATAACCTATTGATAAACCAAGAAGTCAATAACCAATTGCTCTTAAAACTACAATGACTATCATCATAGCTTCTCTGTATGTATCCCTAATAGCATTTCTTTATATATAATGCCAATTGCAATGCCGCCACCCCCCTTCTTGTTATACTAATATTTAAAATATTTTTTCTTTAGTTTCTTACCTTATAATGTTCAATTTGAAGTGGATAAGGAACATGCAAATACATTGGAAGACGAAAGTTCAATTGCTGATTTGTTGGAAATCGTGGAAAAACCTTCAAGGTCACAATCTTCTGCTTCAATGACAAATTTAGATCTGCATCCGAGTAAAACCTCACTTCGAAAGTATAGTCATAATACTATTGATGGTGGTGATATAAGTATTATTGATTCGTTAGTTAATAATCTATTACTAGAAGATCACAATTCACTTGCTTCGGATCACACCATAATTCCTCATTTGAAGAACGAGGGCCCAGCTCATCAATATCATCATCAACATCATCATTATACTGACAATGATAATCAAGAAGATGATGGTGATGAATTATCTAGTTTAAGTTCCGGTGAATTTGAATTGGTGACCGAAAGGATTCATGCTCTTCATAGTGCTAAACCTTCTAAGGTTTCTACTCCTCAAAATTTATCCGTTCAAGATTTCTTTTTCAATAATCCGTACAGAAATAGACAACAATCATTAAGTGTTGGTTCAATTGATGAAAATCCACTTGTTGATACTCCGACTAATTTTAATTTTAATCATGTTAATCAAAGTTTAGGCTCTGTTAATTCAAATGCTTCAATCAATTCCTTAATGAATCCTCAGTCTAGTACTGTTATTAAACCGAAACCTTTAATCAGAAATCAATCTCCTCAAATTAACTTAACAAATAATAAAAAACCAAATTCTGACGCTCCTCAATTAAGTTCTATGAGAGTTCAAAGGTCATCTTTTAGAAGAGATACTCAAGGTCATGGATTATTAACTTCACTTGACTCTTCTGCTAAGTTATCTTCAACAGTTCTTTCAACCTCTCCTCAAAAGGAAGAAGTTAGTTTTAATGATGGCCTCAATAAAGAAGAATATGATATATTAGGTTATGAAAATCATGATAATAATAAAATATCTCCATTTGGAGGATTTTCAAGACCACAAATGGAATTACTTGAACAAAGTAACTTATTTTCAATTGCTCCTTGGCATATCATTCCTTATGAAAAGGGTAATGTTGGATTAGTTAAGGCCGTGGAATCTGCTAGAGAAGATGGTAGATTTAATGAAGATATTAAATGGGTTGGTGCAATTTCAACTCCTTCAAATGTTATTCCTGAAAAAACTAAAAATGATATATCAGCGGAATTGAAAGTAAACCATCATTCTGATGTCATTTATTTTGATGATGACGAATTTAGAGGTCATTATCATTCATTTTGTAAGGAAATTTTATGGCCGATTTTCCATTATCAAATTCCTGATAATCCAAAATCTAATGCTTTTGAAAATCATTCTTGGAAGGATTATGAATCTATTAATCAAAAATTTGCTAATGCAATTGCAAAAACTTATAAAGATGGTGATACTGTTTGGATCCACGATTATCATTTAATGTTATTACCTGCATTTTTAAGAAAATTATTACCAAATGCTAAAATTGGATTCTTTTTACATATTTCATTCCCATCTAGTGAGGTGTTTAGATGTCTTGCTCAAAGAAATAATATTTTGGAAGGTATTTTAGGAGCTGACTGTATTTCATTTCAAACAGAGGAATATTTAGGTCATTTCCTTCAGAGTTGTAATAGATTATTATTAGCAGATTTTGATGATAAAACTGTTTATTATAAAGGTAATGCATCAACAGTTTCATTTGATCCAATTGGTCTCTGCTTTGAAAAGTTAGATTTACGATTGAGTTCTCATCAAGTTTTAGAATGGAGACAATTGATTAGACAACGATGGAATAATAAAATGTTAATTGTTAACAGAGATAAAATGGATTCCATTAGAGGTGTTAAAGAAAAATTATTAGCCTATGAAAGATTTCTTAATGATAATCCAGAATATTTAAATTTAACTACAATGATTTTAATTTGTTTAAAATCAAAGGTTGACGAAGATTATGAAAATAAAGTGTTTTCCATTGTTGAAAGGATCAATTCTAAAACAAATGGTATCTCTAATGATCAACCAGTTGTTATTTTGCATCAAGATATCGAATTCGAACAATATTTAGCTTTACTATCAGAAGCCAATTTATTTATTGTTTCAACATTAAGAGAAGGTATGAACCTGACATGTCATGAATTTATTTGTGCAACCCAGGAAAGACATTCACCATTAATTTTAAGTGAATTTGTTGGATCCGCTGACGTTTTAACCAATGGTCCATTATTAGTTAATCCTTATAATATTAGACAAGTAAGTGAAGCAATTTTTACTGCATTAAGTATGCCAAATGAAGAAAAATTTAAAAGATGGGAAAATTCATTTAAAAAGATTGTTAAATATGAATCAAAGAATTGGATTTCAGCTTGTTTAAATGATTTAAATGATTCATTTAATATTACACAAAACCATAAGGTTAGTTTATTAAAACCAATTAATATAAATGATTTCAAAAAGTCAATTTCTTTAATTAATAAGAATCAAGATGAAAGATTATTTATTTTAAATCTTGATGAATTAACATCAAATTTAGTTATTGAAGGTAAAGTTATTCATTCAGTTCAAAAACAACTTATTAATACAACATTGAGTAATTTGACAATCAATAAATTAAACTCAGTTTATATATTGAGTTATCATGAAAGATCAGACTTAATTAGAAGGTATAAAAGAGTCCAAGATTTAGGTTTCATTGCTGAAAATGGTGGATATATTAAACCACCACATTTGAATAAATGGTTTGCGATTATTGATGATTTGGAAGGTGAATGGAAAAATCCTATTGTTCACGTCATGAAAGCATTCGGTGAAAGAATTCCAAATTCTCATGTTGATGTTTATGAATGCACTGTTAAATTTCATGTTTCTGGTGCCAAAGATATTGATAATGATCACAAGATTAGTTTAGTTGGTGATTTGATCACTCATATTAATGAATTATATACAAAGGATTTCAATATTCATGCAAGTTTGATTAAGGGCAATGTTATTGTCCAAGAACAAAATTTGATTTCAAAAACAATGTCAATTTTATTAAATAAAAAAATTGATAATTTGAAGAGGACATCAAGCTCAACATCCTTTTCTTCACTTAATTTACATTCTGTACCAATGTCACCAAATATTTCAAGTTATTCAACTATCAACAAATTGAATAGTGATGAAGATAAAATGGAGTTTGAGAAATCAAAATTTAAAATGGCATTGTCATTTGGTGGTACAAGTCATATTGATGAAGAAGTTTATGAAATTATTAACGATAATGATTCTAAATCTTTAACTATTCGTGTTGGTCAAATAGAATCCGGTACCTGCGCTAACAATTCATTACAAGGTATTAATGAATTAATGTTACTTTTAAAAGAATGTTAACTATAAAAAGAAAAATAATTTATATACCGTTTCATTTAGTTATTTACTTACTCACTTTTGTTGCCGTTTATTACTTTCATTTTGTTGTTTAAATATCCTCCTCTTTTGTGCTGTAGAAGATTGTAAATTAGTTGTTCTCTTTTTATCATAGGTGGGTGCCATATTATTATAATTACTACTATTTTGCTGCCCATATTGATAATTATAATCGTCGTTATAATAATCATAAGGTTGTTGAGAATGTGGATTCCAAGTTTGTTGATTCCTACGTTGTTGTTGTTGGTGGTACTGTTTTTGTTGTTGAGCTTGTTTTTGGACTTGCTGTTTCCTTTGATCATTAGGTATGGAAACATTAACCTTTGAATCAATCCACATTGAATTCATATCTTTAATAATCAATAAATCACTTTTATCATTTAACCAATTATTTGACTTCTTTAAAATTGAATTAAATTCATCAATGTTCATTTTATCATCAATTCTAACTTGTTTCCAAAGTGATTCCTTACCTCTCTTTTGTCTTTCTCTATCATTTTCCAACCTTTCTAATAATTGCTTCTGAGAATAATTAAACAAAGGTTCACCTTCAATCTCTTCTTCAACTTTACTCAATTTACCCTTTTCATTGAATGGATCATCATGTAAATCAATCATTATTCTTTCATACTGTGATTGTCTCTTTTTGAAAATGAAGAATTCCCAAGCTATTTCTAATCCGTTATTAACATCTTCATCAACGTCTTTCAAACTACTCGGTTTGTTATTCAAATAAATAGCTTCATCATCAAAAGACTTTTTTAAGGCCAAATTCTTCTTATCTATGTCTAATAATAATTTGGACGTATATAATTCCCTATATTGTGATAAATTTGAAAATTTAAATAAAATGGAAATGTGGTTCAATATTTCATAAACTGGTGGTAAATTGGCCAATGGCCTAAAATATAAACATGATTTAGAAGGATTTGATAGGGTAAATGCATCCAAATCACTTTCTGAGCTTCTCGTTTCACTAGCACTTCTTGGTATAACCAATTCTAATATACTTCTTAAATCTTTTATAATTAAAAATGAGTAAGATTTAATAATATTGAACTTCGAATCATCTTTTATGCACGTAAGCAAATCATCAATAAATTGTAGTATGTTCAATCTAATATTTAAATTAACTTTATGAAGTGTTTCTTGAATTACTGGATAAAGTTCTTCTTGTAAATTGCTATTTTTTAATAAAAATAAACAAACTTCCATGCATGCTGGCTTATAAGGTTGTAATTGTATAAGTAATTTTCCTAACGTTATCTTAGCATCAAAGGAATCCATTTTCTTTGTTATATGAATAGATAAACTTGCCCTTTTTCTTTCCTCTTCTAGTATCGTTCTTATATAGAAGGTAGCACTTTGAAAATTTCAATTTTTTAAAATTTCTCTCGAAACCTCACCAGCCACAAAGAATTACGTAAGATTACATAATATGTGGCGCATTTATTTTTTAAAAAAATTTGAAAATTTTTGAAAAATTTTCAAATTTTCAAATTTTTCGAATTTTATTCAATACTTATAATTAAGAAACCAGAAGAAATGGCACCAAAGGGTAAAGGAAAAGGTGGTAAGAACAGAAGAAGAGGAAAGAATGAAAACTTTGCCAAGAGAGATCTTATAATTAAGGAAGAAGAACAAGAATACGCACAAATCACCAAGATGTTAGGTAACGGTCGTGTGCAGACAACATGCTTCGATGGCGTTGTTAGATTAGGTCACATCAGAGGTAAGTTAAGAAAGAGAGTTTGGATGCAACAAGGTGATATTGTTTTGGTTGCATTAAGAGAATTCGAAGATGACCGTTGTGATATCGTTCATAAATATTCAGCTGATGAAGCTAGAGCTCTTGTTCAACAAGGTGAATTACCAGAATCCGCAAAGATCAATCAAACCGATACATTTGGTGGTGATGATGACGATGAAGCTAACTTTGAATTTGGTAATGAATCAGAGTCTGAAGATGAAGATGAAGATGAATTAGATATCGATGATATTTAAGTTAAATTTTATAAAATTTATACAAAATTTTCTTTATTTTTAATAAAATTGTAGCATGTTAATAGCATAAACCATTTAGCTGATTTCAAAACTATCGGATCTTCTAGCGTTGGTATCTAAATGATGATACCTGTTGCTCTGTGGACTACGAGCTTCAAATGATTTTCTAAATTGATAGGCAGAGAAATCGGTATTTAATGGAATATCTCCTAAACCTTCATTGTTGTCACTAAATAATTGCTTTGTTTCGGAAGCTTCCTTATGTCTGGAAATATCCAATAGATACACTCCAGTGAAAATGGTTAAAAACCCACAAAGAAGAGAAATAATATCTTTGATACTGGCAGTATTGAAACCTCCGAATAAAATAAATGACGCACATAATGTAGCCGTAGTGAAAGTCACATAGTAAAGCGGATTGACAATGGATGTATCAAATTGTGCCAATGCCTTGTTGAAATAATTCATTTGTGTAACGATACATGTAACAACGGTAATGATGAAAACGTAGGTACTTGCATGACTAAATTGATTGTTACCACTTAATGTTAACTTCAAAGCAATACCAAACGCCTTAATAGCACACACAGAAATAGATCCCACAGCTGAACATATGGAAATATAAACCATTGGATGAATTGGTCCATACTTTGGTGCAATTTTCCAAATCATAACACCACTAAATGTTGAAACGATTAATAAATAAAATAGAAAAGCCGGCTTTTCTGCATATGATAATATCTCATCAACTGTAGTAATCTCCTTATCAGGAGGAGCATGTAAGACAATGATAATTGAACCTAATAAACAAATTGCACAACCCATTTTACCTAAAACACCTAGCTGTTCACGAAGAAACATAGACGCCAAAACGGCACCAATGATGACAGAAAGAGCACCCAAAGGTGTCACCAGAATAGGTGGTGCAAAAGTATATGCAGCAAAATTGGCAATTTCACCAACGGCCATCATTGTAGTACCAAGAATCCAGAGTGGGTTTTTAAGATATGACATAGATTCACCTCTTGACCCGTCTCTTTCCAACCCAATTTTTGTCAAAACAAACGAAGTACCAATCGCAAACGACGAAGATATCGCCAGTGCTAAGCCAATGTATTTTTCATCCATGTTTGGTGTCCCTGAATGCTTCGAATACTTTTGATGAAATAAGAGATCAACATATCCTATAGAAGAAGTGGAAAAAATTTCAACTTCTTCATTTATATCTTCTTTCTTCCCCTTTTTTTGCTGAAAAATGGTGAAGAAAATCCTTTTTGAGGACCCCGAAGCTGCTCATGAGGATCCAGAGAAGATGCTAAATACCTGGATTGATTTGAAAGGTAAAAAAACAGCATTATCGGAGATTAAAATCCAAGAATTGTTAACTTATTTAGTTAGAACAAAATCTTTTTCTTCAAATAATCAGCAATTACAGCTCTTAGATGCCATTTTTGAGCCTATTTATCAATCAATAGTTTGTTCTGGTGGTTTAGGTGATTATAAAACTATTTCTTGTGATACTTTGGTTGTTTGGTTATCACGTTCTATTCAGCTTGTATCAAAATCAAAATCAAATCCAAATGATCTATTAAAAGTTAAGTCTACCTTACAAACTCATCTTACTTATGAAAGAGCTCAATATATTTTTCATTATGTTTTGGATTTTTGGAATGACTCTGGTGCTGCCTTAGGTAATTCCTTGAAGGAATTATTTGTTAAATTAATTTCATTTTTAACCTGTTGTAATCCAAAGGATGTTAATGATGAAATATTCACTTCTTGGTTACTTAAATCAATGGAACTTCCTTATTCAATGAGAGTTTTTTACTTCATGATTGAACATCTTTACAAGGAAGTGGAACAAGTAGATTTTATCCTTACTAAGTTTCCAAATTTTATTAAGAATTCACTTGATTTCATTTGGTCAAATGCACTTGCTAGTAGTGTTGGTAAGGTTGTATTTTTAATTATTAGAAATTGTAAATCCAAATATGAAAATGAATCAGATTGGGTTCATTTATGGGCAGATGATGTAATTCATGGAATTCAAAACCCAAAATTGAAAAGAGGTATGGAAAGTTATTTATTACCAATTTTATTCAAGATTTCTCCATCAGCTACAATGATATTCTTGAAATATATTATTCATAACTATAAAGAAGATATTTCAACTACATTGTCTTGTTTAAAACTTGCTCAGGAAACTTCTATTTTAATCGAACCCTTTTTACCTCCTATTGACAATATTGATCCAATTATTGATATTGACACTATTAAAATTCTTTTAAAATCAACCAATTCAAGTTATAGAATTGGTGCATTTTCTTTGTTAATTTCATCACCAAAGTTATCTAAACAAATTCCTTCAATTGTTTACAAATGCGTTTTAAATACTTTAGATTCAATTTTTGTTGATAATGATCTTGAAACTAGGAATGAAATGTTTTCTTATTTACAAAAGTTTACAAATAGAATCAGAGATTCAATATATGCTCTGAATCGTGATGCTAATTCTCTTACTAAAAAGAACTTTGAAAAATTCGAAATCGAAATTAATAGTAAAAAAGATGCTGTTATTGAAAGTGAATTATTTTTCAAAGATTTATTATGTTATATTAACAATAATTTAAAACCTGGCAGTTCTTATCAAAGGAAGGAAATGTCTTATCGTGTTCTTAAAATGTTGATTTGTTGTGGCTTAGATAATAGAGTTGATAAAAGGTATTTAGAAAAGGCAAAGACTGTTTCTTTCCTTTATTCACTTCCAATCTATGATTCTTTATTACTTCGGTTATCAATTGATAATATTGCTGATGATTTTGAAGATATTCGTACTTATGCTACCCAAATTTTACATATGTGTCCATTACCAATTTCTGAAATTGTTGATATTGAAACCATTCAAGACAGAGCATTGGTTTTATTAGGTGATATGAAGGGTAAAAGTGTTGATTCTGGTGCTAGATTCTTTCAATTTATATATGGCTATTATCAAAATATGAATGAAATTGAAAATTGTGAAAACATCCTAAATTTAATTCTTTCTAAAATAGAAAATAGTATTGAGATTGCTCAAAATGATATTTGCACTGCTTGTTATACGTCTGGTATTCAAGGTTATTTTGCTGCTTTCAAATTTATTTTTGAAATTATGAATTTTAATTTATTTCCAAAAGAATTTAATTTTGATTTAATAGATAAATTGGTGTCATTATCACATCAATCTTGGAATCAAGTTAAACCAATTTTACAACATGATTCTCCAGAGGGTAATTTACCTAAGGAATTAGAAGAAAAGTATAGTGAGGAATTAGAATTAAAATATGGTAAGGGTACTCAAGTTATCTTATCTTATTCATGGAGAGCATTAAAAGAATCAACAACTATGATTGATATTCTATTAAAATGTGCAATTAAAAGCTCTTCTAAGAAATCCAATAGCAAAGAATTTATCATCAAAGATTCCTGTATTTTAAAATTGGGTCCATTAATTATTGAACAGTTGGCAACAATTCGTCATAGAGGTGCATTTTCTTCAGTTTACCCAACATTTGTCTCTTGTTGTTCATTATGTGTCTTAAGAGATGATCTAAAACACTTACCAAAGATATGGCTTGATGAAAACATCGAATTGATTCAAATTAGATCAAAATATATTACAAGACGTTCTGCAGGTATCCCCTATTTAATTACAGCCATTTTGACTTCATCAAAGGATTTGATGGATGATACATTTAATAAATTGTACGAGATTTCGGCTTTACCATTAGATGAAAATATTATTAAAGAAGCAACAATGAATAATGTTAATTTACCCCAAGTTAATGCATTTAATTGTATTAAGGTTTTATTTATTGATTCACAATTAAGCGATGAATCTATTTATTACGTTGATAAGGCATTGAGTTTAGCTCTTGGTGCAATTGCATCACCAATTTGGTCTATTAGAAATTGCGCAGTTATGTTATTCACGGCTTTACAAAATAGATTATTTAGTTCTAAGAAGGTTAGAAATAATAGACTACCGTCATACCCAGCAAGATTATTCTTTAATAAATTTAAAAGTGTTAGAAGCATATTCTTTGATACATTAAAAGAAGTGTATTTAAACAATGAAGGTAATTCAAATGAGTTAGAAAAGATTTTCCCAATTTTAACAATTATGTCAAGATTAGAACCAACACCTGATTATAATGGATTAAACGATTTCAAGGATTTAATTTTGGGGTTCCTTTCAAGTAAGGTTTGGAAAGTTAGAGAAATGGCAGCTAAAAGTTTCCCTGCAATTGTTACATCCAGAAGCGAATTTAAGATTGAATTTTCACAATTATTGAATAGAAATGGATATTGGGGGGCTGATTTGAACGGTAAATGTAATTGGAATGCTATACATGGTTCATTATTAGCCCAAAAGGAATTACTTGAAAGAGTTGAAATGGATGCTTATAATGATAACGAGGAGAATAATAGCAAATCATTAATTTTTGATAAAGATATTAGGAATAATATAATTAGAACCTTATCATTTGGATTAAATTCATGTCCTTGGGAAATCAAATTAATTATTTTCCAAATTTTAGAAATAATTAAAATTGGTGAATTCGATGAAGAGAGAGAACAAATTGAACATTTGAAATCATGGTTTAATGATAATAACCATTTAAGAAATGAGGATAAATTAAGTGGTTCAAAGCAACTGACATTGAAAGTTGTTAGTGGAATTTTATTCAATTATTATTTTTCTAATAACAATCAAGATGAATTGATCGACATTTTAGAAACTTCAATGTTTTCGAAATTATATGAGCTTCAATTAAGTTCTATTGAATTTATTTCAAAGAATTTGAATAATTTTAAAAAAGAAATTCATTTGAAATTAGTTAATGACTGTTGGGAGTTGATAGGTAGTAACGACATTTGGAAACACGTTAAATCTAAGGCATTAATATTAATTAAGGATATAAATATCGAAAAGGAACAAGATGATGATAAATCAATACTTATTAAACATACTAATCAATTAGTAACAATATCTAAGGAGGAAACTAATGAGCAAATTAAATTAACAATCTCAGAAACTTTAGGTACATATATTGCCCAATTATTAATAATTGATTTAACGAATAACCAAGAATTATTTATTAATTGGATTAAAAAATTGAAATTAATGACAGATGATAATCAAGAAGTTCATATTAGATCAGCTGCATTAGAATCATTGATTGGATTTAATAAAATATTTTATAGTTTTAAATCAATTGATAATCCAACCATTGTGGAAGAATATAAGTTCATCATTTTAGGATTAATTTTCAACTATCTAAGTGATGATGATGATTCATTAGCGTTTAAAGCAAGTGAACATTTTTCAAGGGAGGTTTTAAAATTTGATTTAAATATTGAAAATATTTTACCAGTTGAAATCGAAAAGAATATAATTGATTACATTATTGAATTAACCAATAAGAATGAGAACTTAAAATCAATTCTATTTTCAATTGGTAATAAAGAACAATGGTTTAATAATATATTTAATTTCTTTGATGAAATTGATTTAAATACATTATTATTGCCAAATAATTTATTATTTGGATCAGAAAAGAGAAATTTAGATAGAGATATGACAACTAAATCGCATGAACTGATTAAGATAATTAATGAGGGTTCTCAACCTAATTCATGGGATTCAAAATTACAATCACTTAAGAATAAAATTGAATTAAATTTAAATGAAATTAACGAATTAATTTTACATAATGAAAATTACAGCGACGGTGCATTAGGGTCATTATCACAAGAATCAATTTTTGAATTTGTTTATAATACATTGTTAGTTGGTAAATGTTTGATTGATAAATTTGATATTGAACTAGAACATTGGGAATTTGTTTGTTTAATTATTAAAGGTGATGATCAATGGCATGAAATTGTTTACAATCTAATTAAATAATTTACATCTTTATATAGAGAGAAACATTATTATATAGTAACAAAAATATTTTATTTATGGAAGTATATAACAAAACATTAAAAATAAAAAAAAATTATAACCAATCAACGTACAGTGAAATATTAAAATAAAACAAAAAGAGAGAAACTAAGTAATATACAAAATTATGACAATAAATAACTTCATAACATTGTATAATCTTCAGACAAAGGATGACGTAACAAAAAGAAAAATAAAAGAAATTCTTTTTTTCTAAATAACGGAATGGAAGAGGGAAATAACAAGAAGAACACATGTTGAAATATATCATCATTATTGAATATTGAAAAAGTAATAAATTAGAATAGTAATAAGCACAAAGAAAGGTTCGAATAAAAGCACCAGTTTAAAAAAAAACCGAATAAACTATTCAATTGAATATTTTTAAACAGCTTCTTCATTACTAGCATTTCTTCTAATCTTGAAGAATTTAATACCTGCACTTTCATGAGTAGGAACAGGATATTCTTCAACTTTTTGGTTATCAAAATCTGGGTTAACAGTATCAGCAACTGGTTGAATTGGTGGTTGGATTAGTGTAGGATCATAACTATTTTGTTTCTTGTAAGCGCTGTAAGTAGCACTACAACAAGAAATGAAGAATATAATAAACAAACAAGCGACAGAAGCCCAAAGAAGACCAAGGAATGCAGCATCGATTTTAGCATCAATACCAGCAGCATTGAATTTCTTCTTTGTTAAAACAGCAACGGCGGTACCACAACATGCACCAGTAACAGTTGTTATCAATGACAAAGTAAGGAAGAGGATATTGGTTTTTCTGAAGGATTTCCAAACGACAGAAGCAACAGCATTAATAAGAGTAACACCAATAAAGATCAAACCAATTAAAATGAATGCAAATGCAAATCTAGAAAGGAAATAATAGGTATCGTTATTGACTACAAAATCATTTGGTAAATTAGCACTGAAACCCCAATTGTTTAATGGAGAAATTGGGGTTGCTGGTGCAAGATTTGGACAATTACCTTGTGCAGAACTTGAATAAGTTGCTGGGTTACAAATACCCCAGAAGGTCCATCTGGTAACATCAGCTGCTGCTCCTGGGAATGAAGAACTATCAACTTGAACCCAATAGAATTTATTGAATGGGAAGTGACTGACACCACCTGATAAAACGACAAAAAGCAACATCACAGTGGCCCCTGGGACCAATAGTATAGTGATCAAGTGAATTAAGACACTAAGAAAGTTCATTATGGATAAGATAATCGACGAAGATTTAATAAGAAGAATATAGATGACACTAGAGGCTTTGTTTTCTCTCTTTCTCTAACTGCAAATTTGAGGCTCTGTCAAAAAGGTGATAATAAACCTTCCTAATTGGGAAATACATAAACAACAACATTTTTGCCTCCCAATTGGGTAATTCACGCACTTATTTTAAAATGACAGAAGATACGCGATTACGTAAGCTCAGTTTTTGCGAAATAAAGAAATGAGCATAATATATGTATGATTGCTCAGCGTTTTTGCACTACTAAGGTTGCCCAATACCTTCATCAAGTTATCCTAGTATAGAAACCTTTTCCCACTAGCTTTGGTCTAGTAAATACCTTCGTAGTTGCCTTAAGAGAAATATAATGCTATTTAATATATTGCTATTGTTGGGGTTGATAACCGTCGTGTGTGCTGAAAATGAAGTACATTCCTATGATATAGGTATCTATATTTTTTTAAGTACATTAGTTTTATTGGGCTTATTCGGTGTTGCCTTAACTGGAGGTATTGCAGTGGCAATAATGTTAGATTTATGTAGCATTGGTGACCGCAGATATGGTAAAAGTCTTTATTGGTCGTTTGTGCTACTGTTTGCTTTACTAATATTGTTATCTTCTGTAATGGGCTACGCTAGTCATCATTTTAGAATTATTCCTACATTGTAACATCATCTATTATATATTATTGTTGGAAGAGGTGCTTGTCTCTCCTACAATGAATTCTAGATCAGGAAACATTAGGCACATAACAATACATAACATCAGTTTTATAGTACATTAGATTAAAATACCACACACGCACTCTCTTTTAACTACTAGTAATAGTGTGCATTTTACCTACACAGTCATTGTTAGCACACCCAAGACAACAGGCATTCTCCCAAGGCTTTTACTAGGTTTGGTAACTACTTTCACGATCCGGTTAAAAAGAGCAAGATTGCACAATAGTAGCAAAATCAAGGATGCCTACCAGTTTCACACAGTTCAAGTACCCAATCCAGTGTACTTAGCATATAAAGCTACAAAACTCATGTTTTCAAAGTAACAGCACTTCTTTCAATGCTTGGGTTACGAAAGCTTTTTATCTTGTTAGTCAGTCCTTATACTGCATTTGAAATATGTACGCTACTGTTTCTATGACTGTATCTGGTTCTGGGTAAGTGAAGCTGCTGAATGCTTCAAGCCAAAAATCAATATTACATTTTTTTCTTATTTATATTAATATACACTTAACATATATCAGTCTTTTAGCAATATATGCTAATTCATGACTTATTAATAGATTAGGAACATACCAGTCACTAACTATTTCCAATATCACTCAACCTATAACGCTATATGAGTAAACCATATTATAACTACCAAGTTTTAGTTCTGTATTATACTGCATAGATAAAAGATATTTCAGTTGGAAGGTTAAACACAGTCTTCTATTTATTACCTTGAGCATTTAAGAGACAATTCTAAAATGACACATATAATCACTATAACCGTTAATGCATTCACTATCAACTGGCGCCAGAGAAAAACTGGTCGTGGTTTCACAAAACAGAGCACTGCAGAAGAAAAGGATAGAATACTAGCCATAACCAGGGAGAAAAGAAACAACAGAACCAAATACTCCCAATATTCCCTGGAACACCGACCATTTGTGGTTACATGAGTTCTCAATATGTAGGACAAAAAAAAGACATCAAAGATAAAAATGAGAATATGAACCACACCTGGAGCAAGCTGCGATGCCTTGATAGCTTCTGTTCCAGTTCCCGCTATCTCTGCAACCTTTTCATCGGCCACAGTTGTTTCAATATCCATTGTTTCGAGATTCACTTTATTAAAGCTCATTGCTTTGTATTGTAATATAACTATTAAAGGCCTTTTCTCAGTATATTAGTTAGATGAAATCAACAGAGATTCAAACCTTATAAAAGGAGAAACATGAGCCTTTTATAGAGGAAAGGAAAAGAGAAATAGCCATCAAAGAACATGCTTATGTTTGCCTGTTCTGTTCAACAAATAATCAGTCCGTTTTCCTTTCCGACACAACTATGACTTGTTTGTACTTTGACCAAAGGGAGAAACGACATAATAACTGCAGAGTTTAAACACCTGTATAAAATGTATGACAGCGAGTGCAAGAGACAGGAGGTTATTGATAATCTGCAATCAATTTCACTCTTTCGTATAAAATTAGATGAATGGCCTCCACATTATCATCTGTTCTGTAAAATATAGTTACCTGTGTTTAAAATATTTATAGTGCCACCTAACAGAGGATTTGAATAGCCTTCAAATCTATCTTAGTAAATATTACGCATCTCTCATGGTAAGTAAATTCAATTAATATTAAGATTAATTACAGAAACATTCATATGTACTGCATTTGGAATGAATACGCTACTAGTGCCATGCCTGTATTTATTTTCTCACTTATATTAATATACACTTAACATATACCGATCTTTTAGCCATTTATGCTATCGACTGGTTCTTAAAAGATTAGAAGTTAACAACCACTAACTACTTCCAATATCACGCAAACTCTAATGCAACATAAGTAAAACATACTATGACTCAAAATTGTAGTTCATAATTTTATTGCCTAGATAAAAATAATTTCGAATTGAAAGTTTAAACACAGTCTTCTCTTTATTACCTTGAGCATGTAAAAGCAAATTCCAACATGACACACAGAAATACCATAACTGTGAGTATATTCGCTAACAATTGGATCCAGAAATAAACTGGTCGTGGCTTCTCAGAATAGAACATAGGAGAAGAAAAGCATAGAATACCGGCTATAAAAATGGAGAGAGCTAACAATAGAATCAAAATACCCCCATAGTCTCTGGAACACAAACCATTCGTTGTCACATGAGTTTTCAATATGTAGGATAAAATAAAGCTATCAATGATAAAAGTAAGAATATGAACAACACCAAAATAAATCCGAAATCCCTTGGTATCTTCTGTATCAGCATCCTCCGTCTCTGCAACCTTTGTATCGGCCCCAGTTGTTTCAATATCCATTGTTTTGAGATTCACTTTATTAAAGCTCATTGCTTTGTATTGTAATATAACTATTAAGTGGCCTTTTCTCAGTATATTAGTTAGATGAAATCAACAGAGATTCAAACCTTATAAAAGGAGAAACATAAGCCCTTTATATAGGAAATAGCAGGAGAAATAGCCATAAAACAACATGCTCATGTTTGCCTGTTCTGTGCAACATCAGATTGCCTGTATGTTATCTACGACTTTGTATTCTAGTTCGGTCACATACCGAATGGTAAAATAGTTTCTGGTGTTTCTTATTTACCAGATTATAAAAATAGTTGTTAAGACAAATCATGAATCATTAAAGGTGAACGGTAGTTTGCATGGAAAGGAAGAAAATGAGAGGGTTTACTTCAAGCTTTACAAGGCCAAACACTTCTTGTATTACTTAATCAATAGTGTTACATTTACTACTGAATTACAAGTCATAGTGCTGAAAATTGAGCAGCTCTTTAGTTAAGACCAATTGTAGACTGGGGAAACTATGCAGTTAATTCTTTTCTTTCTTATGCTTCCTTTAGCTAAATTTTCTTTATATATAAAAGTTTTAACTCCTACTTAGTTGTAGATCACTGCTTGAAGTTATCCTTACGCATAATGCAAGCATAAATAGTACTGGCTAGTGTTAACCTATAAATACAGTTTTACTAAACTTCTTTTCTCATGCAAGCTTTACGTCATGCTAAACTTAACTTATCAATGTAACGGCAAAATACCGCATAATAATTAAGAAGAGATATATACAATTGTACAGGCTGGATATGTCAGGGAGTATACTTTACGTTAGGTTGCTACAAATTCCAGTCAATTCTGATCATATTATTTCTTTCTCAGAATACTATTTTTACTAAATTAGTTTTAGCGCAATTAAGGAGAATTAATTTATTCAATATGACAAAGAATTTTCTGAAGTATGTTTAAAAGGAAAAATCTGTCATTAAAACGATTTCCCAGCCACTCTATAATCCAAAGAGAAGAATATAGACCGACATTATATTTTACACTAAATTTATATAATAGTATAATCTTAAAATCACGGGTTGGGTTATTAACCTAATAATTTATTAGATTTTCAATCTTTAATCTTAATCCTAATAAAGTACCTCCAGACAATATAGGAACTTTAAATTGACTGCAAAACTTCTTGATAATTTTGTATAAGAATGTGCTTATATTGATTTTTATATCCGGGTTGACCATGGTTGAAGACAGATGAAAATGCTCAGATACGAATGTTTGAAACATCGTATAATTCAACATTGTTACAATGACAAGAATATAAAAGGCTAATACCATCTTTTTTCTGAATACATTCTCAAAAATCCATATATGTTGGTTTTTGATAAACTCATCCCATTTCCTAATTTTAGTGAATTCATCTATTTCACTAAACCCTTGTTTCATTTCACCATATTACTTCATATTTTTATTCTTTGAAGTTTCATTAAGAATTTAAGTGTCAATAGATGCCAGAAGGCAGCACCGATGACTTTTTCTACTCTTGGTTGAATCTTCACAAACTTTTTGGTGTAATAAATTTATCGACATCCATTTCCTGTTGATACTTTCGATATATATTTTGGCAAATTCAGCATAAAGAGGACAAGAATAGCCAGAATAGCGTCGACTTTGATGTGCAGTAGCCTTGCTTGTTTAAATAAAAGCAACAGAAATTTCTTCAGGGAAATGCCTGCTTAGGTTTTCCTCAATTTTCATATTATCAACATATACATTGATGTACCTCATAATAAAATATATTTATTTTTATAGATTCCAAATGGCATGTTCTCACGTCGGGGCAGTGGTTATGGAAACAAATTTCCGTCACAGAAGATGTTTTGATTTATCGGTATCCTTTGTGATTTCCATTTATTTCTGATATTGCTAATAATGAGCATATTTCCTCTTAGTGGCTAGTTCTTTTAATAATATTCCCATAACTTGTGCCCGTGATTGCTATTATTTTATAGTTGCTGTGTGAATATTATATCTCAAAGAGGTTAAAATTGCCGTCATATTTGTTTGGTTCCAATTATTGTCGCATTTCATTTATTAGCACCAAATCAAATACTTCATGATCTATTAATAAGATTCTTTGCTCATTTCTTCCAACCCTAATGGTTGTTGTGGTGGATAAAATACGTTTTTATACTTATTAGCAATATATTAGTTATTTCTTTGAGTTGTTAATAAGGCCCCGTGAATATGCTTACTTCGATGTACTCTTATTGGTCTAAAGAATATATGACTTGCACTAGTGGCGATGGCAACATCTTTACTAGAGGTACTTGAAATAAGTAAGCTTCTGCTAATCGTATTTTCAACTTCTGTATAAATAAGTTGAGCTATTAAAGATCCTTTAAATTAATATTGTATAGATGATTCAATTGTCATTGTATTAATGTTTCAATTAGTAAAGTCAATAATCTTTATTAAAAAAATAAAAGGATTTTTGTCTTTTAATATATCATATATATTCAAATCGTTACCTACGACTCTACAGAATAGCTCAATACTAAGAAGGAGGGTTACTTTATATCTTATAGCGTTTGAAGCCGGGTAACCCTAATTACGTTATTATTACATAATCTCGGTTTTATCATTCAACAAAAAGTGGCAAATTAAGAATAACAGCCTTCTTCCCGAATAAAAGCACAATAAGCACATTTATTAGCATGTCTGTAGCAGAAACAGACAACCAAATCAAGCAATTGGAATTGTCGATGAATACTATCAAGACAGAAATTCATTTGATGCGAAAGTGTCTTGAAACGAGCCATAAATTCATGGATTCATTGAAACATGCATCTAACTTCTTAAATGAATTGAGAACTTCAACTTTAAATCCAAAACAATATTATGAGCTTTATATCGTAGTTTATGATGGTTTGGACCATTTATCTAATTTTTTAGAATCAAATCATTCTAATAATCACTTAATTGATTTATATGAATTAGTTCAATATGCTGGTAATATTGTCCCAAGATTATATTTAATGATTACAATTGGTTCACTTTATATGAAAGTTGAAGGTGCACCTGTTTTAGAAATCTTGAGTGATATGTTAGAAATGTGTAAAGGTGTTCAACATCCTATTAGAGGTTTATTTTTACGTTATTATTTAAATCAAAGAACAAAGGATTTATTACCATTAAATAATCAAAATGAACGAGATCAAAGCATTCAATTTGTTGTTTCTAATTTTATTGAAATGAATAAGCTTTGGGTTCGCTTACAATACCAGGGTCCCTTGGCTGAAAGATCAAAGAGAGCAGAAGAAAGAACAGAATTAAAAGTTCTAGTTGGTTCAAATTTAGTTAGATTAAGTCAAATGGATTTTATTGATAAAATGTACTACAAAAATGAGATCTTACCTTTATTATTAGAACAAATTATAAAATGTCATGATTCAATTGCCCAAGTGTATTTATTAGATGTGATAGTTCAAATATTTCCTGATGATTTTCAATTGATTACATCCAGGGAATTTTTATCATGCTTGTTAAATTTAAATCCCGATGTTAATATTTCTTCAATTGTTATTTCTTTAGTTAATAGATTAATCGATTATAAAGATAATAATAAGGAGGAAGGGGAACGACAATGCGATGAATCATTTTTTAATGATTTTCTTGAATTTGTTAATAATTTAAATGAGCTGAAACCTGATTTAAATGATGACATTTATTTAACTATATTGGAAAAGGTTATGAGATTATCAATTGATTATTCACCAAATAGTTTTGATAATTTAAATGATTTATTTAACTTGGCAACTGAAAAATATTTATCAAATAAAAGTGGGTCCAATAAATATAAATTAATTTTATTAGCACCAATAGAATACTTTCCAAATATCAAAAATTTCTTTGAATTGAATGAAAATTATTTTAGACTATTTGAATTACAGTCAACTAAAATTAAAAATGATATAATTTTAAGATTAATTAAATCATTTATTGAAAATGGTATTAAAATCAATGATTTAGGTGAATTAAAATATATATCCAAATTTATATCACATTCAATTTTGTTGAAGGAACCAGTTATAAGTGAAACAAAATCAGATTTATTTGGAACAACAGCAAAATCAGATATTGGAGTTGCATCAATGATGGATTTAGAACACGAGTATTTAAATAAGTTAATTCATTTAATTCATAGTAAGGATTCCATTGAAAAATATTCATTACTGGAATTTATTTTACCAATTTTGAAAACTAGCAATAAATTAGATTTAATTTTACCAACTTATATTTCATGTATTTTAAAACTAATAAGGAAAATTAATTTTGAATCTACTAATAATAAAAAAGAAATGATTAAAATGTTTAATAAAGTTTCTGAATTAATCAATGATATTAAAAACTTAGTACCATTAAAAGCATTGAATTTAAATTTAATTTCAGCTGAAATTGCTAATGAATGCATTATGATTAATATATGTTATGAATTCTTTATTGAAGCATTCATAATTTATGAAGAGTTATTAATTGAATCAAAAATTCAATATCAAGCCCTTTGCACAATTATGAATAAATTAATAATAGTTGACGAGTTAATAACGTTAAATATTGAAGATTTTGATAAGTTGATTACCAAGGCTGCGATTTATGGTTCGAGATTATTAAAGAAAACTGATCAATGTAGAGCAGTTTATAATGCTTCACATTTATGGTGGATTGTTAAAGAAGTTACTGAAGGAGAGGAAGATGAAGAATCAAATACAAACCATATAACATTAAAAAAGGATGAAAAAAGGGTATTAGAATGTTTACAAAAGTCATTAAGAACAGCTGATTCAATTATGGATTCTAATGTTAAATTGGAATTATTTGTTGAAATTTTGAATCAATCAATTTATTTTTTTATTCATGGTAATGAAATGATTCATGTCAGATATTTGAATGGCTTAATTGAATTGATTGGTAATAGTTTTAAAGAATTAGGTATTACTAATGATTCTACCAAGGATATTGGTGCATTTGACGGTACCTGGAGACATTATAATAGATCATTGAAATATATTAAGGAACAAAGAGCTATTGACCCAAGATTTCTTGATCTTGTTTTAAATTGACTGTTACTAATAGATAAACTATGCAGTAAATAAATAGATTTAAATAGATAATACAATTAGAAAAAAGTCATTGAATTGATTTAGAAATAAATGTGGAGTATATTTTGTTGATTCCAATGATTTAGAATCAGTCGAGCCTTGAAGAAAGCAGCAAAATAGTGGAAACTTTCGCTCATTTGTAATTATTTCATCATTATAACCCTAGTGGGGATTTCTAGAAAAAGTCAGCTATTTCAGTTAAACCCTATGGATTTGAAAAAAAATAAATTCATCAAATAATAATGATTCGTCATTTGAGTTAATGAATACATTATTCTTCAAATCACTTTGATTGACTATTAAACTATTATTTTTGAAAATTTGAACAGAAAAAAAACCCGATAATCACAACTTCTTTTCAATTCATTGAATTTCAAGCTAACATTGTTCTACAAATTAATAAAATCCAATAACTCGTCCTCATTTTGAATATCATATTCATTTTTGAATTTAAACCTAAAGTTCTCTTCTTCTAGAATAACATTAATTTTTTTATGTTTCCGTAACTCAAAAGATAATACATTATTAAAATTGAAACCGAACCAAGGTTTGAAACTCTGTAGAGAGGCACACATTTCTTTTTGTTCTAAGTATTCGATAACTATTTTTATTTTCTTTTCAATCGCCCTTTTATGCCAGCATGCCTTAACATGCAGCCTGGTCTCAAAGAAATCGATGACTTCTTTAGAAACTTCTTCTCTAAATCTACCACCGATTATGCCTAGGAGATATTTTTTTCTTGATTTTGAACTTGATGGTGATGGTTTACCAAATTTAACTTTCTTAACCTCGCTGCCATCACTAATATGATTAATTGTATTGATCTTTGAATCTGGAATAGTAGACGACTGGAGCTTAGCTTCAGATCCAACGTTCAAGAGAGAACCCCTGAGTTACAAGAATGTTTAAACCCTACCTTAGTTGGGTTGCCAGTCAGCATAATAGCAGGAGGAAAGGAAAGCATTATGACCTAGAATAATTTGACCAAAGAAGAAAGTGATAAGAAGGATAAAAGAGCAAAGTATAGTTGGAGAAACCACAAGGTACGTATTTATAACCCAATTAGTGGTATAAAATATTGATCTTTTAATGGATCTCTTTAGATCATTTAAACTAGCTGCATAAAATTGAATCTTTAGTTAGAATCTTGAAATAAAATGTAATTCATGAGCACATTTCCCAATTAGGAAGGTACCTTAGATTTCTTGGAATTAATACCATCTGAAAGCCATTAATTCCAGGATGACAATGCCTTTTATCTTGTTACAGACACTAGGCCCGATCTTCTGTCATGATGGCAAACAAACTGCTCTTGGGAAACCCTTAGTCTTAAACCCCGCGCTCATTTTTCTCTTGAAAAAGTATAAAAGGTGCCATGTTTCCTCTCACAGTGAAAAAATTTAATTCTTTCTTCTCTTTATATAGTAAAACATAATAAGGATTCATTTGTTCAACGAGGACGTTGATGATGTGCCTTGTATATGTCACTTTTGTAATGGAGATAATTATGTGATGATAACTGAGTTCTTCTTTCCCATACTTACTCGACCATGCTGACATGGCATATAACCGCTCTGTCGTGGATATGGTGCTCTTAGCGGGGTATTCATTTTTTCACGAACTTGCCATTTATTTCAAATTTTTGATCTATCTGGGGGGCTTTACTTGCCAGTATTCAACAACTCTGATTAATATCTCCAATAAAAAAACATTATCTCAATTTCATCAAAGGTTTGATGAATTGGTTAATATAAAACTTATCATTCAATGACGCAAAAAAAGACTGATTTTATTCTTTTTCTTATGATGAACAATTTAAACATTCGCAGTTTCCACGGTAGTTGTACCGTATAAGGCTGGCTGAACCCAATTTTGTTGGCCTTGGTACATTGGTGACCGCCCATTAATCTTCCATGAATGTCTGATTATTAAAGAATAAAGTCAAATTGTCGTTTTGTTTCATTTAAACTAAACTGTAGTTCTATAGCATGTAGAAAAATATACACAAAAGTTGCCTCTATTGTTGTTGACAACCATCTAAACTTCCCTGATCGAATGGAACGTCCTTATCGCCCCATTTCAAGTTATCAGCTCCAAGTGCTTCCAAATTATCATCCATAACCTCCTCTGGTGGTGGATATAGATTGTTGTATTTCTCCATCTCTAGATCAACGTACTCTCTATCTTGTTTATTGTCGTCTGAATAAGTTGCAGATTCAAATCTGATCTGGATGTTCTTTAAATGTTGATACTGTGCTTCATATCTGAGATAATCAGATAATGTCAAACCAGAACTGTTGTTTCCAACGGTGTCGTTAATGGGACGGTCATTACTTTGGAAATACTTTTCATACTTCTCACAGGACTGTGAAATGGTTTCATATAGCATATCTTTACTCGTTAGCTTAGTTAATGCATCCATTAACATATTGGTAATACCTTCTTCTTCTGCACCTCCTTCTTTGCCATCAACACCTTCCTCTGATCCTAACAGTTTCAACAAATCATTGGCTTGGGAATCCAAACCGTCTCCATCAAGGTCACCTAGATCCAGAGACCTCAATAGCGTTGTAAGCAACTCCTCATCATTACTCTTTTCAAGGTTTTTCGCAGATTCCTGATCAACAGACTGTGAAGATTCCTTGATTCTGCTGATAGTATCATTCAAGGCAGATTGAAAGTCTGGTTTCCTAGTCTCTCCTTCCTTATTCTCTTTGATGTCTGAAACCAAGGAATTCAATTCTTTTGCTAAGTTAGGGTCTATATCAGTCAATTCTTCATTATTAAATATAGGAGAAGTCTGATTCTTGTCCTCTAACACACTTTTGGTAACAAAGTCATCAATATAGTCATCTAAGTCATCAAATTCATCAGCGTTCATCTTGTTTTATAAGCCTTTCCTTTATTCTGTAAAATAACCTCTTCTTCAACAGGTGAAGAAAAAAAAATTTCATTTCTAACTCAGAAGTTTGAAATACAATCTTTCATCTTCAAATAGTATAACAGCTAGTCCTAATAGACTGGAACAGACCCAAAAAATGGCTCCTCGAGATCTTTGTACTGAACGTATTCAACAAGAAAGAAAACTTTGGAGAAAGGATCATCCATTTGGCTTCTATGCCAAACCAATGAAAAAGGAAGATGGTTCATTAGATCTTCATAATTGGCAAGCTGGCGTCCCCGGTAAGCCAGCAACTATTTGGTCAGACGCAACTTATCCATTAACAATCCATTTTCCACCAGAATATCCTGCTAAACCTCCTAAGATTCAATTTCCTGCTAAGTTTTATCATCCAAATGTTTACCCTTCTGGAACAATTTGTTTATCAATTTTAAATGAATCTCAGGATTGGAGACCTGCTATTAGCATTAAACAATTGCTCCTGGGTGTTCAAGAACTTTTAAATACCCCAAATGCAGGTTCTCCTGCTCAAGAACCCGCTTTTAAGGCATTTTCTACTAATATGGAGTTATATAAGAAAACCGTCAAGGAACAAGCAAAACAATATGCAAATAAATCTTAGATTAAAGTTGGAGAAATAATTAAGAAGAATAACCTGTTTATCTTCATTCATTGAATAGACTTTACTTATATTTTTTTTTAATATTATGTGCTTTATATGTGTAGAATTTTTGTATGTATTATATTTAATTACAAAAGAAAGAAAGAAAGAAATGTTAAAACAAATAAATAAACATTAACTTGTTCTATAAAAGAGTAAACCACATCCTTTTTTTTATGAATTTTCTGTTTCCTTATAAATGATAAATCTACCTAAATTCATTAAGGTGTCTTCACTTCTCTTTTTTAAACCAATTTGTTGATTTTTATCAATATTTTTATAGATGACCTTATATTCTGGTAAAATACCTGTTAAAACTTGATGTAACCCTCCATTACAATAAATTTCACGATTATATGAATAATCATCATCAAACAATTCAAAAATTGAATTAATAGCATCATTTAATGTTGATTCAACAAGGTATCCATATTGTGCATGGTATTTTGCGGTGGTCATTTTACCTCCATTCTTCTTCTTCTTCTTCTTGTTCTTTTGATCCAAACCAACTTCATTACTGGAGCTTGATTCACTCGGTGTTAACTTATTCTTATAAAATGTAACAGGTTGAATTAACAATTGATCAACGATATATTGGGTAATAGATTTTGTTAATTCATCATTTTGACAAGATTTAGCAACAACAGTTAAATAAGGAATTAACGTAGTTGTATATTGAATTAAAATATCAACATCAATATTTCTTTCATTATTGGAATCTAAAATTGAGTAATTTAATAATTTATTAGATAATTCTAAAAGATCATTTATTAGTCCCAAGGATTCATCATTTTTAATAAGATTAATCTTAGATTCAAGGTTTTTAGTTGACGCAAAATCAATAACATTAAATTTAAATGAAATTAAATCACATAAATGTTCAATAGTAATCAAAGATGAATTTTCATCAATTTCCTTAATTGATTTAATGAATTCATTTGTTAAAAGCTCATTCATTAGAGATAATTGTTCACCAATTGATTGAATCTCTTCACTAGAAATACTGTCAATACTTGATAAATAAACAAATGCATTATTTAAACAAACTAATAATTTGTCATTTTTAAAATTATTAACAATTAATTGTTTAATGAATGGAACAAGTTGGTTGATAATCAAGTCAGTAAATGTGTTGCCATTATTACCCCGTTGTGATTCAAGTGACGAACCTGTGTATTCAATCATAGTTGTGAATAAATCCAATGATGTATCAATAATTTGAAAATTAGATTTCATATTTGGATCAGTCTCTTTATTTGGATTAACTGATAACTCATTCAAATATTCAATAGTTTTATTAATATCAATTTCATTAATAATATTAAATAGTTCAATGATAACTTGATTAACTTGTCCATTACCTAAATCATCATTAAATTCACAAATTTGAAAGTTAGTACCAATGACGTAGATCTTCGCTAAATTTGCATTAGAATCTAATTTGCTAAATAATGGACCAGAAGCTTGCATATAATTAAATTCGGCTGCAAGTGATTGTAAAAATTTATCAGAAATACTTGAAATATCAAAAAATAATTGAAGAATTGAAATAACTAAATTAGTCAATTCCATACTTGGTGCTTCTTCACGAATAATATAAACATTCAATGATTCAAAAAATAACTTCATAATATTTCTTTCACTTAATCTTGGAATGATTTGCTCATTAACAATTTCGATAGTTAATTCCATACATAATGCATCTAATAAACCGATAAGTGAATCTAAATATTCAAATTGATTGCCCTGAGTAAGATCAATACTTTTAAATCCGTTTTCTAAAACAAGCCAAATATCGTTTCTCCAGAGATGAATTGCCATATCATATTCTTCTTCAATAACTAAATTTCTTAATAAACCGAATGCTGATGATCTAATTGATAAATTTGAATCTGTTATATGTGAAGATAAAATAATTTTAATTAGATTGTTTTTTAAAGCTAATTTTCTAATATTGGTATTGGCATCACAAAGTAAAGTCAATGAAGCAATAGATCTTAAACGGATTTCATCATCTTGTGAATTCAATTCATTAAAAAGTGTGGAAATTTGTGAATCTAACGGCTTGATTTCTGTATTTGAAACCTTAGGATTGACTAATTGGTTGGCCTTATGACGATGTTGAGAAATCTTAGATCTCTTCTTTAATTTAGCCATATTAAACTATATTTTTTAATAAAAGATGTTAACATATTTCAAATGAAAAAAATATCAAAATTTTTCTCTACTGAAAAATTTTTTAAATTTCCTAATTGGGACAAAGAACTGTTTTTTACTTCAAATTTCAACATGTTGAAACTTACATTGAACAAAGGTGGTTTCAAACTATAACACTACATTTAATGCAATACTAATAAGTACTACTGCATATTCCCTTTTTTTTGTCTGAAAAAACATAAAAAAGCATCATTATTTCATTAAAATTTAAATATATACACTTTCATCTACAACATTCTCCATAAACACCATTTATTCCTTTTTAGAAATCAATCTCTCTCTCAATTTGTCTAATTCTTCACTTTTGTCAACACCATTTATGATCTTATCACCGTTTTTATCAAATTCAGGAATGTGAATATCAGTTCTAAGGTTACCATCTTTTCTTAATTGTTCAATGATGATTGGTTCAAAGAACTTCACACCAGAATATGCACCTAAAAGTGAAAACACTACAACCGTAAGAATTTTATGTCCGTTAAGCGCCATCCTACTTATCTGTATTACTGTAATTTAACCTAAGAAAAGCATCTTTCCTTGTTAAAGATTTCTTCAGTTTAAGAAATCTAAAATATTGCAAAATGAAGGATTACGTAAGCTAGTATTTTGATCAATCAGAATTTAAAAATCAATTTATATACTTATTAAAGTGTTTAAACTGCACTGTACTTTTTTCCAAATGATTCATAATACTCCAGCATTTCTTCAGTGATGTTTCTACTAATTTCCTTAAGTGCACTAGAGAAATGAATTCTTTCAACGCTCTCAACTTGATTATTTTCACTGTTTAAATCTACGCTCATGATGGCATTTAAACCAGCTTCTTGACATAATAAAACACATTCAGAACCACTAAATCCTTCACTCCATTCAACCAAATCTTTCATTAAATTCTCTTTATCTTTTAAGTTGAATTTATTAGTATTCTTTTCAAAGATTTCATAACGTGCAAGTTCATCTGGTGGTGAAACATAAACATGTCTATCCAATCTGCCAGGTCTCAAGAGCGCTGGATCAATAGAATCAGGTCTATTAGTTGCTCCAATAATAACGACACCCTTCAATTCTTCAACACCATCAATTTCATTCAACATTGTATTAAGAACTTGCTTTGCAACATTTGAAGATTCACCAGATTCCCTATCAAGTGCAATTGCATCAATTTCATCAATGAAAATAATACTTGGCGCTGATGTTCTTGCTTTATTAAATATTTCTCTAATTTTCCTTTCAGATTCACCAACATATTTATCAAACATTTCAGGACCCTTAATTGCAAGAAAATTTAATCCTGATTCACTTGCAAGGGCTTTTGCCGTCATAGTCTTGGAACAACCCGGTGGTCCGTAAAGTAAAAGACCCTTTGGCGCCTTAATACCTAATTGTTGAAATATATGTGATGACGTTAATGGTAATTGAACCATTTCCTTTAATTTACGCTTTAAAATTGTTTGACCTCCAATATCACTCCATTTAATCTTTGGCATTTCTAAGATAATTTCCTTCATAGCACTTGGCTTAATTTCCAACATTGCAGATTCAAAATGTTTAAAATCAACTTTTGGTTCTTCATTCAATAAAAGATACTCTTCAATACCATTCATAACTGCTTCTCTAACCAATGCAACTAAATCTGATCCAACATAACCATGGGTTTTACTAGAAACTAATAATTTATCTTCTTCACTTAATGTACACTTTCCATCAATCATTCTATTGAGTAGTTTATTCAAAATTTCAGATCTACCATTAGCATCAGGAACTGGGACCTCAACTTCGACATCAAATCTACCTGGACGACGTAATGATAAATTAACGTTAGTAACTCTAGTTGTAGCACCGACAATAACTAACCTTGACAATGCGTCTGTATCATCCATTAAGGTTAACAATGTTGTCAATACTCTATTATCAGCATCACTAACTTCATCCCTACCCGCACTCGTATTACTTGGAACCAATGTATCAATTTCATCAAGTAAAATAATTGATGGTTGATATTTAACTGCTTCCTGCCATAAATTTCGAAGTCTTTCCTCTGTTTCACCAAGGTATCTGCCAATAATTTCAGTTGGATTAATTTTAACAACATGACATTCAGGAAATTCAAAACCTAATGCTCTTAAAATCATAGATTTACCAACACCTGAATTACCATGAAGAAGTAAACCTCTTGGTGGTGCAATACCAAATGATGTAAATAAAGCTGGTGTGTTCAATGGTAGTGATAGCGTACGCTTAATATGTGTTAATTGAGATGAAAGAGCTCCAATATGTTCAAACGTGTGCTTTAATGCATATGCTGGTAATTCCTTAGTTTCAATACAGGTAATGCTAGTAGTGTTTGGATGAATTAAATATGGTACAATATTAGATTCCAATAAAGTAGATGATTGATTATTGGATTGATTTTCAAGTGACAACTTCGCAAGATCCCTAGAAATATCATCTTGATTACTTAAAATTTCTTGTAAATCAATATCCTTAATAAACCAATTTGTTTCATCACTTAAGGTTGAATAAATGATACCAACATCAGATAAACTCTTTTTGATACTAGAAACATCACCATTTTTAACAAACACATTTAAATTTTTTGCATATGATAGTTGACCATTGAATTTACTCAAGGTCACTCTATCACCAAGTAACCAACCGTTCATTTTTAAGAAGATAGGACTAATTAGAACAACATCATTTGAAATCTCATCATTGACATCAATTAGAAGAGTCAATTCTTGTAAACCTTTAACTAATTTAACAAAAGAACCTCTGCTTATTTCCAACGATTCTAAAACAGGAGTTGAAACAAACAATACACACATGTTTTTATCATCAGCAATGATTTCATTTGTATGAGTACGTAAAATATAATTCTGAACAACTGGATTAACGGATTTTGATTTTGATTTCGAGCTAGAAGCTGGCGTGCCTGTTGCAACATCCTTGGAGCTCGAACTGGACTTCTTCGAAGTGGTTTTAGGTGCCATTTTTCAACGAAACTCTTATAATAAGATGTATACTATAAGAAAGAAGAAAAATATTACGAAATTTTTTCTGTTTATAATAGTGAATATTGTAATAGTTGAAGGTTAAAAATGAAATGGAATTCAATAAGAGGGTTTACAACGATGTTTTATCCGCCGGCTGGATGTTTGGAGAAGCTTCCCTTGAGTTTAAAACATAAATTATCTCCGTACCATCATGAATTAATATCAAAAAGAATAGCTATATTACAAATAATAGTACCAAGGGAAGTATCATTAACATTTGAGCAATTATCGTATTGTGTATACGAAGATGCCAAATTGAAAATACCCAGTCATTTGTTTCGAAATAACAGATATGCAACGGAGTTTACTAATCAAAGAAAAATATCAAACCATGGTTATTCATATCTATACAATTATTTAAGAAATAATTTGAAAAACGAAAGAATTATAGGTAATAACGAGATATCATCAAATAGTTTCATATCACCGATCATACTAGGGAAATTCCTTTCACAGTTCAATAATTTGGTTGATAATAATCAAATCAAATATAAAGGTTGCTATAATGACAATATTCAAATTAATGATTTGCTAAAGTTAGAAGAAAATATTGAACATCGTCAAAGTACAAAATTAAATGAATTACCAAGGATGAAATTAAGTCATTCAAAAACATTACAAAGTATTAAGATCCCACGTAATAATCGTCATAGGATTTTAACTTCAATTATCGGCATGATTGAATTACAATATCCAGATCAAAGTGAAACGTTTATTAAAGATTGGTTATTTTATGGACGTCAATCTTCTTCAAATTATACTCACTATGGACTCTTAGAACTTGTTATTCAAAGATGGGGAAATGCATTTTAATTATCTGTGTGTATATCTGTATGTATATAGAGGGAGTTTCATAATAAACACTTCTATTAATGAAAATAAATGTAATTTTTATGGCAAACAACCAAATGCAGTTGGTTTATAATCTGGAATTGGTTGGAATAATAAGATTGAAGAGGATATTGATTTCATTTTCTTTTGATTATATGGTGATATATCAATGGCCTTTCTCTTAGTTTGTTGATCCTTTTCCAAGATGTCTTTTAATTCCTTAATTTGAACCGATGAAGAATTAGGAATCCAAAATCTGGTCCAAGTTGATTTTAACTTCTTAACTGTTTCTAATAATGAGCTGTTTAAATCTTGGTTAATTTCTAATTGCTCTAAACATCTGATTGAAATACCACACGGCCCTATATTTTTGATTAATGAGAAAACCTCCTTACTACATTTGTTAACGATTTCAGTATTCTCTAATATCCAAATAATCCAGTCAGAGGCCATTGAAATTTCTGTTGATGACCTTGGATATTTAATATCAGTTAAATTTAAACCTGTTGCAAAGGCCATATCAATGTAATCATCAGTTAAATCACTAATAATGAATTTAGAATTAGAAGAGATTAATAAAGTTGATAATAATGCCAATATTAATTGAGTTGTTAATGATTGAATGAATGGGCCCCAGAGTAATTTCAAACCCAGAATCTGCTTTTCACTTATATTTTCACATTTATCACCATGTGGCATTAAATAACTCTTAAATATAAATATTTCACAGAACAAAGTAGGTTCAATTGAGTCAGGTATTAGTTGTAACATTAATTTTAATTGTTCTTCAAATTGATTTAAAGCTGTTTTAGATACTCTTTTAGTTAATGAATCCTTTCTTGCCTTTCTAATAGCCTTAAGATGTCGCTCTAACTGTTTGATATTAGATTTATTGGTAACAGGAGTAATAGCTACATGTTCTGCTTCCTTTTGAACAACAGGTTCTTTGCTGATAGATTCCCTACCATGAATTGTTTTACAAATTTCAGTTTGATTTATGTGATCAATACCAAGTTTCACATAAGAATCCGCAATATTCTCCCAGTAGTTCAAACGAAGCCATTCCAAAGCTCTGACGATAGTTATTCGAAGCATTTGTAATGATGGTAACGATTCATGGGTGCAAACATGTCTCATTTCAACAAAATGTGATGGTAAGTTTAAATTACTTGCTAAGTTATGTAATGAAATCGCATAGGCACCCTGTTGTAATGGATCTAATAAACCATTAACAAATTTTATAATGACTGTTGAGTAGCCCGATCTAATTAACAAATCGCTATGATTATTTGAAGCTAAAGAATTTGATTCAATGTCTAAAACATCCACACCTGAAAGCTTTTCGTCCATTAAAATAGCTTCAACTATTAAAGCAGTCATTTCTAAAGCATGCGGCAATGGCCCACGGACCATGTAAGCTCTTATTTTAGAAATAGCTTTGTTTTTCAATTCTATAGATCTTGATTTATTTGAATCCTTTTTAGTGGAGAAAAAACATTTTTTCAACGATATAAGGTCATAGGGGGCCTTATAAGGTACAGATACCAAGTTTGGAGTACCATTTGATGCCATGTTAGTCATATATACAAGGGAGAAAACAAATGGTCAAAAATATAAGTGTTACCAAGGAATTTTTTTTTCCTTTCCGTAGAACAACTTCACCTAATTCATTATAAGATACAAATAAAAACCCATTTTAAGGACATTAAAGATGGCTATTTTTGTTATTGGCGGTACAGGATTGGTTGGATCCCATTTTCTTTCACAAGTGAGTACAACTTCGCAACAAATTGTGTCTTTGACACGCCGTTTACCACCAATGTTTCAGGAATCAACTCCAGCTAACGTAAAAATTATTGTTAACACTGATACAAAGACATGGTCAGAAGATATTAAAAATGTTGATATTCCAAACAATTCTGTGTTCTTTTCATCCTTTGGCACTACCAGAGCCAAGGCAGGATCTGCTGAAAAGTTTAAAGAAATTGATTATGGTATTAATTATGAAGCAATGAAAGCAGCAAAGGAAAGTGGTAAATTTGATACTGCAATTCTTGTTTCATCAATTGGTGCAAATGCTAATTCTTGCTTCCTTTATCTGAAAACGAAAGGTGAATTGGAAAGGGATGTTAAAGCATTAGGGTTTAAGAAAACTGTTATCTTAAGGCCAGGTATATTATTAGGAGCAAGGGAAGAGTCCAAGGGCTTCAGTAATACCGTTTTTGAGTATATTGGTAGTTGGGTTAAAGACACACCATTAGCTTTCATTGGTAGTTACCCAGTTGAAGGTGAAGATGTTGCAAAGTGTGCCAAAATCATTGCCGAATCAAGAATTGATAAAGATATCCTTGTTTTACAAAGTAAAGAGATTAGGGAAATTGCAAAGAGAGGTTCTCTTTAAATTATTTTAGGTTTATTTATATTTCAATAATATTATTATCAGAGAGAGAGAAAAATCCTTTTTAAAAGCTTTGTTTATTTTTATTAAACAAGTTGTAATACACTATATAAGTAAAGAGATTTATTTGAACTTGTTGAAACCAATGTCCTTAGCGTTTTCTCTGAAACATTGTCTGCACATGTCAATACCGTACTTTCTGATCAAACCAGAGTAAGAAGCACAGATTCTACATCTTCTAGAACCCTTACCGAAGTCTCTTGGGTGGGAATACCAAACGTTGGAGTGAGCCATATTCTGTTATAAATGAAGGATATGTTAGTAAATTGATCAAAAGGAGAAGGCAAATAAAGTGATCGTGATAAGTGCAATTTAAAATATGATCAATTTTGTTGATTTTTCATTTAAACGGTTTTGTAAATAAGCAATATTGAAAAAAAGTGTTGAATCCCATTAATTTTGATGCTGTAAAGTCAACGAATATATATATCATAATCATATGCTAATATATCCACTATTTAATTGATAAAAATTAGTTCAAATTTTTAATAATACATTGATTTGAAAATTTTTCATCCTTCTGTTATAGATTGATGTAAAGTTTGAAATATAAGTGATGAAGAGTTTCAGCTATTTGCATGTAATTTTTCTTAATATGAGTTTCTAGTATTATACTTTGATAAACTTTCCATAATCTAACACCATTGCATTGTATCTTAACACATCCACATGTTTAATTCACATACGTTTCCTTGGTGTTTACTGACAATAGTATAGAGACCTATTCATCACCAAAGATGCCAATTTGAAAAAATTCAAAGGCCCTTCGCGCGTCGTGGGAGAAGGTCTGAAAGAAATTCCTGTGCCAAAATGGCTGCGGTGCGTGAAATAAACAGTCACAATACATAGCCCTGTGTGTAGCCACGTGATATACACGTGATATTCAGGGTTTTAAATGAGACTTATATGTAAAATTAATATATAGCTAAGTAAGAGGTCATGAATAGAGATTGAAATTGTAGGAAAGGCAAGCCAAGAAAGATCACTATAGTTAAAGTGATATTATGCACTTAACACATACGGAACGTTCACACAAATTAGTCTAAAGGCCTACTATGACAATATTTCTCAATGTGTCGTAAACAGCTGAGCATATGAGCGTTTTATTTATGGCTGTGCAAAAAAAATTTTTGTAAAAAAAATGAAAAATTAAATCAAAAAACCTTTAAATAAGATCTAAAACTAAAGGTTATACAATGGCAGGTGGTAAATCTACATCAAAAAAGAACAACAAACCGTTCAAATCTCGTCATGCTTCTAAGGGGTCAATCAAGGAGTCGCTAAAGGGGAAAGTGGAAAAAAACAGTGCTAATAATAAAGCACTTAGAGTCGTTTCTAAAAATGAAAGAAAGAATAAATCAGATCAAGTTAAGAAGAATAAGATCTCTCGATCAATCAAAGAAAGAGCGTTATTTTCAGGCAATAAAGTTGATAGAATTATTACAATTGTTCCACTAACAACAAATATTGATGCCAAGACTATTATTCAACAAATTCTATCGCCATTATCAGAAGATGAATTAATCTTTTCACATCCTGTTACTGAGTCCAATACTCAAGTTATAACAGTTAAAGTCAATCGTTTTAAATCTTGTTTGAAATTCATTTTACCTAATATGTCCAATTTATTGAACATTCTTGATGCTTGTAAAGTTTCTGATTTTGTTGTCTTTAGTTTATCAGCAACGGAAGAAGTCAATGAAAAATACGGTGAACAGATCATTAGAGCTACTCAGGCCCAGGGTATTGCTACTGACTTTTGTGTTATCCCAGATTTAGTTTCTTGTTACCCTAAGAAAAATCTTCAATTAGATGTTTATAAATCACTTTCAAGTTTTTATGAACATTTCTTCCCAAGTTGTGATAAATTATACATATTAGAAAATGCTAATGATCAATTGAACATTTTAAGAAACCTTTGCCAAAGATTTCCTCATAGGATTACATGGAGAGATACTAGAGGTTATTTAGTTGCTGATAAGCTTGATAAAGTTCAAGTTACTGATTCAGAAAGCTTGCTTGTTATTGAAGGTATTGTGAGAGGTAACGGTTTCAGTGCTGATAATTTAGTTCACATCTCAGGGTTTGGTGATAAACAAATCGAAAAAATTGAAAAGTTAGTTGTTCAATCGAAGAAAGCAAAGGATTTTGAAATGAACGATGATTCTGAAAATGTCTTCCTCCCAACTGAAAAGAGAGAATCATTAGATGAACTTGTTGAAGAAAATGATGACAATGTTCAAAATGATGAAGATTATGATATCTCTGATATGGATGATGATTTCTATGAAGAAGAAGAGAATGAATGGAATTTAGTCAACGAAGTTGAAATCGCTCCAAAGAGAAGATTACCAAAGGGTATGACTGAATATCACGCAAGATGGTACAAGGATCATGAATTGGAAGAAATGATTGCTGAAGTTGGTCTTCAATCTGATTCCGAAGAAGTTGAAGAAGTTGAAATGGAAGATGAAAATAACGAAGAAGCTGAAATGCAGGATGATGAAGACGTCGATGATGATTTAATGGACACAGATTCTCAATTATCACCAGAAGAACAGGCTAAGCAACTTGCTACTTATCGTAAAAGAGAACGTGATGAATTGCAATGGCCAGATGAAGTTGAATTACGTCCTGAAGAACGTGCTACTGACCGTCTAAGAAAATATCGTGGTGTTAAATCACTTGCCAGTACATTTTGGGATTGTGATGAGTATGATGAAAAGAGACCAGAAAATTGGGAAAAGTACCTTCGTATTACCAATTACAGAAATTACAGAATTCAAAACATTAAAGAATTCAAACAAACTGCTACAATTGTGGCTGGTGATAAGGTTAAAATATACATTAGATTCTCTAACGTTTCATTTGATAAATTCCAAGATCCAAAGTTATTACCGTTCGTCGTCTATGGTCTTTTACCACAAGAACATAAACTTGCTGTTTGTAATTTTGAAGTCAAAACTTGGGAAGCTTATGAAGCACCAATTAGATCAAAGGAAAAGATGGTGGTTCAGTATGGCTTCCGTCGTTATGTTATTGAACCTCTATTCTCTCAATTGACTAGAAATGCCAACAAGGTTTCCAAATATCAACGATTTTTACATCAAGGACAAGTTTCATTTGCAACTGCCATTGTCCCTGTTTCTTTAACCAATACACCTGCTTTGTTTTTCAAGGAGAAGGAACAAGGTGGTATTGAAATCGTTGCTCAAGGTACATTTGCCAATACTGATTTCAGAAGAGTCTTAGCAAAGCGTGCAGTTCTTACTGGTGAAGTTTACAGAATTCACAAATCCATGGTCACTATTAGATTTATGTTCTTCCACGCCGAAGATATCAAGGCTTATAAGAATGTTCCTATCTTCACAAAGATGGGTAGAAGTGGGTTCATTAGAGAAAGTTTAGGTACACACGGTGAATTTAAGGCTTCTTTTGATGGTAAATTAAACCAACAAGATATTGTTGGTATGGAGTTATTCAAAAGAGAATGGCCCTTGGAAGGTACTGAATTGTTCTATTGAATCCATCCTTGCATTCTTCTATATGTATTTCTATATTAATATCGTTTTAACAAGTAAAAATTCATTTTGTTAATCATGAGCATTGCTTACGTAAGCGTATGAATTCCATAGTGAAATTTTTTGTATTTTAAATTACAATCTTAGTAATGTTATCTACTTCTTTTTCTTCTTCAGTTATTACTATTATGACAACGTTGAACTCTGAAAATTTGCCAATACATTCTGTTTTTAACAAGGATAAGTTCACGTGTTTAGGATGTCACGTTTCCTTTTTAAGTCAACAAATGCAAAGAATACATATGAAAACTGAATGGCATAGATATAATCTTAAGCGTCGTGTCGCCAATTTACCTTGTGTTTCAGCGGAGATATTTGAACAAAAGGTGGTTTCACAAAATAGGAACAAAGTTGAATTGGATGAATTTGGGTTCATTATTGATAAAGACTATGTGAAATCTCAAAAGGTTAAAGGTAGAAGTCATTTAAAATCAAAGCATTTAACAACAAAGATTAATATTCATCAATCACCCAATTTATTACATTTAAAACCTGCTACAAATGTTGGTAATAGGGATTTAAGTCCAGCAAGATCTGAGGTTTCTCAATTTTCAATAGGTACTGTTTTATCAAACAGTGAAGGTTATGATACTGATGAGATTAATTCAACAATTTCTAAACAATCTGATAACGAATCTGAATATCATTATGTTTCATCTAATAATGATTCTGATATGGACACAGATGACGGTAATTTAACAGAAGAAGAAGAACCTTCATTTCATTTGTCACTTGAGGAGTGTTTTTATTGTGGTGAAATTCATCCTGATATTGAAACAAATATCCAGCATATGTCAAGATGGCATGGTCTTTATATCCCTTATCCCGATGAATTAATTGATAGGGATGGGTTATTAAGAGTCTTAGCAGATGCAGTTGGTATTGAAAAAACATGTTTGAAATGTGGTTATGAAGGAAATAAATTAATTGGTATTAGACAGCACATTAGATCAAAAGGTCATGCTGTCATACCATATGAATCAAGAAAAGAAAGAGATATTTGGTCTGGATTTTATAAATCTGAAGAAGTGGGCACTGTTGATGCTATGGAAGAAGAACGTGAATATACAACAGCAACAGTTGATTCAAGCGGTGTTGAATTGAGTCTTCCAAATGGTTATAAATTAGGTCATAGATCAATGGTTCGTTATTATAAACAATCTCTACCTGTTAAGGTCAACGATGACGGAGAACAAACGATTACAGTTGTTGATAAAAAAGTTCAAGATGTTCTCCATTTACGCCAGGTATTAATTGAAAAATCTGAAGCTAAAAGAGTTGGTATTATAGAAACAAGGGAAAGAAGCAAGAATTTAAGTTCAAATGCTCTTAAATATAAGAATAACATTGAAAACTATCGTAATCAAAGATTTGGTTAGTGAAGTGTTGAATAAGCTTTATAGTACATATATACGTATTTCACTTTATATAAAGAGACGGTTATAAGTAATAGAATTGGAATTTAAAATACACAATTAAAGGTTCATATAATAGAACTCGTTTCTATGGGATCTTCACTAACAGCAGATGGACTTCTAACATTTAAGGATTCCAGCTGACCGCTGTCGTCTTCAGTCTGATGTGTTGCGCTATCAGAAAGAAATAATTCAGCATAAGATTTTGGTTCACCTTTATTAATAGTAGTTGCATTTGTCTTTTCACTAAGAACTGATTCATTAGATGGCTTTGGCAGTGCCATACTGTGAATAGGGTGTTTGCTTTGAATAGCTAACCCATTGATCGAAGTTTCAAGATGTTCTAAAGTATTTGGATCTTGATTTTGAAATTCAACCATTCTTTGTTGTGATTGATTAAAGCAGTTAAGTAAATCAGAGTTTTCGTTAGTTTCCCCAGTATATTTAGTATCTACTTCAAATGATAAATTAATAACAGGTGAAATTGCAGCAAGCCTGTTTTGTAATAATTTAAATGAATTTGATTGTGGTAAAAGCATCAAAAGTCCATACAGTGATTTATAGAGATAAATATTTTTCTTTGGCTGTAGTAAGTCAAGCCTTAACTTTGCAAAAATTGGTGATTCTAATAATTGAATAAGTAAATCAAGTTGAATAAACATACCTAAACTAATTTCATAATCTGATATACCCAATACAATTTCATAAGCAAGTTTATAGTTTGATGTTAATAAGGTTAAACAAAGCAATGAAGGTGAATTTAATGACCAACATTTGAAAAGTGTTTGAAATAATTCTTGAGCTTGGTTTGTTTTTGAAACTAATTTCTTTCTTAAATCTGCCAATTCTGGGGCAACAATTAAATTATTATTCAAAATTTGAATCATTATTGTGATGAATGATAAATTAACTTCATCTTCATATAGCACCTTTGAAATTGCCTGATAAACCCTTTCAGCATTTAATGATTGATAAAGTCTTCTCAAAATAAAATCAGCTTTGGTATCTAATAAATTCCTATCTCTTTTAAACATAACTAGTAAATCAACCATGAAACTTTGAAAATATGTATCATCACTTTCTTGGGCGATCTTAGATAATAGCTCTAAATCCTTATTTATGACTTGCTCTGATGAATCATTTAAAACTTTTAATAGAGTGACAAATGTATTGTTGGAATGGTGTAAGAATTGACGATGATCTCTTTCTTGCAACATAATTAACCAATCTAGTGATGTTAGCCTAGTTAATCTATTTGAATGCTTATCATCGGATAAATGTGACACTAATTTACTAATTAAAAGTGAATAATTGGTATCATATTTATTGGAAGCGACCAACCCCATTAATCTATAATTGAAATCAACTGCCATATTTTGTAAGTCGGTGTTATCATCAGATATTATATGAAGCAAAATTGCCAACAGCTTTGGAATTAAAATAACAAATGATCCTGGAGAGATATCAAGCAGATTGACTAACCATTCTAATGAGATTATTCTGATTAAATCTTCAATTGACTCTAAATTATTAACTAAAATATCAATAATTTTAGGAAAATCAACAGCTGTGTCTTGACCTGGAATATATTGGAAATTATCGGCCCTTGTTTCTGCCTTTTTCAATTCCTCAATAGCTTCCTGATTGGTTGATATTTTTTTATTATCATTAACAATACCTTCTCTATTAGAAACAAGTTTCTTGATTTCATAAATTCTGTTCAATTCCTGTAATAACAATCTTAAGAAATTTTCAGTTAATATTCTAACATCTTTCATTGTAGAACTTAAATAAGACAATAATGGTTCTAAAAAGGAAGGAAGATAAGAGATAAGTTCTAAATCAGGAATGGAATGGAGTAAGTGCAACCAATTGACAATAAACATTCTAGTGTAAGTGTTTGTAGCATAAATTCGTTCCTTTAATAAAGGAATAAATTGTGATAATTGGAAAGCCTTTGGAGTTTGAGAATCATAATATTGTAACAGTTTCCCTGATTTATCTAGAACTCTGGCCATTGTTTGTGGATCCTTCTTTTGTAATTCTAAAACAGAGACATAAGTAGTAGCTTTTTCACTAACAATATCCTTCAATAAAGTATCAACGATTTTAGCTGCATTTCGAACACTGTGATCTGGATCAGCGACCACTTTGCAAAGAATATCAAATATATCATTAAAATAAAGTAAGATCTCACCTTTAGTAACTTTAGATATATTGTAAAGAGCTTCACATGCATAATATCTAACATTGGCATCATGGTCACCAAAGCAAGCTAAAACAGGATTGATAATACTATCTAAATACTTAGGAACTTCACTCTGACCCAAGGCTAAGGTCACTGCAGCAAGACCAATCAAGCCACCATATCGAGAATAAGGTTCATTAACATCATATGCAAATTCTCTTGCTAATTGATCGATTATCTGTTGAATCTGTTCGTTGTTATTAGTATTGAGCGATTCAGTGACGATTCTGACAAGGTTTTGTGCAGCAACCTTACGCTTCTCGTAGATCCTGTCTCTGAGGCCTCTTCTGACAGATTTATCCATAGATATCTTGTGTCTAAATTAATCAATAACAACGATGTGATCGACGCGGTCCAAACCACTAAACATTGGAAAGGACCCCCGCCAAAGTGTTCTCTACAAAAGTGTGAACTGTAATATGTTCAATATAAGGTTAAAGAAGTCTCTGTTCTATTATAAACAACAAAATATACAAGAATTATAAACTCCAGGTACAAGAATATGAACTGGGTTTAAAGGTAATAACAATATGACGTTTGATTGAAAGTTATTCAAATAAAACTTTTTTTCACTTTTGCAAGGATTGGAGAATTTGAACAACCTTGATATTGGTATCGAGGAATCTGTTAAGACAATCATTCATGCATGCCTCTTCTTGGTTGGAAAGTTGAGGACCGTTGATGGTAGAAACACACTTTTTGAAACATAAATTGGTGAATTCGGTAACGGATTGTTGAATCTTGGCTCTACTGGTTTCCTGTTGAACAAAGGAGGCAACTTCCTTTCTAGAAGCATCGTCTAAGTTTTGTAGAACAGCTGGATCAATAGATGACATTACTACTTGTGTATACTGTACTTTTCTGTTAAAGAGAGTTTGATGAAACAGTCGGTTCAAATTTTTCACTAGATTGAAATCTCTCTAACTGTGATACTGTCCTCCGTTGTTGTATCCCCCTCTGTGGGATTGATAGCCTCCACGGCCACCGCGATTATAACCTCCCCTCCCACGGCCTCTGAACGAGCCCCTTTGCATACTGTGACTACCTCTGCTTGCTGGCCCTTGATGCTGTTGATATGGTTGATATCTTGCTTCATGATTATTACCATATGAATTAAATCTCTTTTTGTTATTGTAGTTAGCATTATAATTATTGGAGTGGTATCCTTGTCTTTGTTGTTGGTTACTTCTGTAGTCTGGTGGTGGTGTGCAGTTTGGCATTGGTGAACTCCTTCTGAAATTTTTTGAATCTCTTGTAACTGGTGCTAATGGTTCAGGAATAGGTAATTTGGCATCTGTTTTAATATTAACCTCGCCTTTAGTGGTAATATTAGTACTGCTTATATCTTTATCCTTTTTCAAGCTTTCTAAGATAGCCTTCTTTTCACTTTCTCTTCCAATAAAGTTATTTTGCTTAGCCTTCTCCCAAAGTGTTCTCTCAATACTATCACCGTGCCTTTCAGAAGAGGAACCACGTTTTAAAGCATATTGGATTTTGACAGGTCTATTAATGATCATCTTACCATTCATCTTTTCTAGTGCCTTATCAGCTTCTTCAAATGTTTGAAACGTCAAAAATGCATGGTTACTCAACTGACCTTTAACTAGCTCAACCGGTTTTCTTAACTTACCAAATGAAGAAAATGTCTCCTTCAAAGTATTCACATCAACAAATGGATCCAAGTTACCAGCAAAAACAACAGGACCAAAATCATCATCAAGATCAAACCCGGTGTCATCAACTTCTTCTTCATCCACAGCATTGGAAACACTGTTCTCTTGGTTATGACCATTAACTCTACCTAGTTTTAGCATTCTACTAAACATAGAGATGCCCTTAAACGCCTGTAGTGCATACTGTGCCGATATCTGACTATGAAACTTAACAAATCCAAACCCTTGGTGCTGTCTTGACACCTTATCCTTAGGTAACCGCACCGATTTCACAGGCGCCACTTGTAAGAACAATTCATAGAGCAACACCTCTGTAACCAGGGGATCCAAGTTCCCAACATACAATGTTTCGGAAGTGTCAGTTGTCATTTTATTAATAGCAATGAAAGTAAGATGTCATGTATGAAATTTTTTGTATTGGTTGACATGTTATCATTTTGAGGATATTTAGGGACAAAGGCATTTTAATGGAAGTTAATGAAGACTTGAAGGCAAAATTGCAACAACAAAGGAAACAGTTAGCCATTTGGAAACAAAATCTTAGAGCAGTGGAACAAAGTGAACCTCTATATGACCAAAATATTCAACAAAAGTTACATGTTTTGACAAGACTCAAACAAATTGATATTGAACCATACCATGATGATAACGAACAAGAAAGAGCTAATGGAAAAATAAAAAAAGATATTGGTCGATTGGATGATATTGAAGTTGTTTCGTTTGATTCCCAAGATCCAATATCAATGGAGCTAAAATTAAATTCACAATTACCATTTGTTTATGATGATATAATACCATTATTAGAAATTAAGATCAAGCACAGGGAAAATAAATTAAAAGAAATAAGATTGTTAGGTGAAGAGCTAGAATTGCAAAAGCATAGGGAAAGAACTAGAGAATTAACAAAGTATTTAAAAACTGTTATTTCAAGTTACCTTTTCCCATATGAATTTCAGAAGATATTTAACATAACTAGTAAAACACCACAGATTCAAATTGATCGAATAGTATCTAAAAAGGAAAAGTTTATTAAGTTAATTGAAACTTTATTAAATAATGCCGTTGTTGAAGATTTCCAAAAGTGGATCTTGTTAAGTGAACGAGATGATGCATTGATCAGATTCTTGGTGTTAAACCAACTTGTTGTTGTGGATCCAATAAATAAAAATAGAATCAAATTGCAAACTCCTATAGAGGACATCACTTTTTAAAATATCAACATCTTTGTATTTGTCTTATATATTATAGAAATGTATTATTAGTCCTATCTTATTTATAATATTTATATTTGTAGTAGTATTATTATAAGTATTAAACCATATAAATATTTAAAGCATGTAATCTTATCTTTATTCTGTGTCTAAAATGTAACAACTCTATTACATAAGATAAACCTTACGTATAATAGAGGCACATCCATAAATATAACCAATTTCAACCTCTGTAATTTCTCTTTGGCTTTGAGAAAATCCACAAATCATAAACCCATTCGACTTTAAATAAAGCTCAATCATATCAGAGCCCTTCCTTGGGGCTTTCCTTTTCCTAGTTAATCTTGTTGGAGATTCATAAAATGGTAAAAAAAATCCAGATCTCAATTGATATCTTGAATCAGAGTTTTGATATATGTTGCCATTTTCAGATTTAAAACATTCTCTTTGAATATCCAAGGCAAAGTCATCATCAATACCATTAATTTTACTATCAATTCCATATAATTTCAATTTAACAAATTCATCACCAGTTGACTCTAACTTATTCCTATATTTATAATTTTCAATATCAATTTCTCTTTCGTCAGGAAAGTAATGACTTTTAATCTGTTTCAATTCTGAAATTCTAATATTAACAATATAAACACAATCAAATTTAAACTTTTGAGCTATTATTTCACACAAGATCTGTGATGCCTTTTCTGTATCATTACATTTGACAAGTTGGGTCCAAACACTCACATCGATTAAATCATCATATGAAGATGTATATTTGCTAAATTTCATATGGGAATGTTGTTGGTATGAAGTACCTGATCCATCACGCTCATAAACAATACTACTGTTATTGGAATCTTGGGATGTTGCTCTACCATATTGTTTCAATAATTCCGAAACTCTTCTTGTTCTTGGATCTTCGTCTTCTGCAGTACTAGATTTCAGAGTATTAGGGTAAGCGGAAGCTAATAATTTAGCAGGACTATGTGATTCGACGATTCTCCCAGTTCTAACTTCACTATTCATTACATTATTAGCTTCCAAGTAATCCATAATTTCGGAAGCCATTTTCTTCATAATCATTATTGTACTTTCTTCAAGTTTTTGTCTTGGGAATGGGTCAAAAATAGCCAACACACCTATGACATCTTTATTAGCAGCAATAAGTGGGACCCCAAGATAGAATCTAATATTTGGAATACCCTTAACTAATGGATTAGAAATTGTACGCCAATCATTTAATGTATCAGAAATCATAAAGAAATTAGAAGATAAAATAGCATGAGCATCAAGTGACACTTGTCTGGCACATTCAACAAATCCTAACCCAACTTGATATTTAACAGTTTGAAATCTTGCATTCACTAGACTAATACTGCCACCTCTGCAACCAAATAACTTATTCATTTTCTTCAATAATAAATTAAATCTACTTGACATACCCCATTGTGTCAAATTAGAGTATTTTTCTAATGTTTTCAATCTTTTAACTTCATTGTAAGCTTCTGGTGGTTTCAAAAATGATGTATCTTGTAATGATTCAGGACAAGAAATTGAAGACAAATTCCATTTACCTTTACCATAATTTTCTAAAAACATTTCCTTTGTAAATGGAGTTTTAGTAAAGATCTTGGGATTATCATTTAGGAGATTATCATTGTCAATATACTTTGGGCGCCTTTTAAGTTTTTTACCTTGTAATTGGTTTGGCGTAGAAGAGTTCTTTTCTCTTTTAAGAGATTTCATTCTGGGTTGAATTGACATATCAAATGTTAATGGATGAAGCTAATAGTAGCAAAAAAAAGAAGGTTGTTTAGGACAAGTAAATAGTAAGGTAATATTGCTAAAAGGGGGAAAGAAAGCAGCTGGTGGTTTAAGGTAGAACAAATTATAATAAAAATATTGCCTTTTTTTATAAGGTTGAAGAAATAAGTGGAATAGGAAATAGGGCAATGAGCGTTTTTCTTCCTTAAAATAATGGTTTAAAAAGAGTTAATAAGGAGTAGATACTGAACAAATTTCAAATTAATTTAGAGATTATTTTAAGTTTCTATTTAGATTCATCCATCTTCTCATCGGAATCTTCAGTTTTGGGTGGGTCATTAGAAGCCTCTGATTTGGTCTTAGCTTCTCTCTCTTGTCTAGCATTTTCTTCCTCGAGTGACAATCTAATAGCCATTGCCAATTCAGGGTCCATGTTTGGATCATCCATACCAAAATCAAAACCATCAAAGCCACCACCATTAGAACCACCAGCACCAGCAGTATCTTCAAATCCTGAATCACCACCCAAATCTTCTCTTAAAACAGGTGATCTGTCAACTTGTTCGTAAAGAAGATAAGGACCTGGAGGAACTGTCACAAGATGTGACGTTTCATTACTATTAACTGTTGAGATAAACTTTTCTAATTTAGATGTATTTGATTGTTCTTCACCAAAATTTATGATATCAATTGAAATGTTATTCTTTTTCAATCTCTTAGCCAACTTTTCCAAATCAGCGTCTTCTTCTGTAATTGGGGACCCAACAAATACAACAACACGTTGCTTTTGGGTTTTATTTTGTCTATTTTTTAAAGCTAGACAAGCCACCTGAATACCAGTGATCAATTGGGAGGTACCATTAATAGTTGTTGAATGTAATCCACTTAAAATTTGACCATAATCAGTGGTTAAATTAGAAATAACTACAGCAGATTCACCTGCCATTGTCATTAAACCAACAGTACTTTCAGGATTTGAATTGACCTTACGTCTGAAGAGCACTTCAACAGTGTCCAATTGCGCCTGATACCTCGTTGTTAAGTAGTCTCCGTTTCTCATATATTCTGAGTTGTCAATGACAACCATAGTCGCTTCCAAAACCATTGCCTCTTTGTGTCTTCCTTTGCCACTGCAGCGTTAGTTGTCAAGAAGATACCGCTATTCAATTTGAGTGGAACTTTTTTTGCCACTTCACCATTTACGTAATATCAGACACTAATATTTACAAAACAAAAACGAATATGTTATTTTTTGGCAAAGAGTTGCAAAATTCATGGCAAAAGCAATTAAGGATAGCACTAATCGTGTTGCAAAGCCAACAAAACTTACTCAAAAACAAAAGGAACTTGTTATTGAACGTTTTAAGCGCCAAATTCGAGCCAAAGAAGAGGAATTTCCACAATTAGTAGAACAGGAGATCAAATTATTACGGATGAGGTTTAATAATAGACTTAATAAGATATTAAGAAAGTTTTGGGATGTTAAGTTGGAAGATATATTACAAGTGGAGAGAGAGGTGACGGATAAAGATAAATTGACCTTAGTTCATGTTTTAACTCAATTAAATCAAATTAAAAAGGATTCAAATTGATCAAAATGTGTGTTTGTAAAACAACGTTTGAAAATACTTTTCTAAATCAATACTAAATTATATACCCCCTTCATACCTTTGTCTTTTTAAAAATATGTAATAGCCTTTTGCTATGTTGTAAATTAATATTAAAAATGTTTTTAAGAACTAAAAGAAATGCAAAAAGAAAAATTGTCTATATAAGAAAAGAGGGCTGATTGAAGCTTTCATAACGTGTAACAAAAAGGGATTAGGCATCTTCAGCAACATCATCCCAGAAGTATTTACCTTCCTTGGTTTCAGCGATAATACCAACTCTAATACAGAAATCACCAAAATGCTCGCCATCCAATCTTTCCTTTGCCCATCTAGCAAATAATGGGACTAAGGTACTGATAACTTCAGATTCGTTGACGTTGGTCTTGTAAATTTTGTTAACTCTAGAACCAATGTAAGAACCACCAAGCATGATGTTATAGAAGCCAAGGGACTTACCAACAAGTGCAACTTCAGCAACCCATGGTCTTGCACAACCGTTTGGACAACCGGTCATTCTCATAACAACTGAATCATTTCTTAAACCAAGCTTTTCTAATTCAACTTCTAATTGATCAATTAAAACTGGTAAGTATCTTTCAGCTTCAGCCATAGCCAAACCACAGGTTGGGAACGCGACACAAGAAGCAGAAGATAATCTTAGAGCAGAGTGATCAATGTTATCCAAGTTATGTTCCTTCAATAAAGTCTTAACTGCATCGAGGTGTTCATCTGCAACATCAGATAATAAAACGTGCTGATTACCAGTTAATCTGAAACAACCAGCATCGTGTTCCTTAAAGTATTGAGCAATCTTCTTCAACCCAGTCTTTTGTGGTTTACCAGCAACATCTTCAACTCTACCATTTTCGATAAAACAAGTGTAGTGGTTCAAACCAGTTTCATCTTGAGTCCAACCAAAGTAATCAATGTTAGAATCAATTTGGAATGGCTTTGGTTCAGCAAAGGTCCAACCAAGTAATTCTTCAACAGCTGCCTTGTAGCCTTCAACGGTCATATCGTCAACAGTGTACTTTAATCTGGCATGCTTTCTGTTCTTTCTATCACCATTATCTCTTTGAACAAGCATAATCTTTTCACAAACGATGGAAGCCTTATCATAAGGAATGAAACCAAGCATAGAACCAGTTCTTGGATAAGTCTTAGTGTTGTTATGAGTAGTACCCATACCACCACCAATGAGAACATTATAACCAACAATATTGTTATCTTCGACGATAGCAATTAAACCAACATCATGAGCATACACATCAACATCGTTATATGGTGGCATAGCAATAACAACTTTAAATTTTCTTGGAAGATAAGTTGCACCATATAATGATTCATGATCTTGTAAAGCAGCACCAGCAACTTGAAGCTTCTTAGGAGCACCTTCAATACCTCTAGCAACTTCTTCTAAATCAGTTAACCAAATTTCATGATAAGCAGTGGTTTCTGGAAGTAAACGAGCGGAAATCACCTTTGATGATTCAACCATTTGAGAATGTAAGTGTCTGTTATGTGGTAAAGCAGAAATCATAACATTTCTGTTAACATCACCACAAGCACCTAAGGTATCCATAGCAGCAGTATTCATGCCTCTAATAGCTTCTCTTAAATCACTCTTAACAACACCGTGTAATTGGAAGGTAGCTCTAGTAGTAATCTTTAAAGTGTGGTTACCTCTTGTATCAGCTAACTCGTCCATTCTTAACCATTGATCAGGAGTTGAAACACCACCTGCTAATCTAACTCTAACCATAAAAGAATATGCAGGTTCAAGGCCCTCCTTCTTACGTTCATCTCTAATATCTCTATCATCTTGCATGTAAATACCATGGAACTTAGTTAATTGTTGATCACTTGATGAAATAGCGCCGGTTGTGGTATCGACCAAACCTTCAGCAATGGTACCTCTCAAATAATTAGAGTTAATCTTGATATCTTCATTAGTAATTGGTGCTGGTTCATCACCATTATCAGCAGAAACACCCAAAGCTTCCCAAACCTTTGGTTCCCATTCATTGTAACCAGTATTGAAACCATCATCACCTTGATCATCACCAAGACCTAATGGAGCAAGGAAAGAAGCACCTAAATTAGTCAACTTGTTGAATAAATCGTTAGCTGGCTTATTGTAGTAATGACTATCTTCCTTTCTAGGCCAGTACTTAGAATCACCTAAACCAAAAACAGAAACTCTAACAGTTGCTAAGTCAGCAGTGGAACCCTTCAAAGCTTCCCAGAAGACCTTACCATTTGTTGGGAATTCACCTTGACCAGAAGTTGAAGTGATGAAAACAACATTGGTTTCCAAAGCTAAATCTTCCATAGTTAAATCATCAAGGGAGAGAAGTTTAACCTTCAAACCTTTGTTGGTGGCTCTAGTACCTAACTTTTTAGCAACATTGGTAGCATTACCACCATCAGATGCAGAAGCAATGGTCAATGGTTCACCACCTAAGTTATCCAAGAGATCTTGGAATGCATCCTTAGCCTTTGAAGCAATATCATTTTGAACCTTTCTGTTATAAGCTTGTAGATTGTATTCTAATTTAGCATTCTTTGAAACTAACAAGGATAATCTATTTTCTCTTTCAAGAAAATCCTTTAATTCTTTCTTAATAAAGGAAGAATCTAATTTGAAACCGTCTTCAGTATCCTTCAATGATGGAGTGTATCTGTACAATGGCCAGTAACCAGTATCAACGGCCTTCTTAGTTTCCTTCAACATTTCTAAGTAACTATCAGATTTTGGTAAATAAGCTAACACAATAGCAGGACCAGAGCTGTAAGCATTGGCTTCTAAGAAAGCTGTTAACGTTTGAGTATAGGAGGAATATAATGCAACAGATGCAACATAGGCATTACCGTAGTTAATAGCATAAAGACCTAAGTTCTTCTTACCTTGCTTAACGTTGACAGAAGAATCAGAATCAATAATTAAAAGCTTAATTCTCTTATTGTTTGATTTTAAGACTTCATGGAAAGCACCTAAACCAGAATCAAATGACCAGTTATCAGAACCGATAATCCAATTAGATTTCAAAGTCAAATGTTCTTTTAAAGCAAGGATTTCAACAGCAGCGGTGGAGTTATCCTTTTCTAAAGCAGCAATAAGGTCAGAAGCATCGAAAATATCAGAAGTCTCGCGAGCTTTAACCAACCAATTAGTTAAATCATTGTTCAATTCACCAGTGAATGAAGATAAATTAGATTCAATAGTCTTGATCAAGGCATTAAATTGTTCTTGAGAAGCTAAGAATTTACCATAAGAATATTCAGGAGATGCATTAGTGTTGAAATCATTTAAGGTATTCAATAAATTCTTTTGGGATTCCTTTAATACCTTAATGTAAGAACCATCAGCAGTGGATTCAATATCGAAAGATTGTTCAGCAACTGGGTTAAAAGATTTACCTAAAACCAATGATTGAGATGGCTTTTCAGATGTAGCATTTTGAATAATTTCTTCAAAAACTTTATCAACATTAGACTCATCAATATCTAAAAGATGGGTACTAGTGATTTTAATACCAGATTCTAAGATAGAACTAATGGATTCTAAAACAGACAAGAAAAGAGATTGATATTGCAGTGTGATAGAAGATTGTTCTAAAAGAACCAAAGAAGTAACACCGGAAACCTTTTCAATTGCAGCTTGTAAAGCAGTTGAATTAAAAGGTCTGAAAACCTTGACGGAAAGAAGAGCAAAATCATCAGTTTTGGTAGCTAAGATGTTTGGATTACCAAGAATTAAACCTAAGACGCTTGCTTTAGTAAAGAACCAACCTGCAGGTGTTGACAATTCAAATTCAGTGTAAAGCTTACCAGCAACCTTTTGTAATTGAATGAAGGCATCATCGATTGAAACACCATCAAACGATTCATAGGAAGATTTGATGGATTCTTCAGAATATGGAGCAACAAGTTCATTTGAATCATCAATATAAAAATGAATAACAGATTCATTTGAATTTTTTGCAATAAGATTAGCTAAAATTGAAAAATCATAAGATTCCTTTGAATTTGAAGAAATTAATAAAGTGAACCCAAGATCTTTAGCGGCAATAATAGGAGCAAAATCATTTGATGATATTTTCGAATGAATGATATATTGATTAATGGATTTATTATTTTGTAAAATTGGTAAACCATTCAAAAGGTCCTTAGATTCGATATTAAGGATAGTTGATTTCGCTGAATCAACAAAACTTAATGCATCATTGGAAGAAAGATATTCTGCAATTGGAAGAACACTTTTTAAATCACTGGATGGATTAACTAAGTAAATCTTTTCAGCCAAAGTATTAGCAATCTGCGCAATAGCAAGAGGTTGGGATAAACTCATTGCGATATTAATTTGACTTAAAAAGAATGTTTCTAAGATAAAAAGTAAAAGAAAGAAGTTAAAAAAGAAAGGATGAAGTTTCTTTGGATGACACAAAGCTGTGATTTTATTGCTTCTCACCAACTATGGGGTCTGAGCTCCGAATGGTGGATGGCTTCTGTCGGCGTCTCAACAACAGGGATTACAAAGTGTGGCGTCAATTTAAACCATGTCACGTGCCTTGACGGTGTGGCCCTTCTGTGTTACGTAAGCAATCTTCTGACCCACCTTGCTCCGTTAAGAGGGAGATATAAGGGAGATATAAGGAAAGAAAGAAAGAAAGAAAGAAAGAAAGAAAGAAAGAAAGAACGAACAAGACCCTTAATTATCGTATATAACATTGGTATAAAGAATAAGAAAGTTAAAGAACATCGAAAAAAAAGAATAATAGGTAGTTAGTTAGCTAGCTAGTTAGTTAATAATAATCTGAATTGTTTGTTTCTATCTCTAAGCGACAGTTGGGTCTCTCTTATCAAATTTCATAATAACATCGTCCTTTGGGAAAATAGTTGCAAAGACCTTAATTTTTTCACTTAATGGTGTAATTGTATGTGTCATATCAGTAAACATAACAGCCTTACCAATCAACGCAGCAAAGGACATCATGACATATGTTTGACCAAGACAAACATGTGTACCGGTACCAAAAACTAACCAATTCTTCTTTGCTAATGATGCCTTAGAGCCTTCAACCCATCTTTCTGGAATAAACTCTTCAGGATTTTCATAAACTTCAGGATCATGTAATGCTGGATATAATGTTGGAATAACCATTGCACCCTTTGGAACAGAATAAGTTTCGGTAATTGGGTATGATTTCTTTGCCTTATATGGAACCATGATAACAGGTGGTCTGTATCTTAATGTTTCCTTAACAACCATGTTAGTATAGGTCATCTTATCAATCAAGTCACCAGTTAACCTTTCATATGGGTTACCATTTCTAATAGCCAATTGCTCTTCTCTGATCTTTTTAGCAACATCAGGTCTATCAGCAATAATTTGGAATAACCAACAACATAATGAGGAAGATGCATCTTGAGAAGCAAATAAAAATGTAAAAACAGCTTCAGAAATTTCCTTATTGGAGAACATTCTAATACTAGATCTTTCCTTACCTTCACTAGATTCTTGCATAGATTTAATCCATTCATCTAAAACACAATCCGGTTGCTTACCAGCAAGGATAGCATCCTTTGAAGCTTGTGCACAAGCTTCAAAGACCTTCATAGTTTTATCAGCAATGACTTTACCCCACCAAGTTTTAGTATAAGGCAGAATAATTGGGAAGTTGACTAATTCCAAAGCAGCAGTAACTTTATAATAATTATCAGCGACGTCCTTGATTTGTTCTTCTGTAATATAATCCCCACAAAATGTTCTAAGAGAAATAGCACACATGTACTCTCTAAATTCAGGGAAAAAGACTTGAGGACCATCCTTAGTGACTTCAACAAACTTTTCCAAATATTTATCCATAACTTTTTCTTGAGCAGGAATATAAACTTCAAGAGCCTTTTTATTGAATAAAGGATTTAAACCCTTTCTGTAATCAACGTGAGCCTTACCATCAAGGAAAACCCAATTAGTTGGTCTTAAGATTTTAACAGCAACATCAACAACACAAGGTTTAACATAAGCAGGAGATTGCATAATCTTTCTAGCTAAATCTCTAGTTGAAGCAATAACAACGAATTGATGAAAAACTGAAACACAAGATAAATCACCCGAATTCCATTTATCCATGTATTCTTCAAATTTTGGATCTAACGATTCTAAGAATGGACCAATAATTGGCCACATTTTAAATCTTGGACCAGCAATAGAACCTTTATTTAATTGATATTTAATTTGATCATAAGAAATAATAATAACAATTAATGAAATGATAATTTGCAACCATGATGCACTATGAACCATTGATAGTAAATTATCTTTAGCTGCTAAGATATCAAGATTCTTAAGATTTGTTAATAATCCGTCGGATGCATTATTAATTGTCTCATTGAGACCAACAACAGAGTCTTTAATAGATTCCATAATTAACGTTTTCTTTTTTTAATAACAAACAAAAAAAAAGTATTTAATGAAATCAAGTTAGATTTAATTTAAAAAGAATGTAAATGACTCTAAAAAAGAACGTAATCGGATTACAAATGAAAAAGAAGGAAAAAAGTTATTTAAGTAAGATTTTTTAGAAACAAAAAATAAACGTCGGATGCAAAAAAATGGTTCAACAATAGGGGAACGAGCGGAACGAGTTGAAATCACTAAACGGTTAAAGAAGAGACAGCCGGCCACTCTGGAAAAGTACATTCTTCCATAGAATGGACACAGTGATCACGGCAATGAGGTCCATAAAGGATGCCATATATTCCGCTTGATGAGAATAGTCAACTATTCTGAAAATAATTGTTCCTGAAAACACAACGCCAAGTACAAAAACTGTTTTAACATAAATGCCTCTAATTTCTTTGTCGTCAATGTTATAGATTGTGTAAAAAGACCAAACTAAGCAAACAATAACTATGATGATGAATTGAATAAAAACGAAGTCATATAGAAATCCATATTGGCTTTCATCAAATAATGAAAAAATGACACCGTTTGTTATATCTTCTAACAACATTTCAATTAATAAAGCGATGGATACAATTCTAGTAATTAAAACCTTTTTACTGGATTTATCCAAGGACTCAACCCATGCACCTGCTGAAAATAACATTAGATTGTAAACAATCCAAATTGTCAATAAAGTATTAGACACTAATTCCATTGTACCAAAAGTTAAAGACACTAAGCTTGAGGAATTATAACCATATTGATTCATAAATATATAATTCAAAAATGTTGATAATTGAACAATGAACATACCTGCTAAAAATGATAAAATCTTATACTGAAACATGAATCTCATACTTTTTAATGAATCTATGGAAAATCCGCTCGATTTATCACTGTAAATGTGCTGATAAGATAAAGCAGTGTAAATTAAGAAATAAATTCCATATGCAACTGTTAAATAGAACGAAAGTAACATTCTTTGAAAATCTGAAACCAATAAGTGTCCATGAGTTTGGTTCCAGCTAACGTTTAAAATAAAAGCAGGTTCTTGTTCTTCATTTGCCTCTTTTTCTGCTTGAGGAATAGAATTTGTATGAAATACAGTACAATAAATACCTGATTTTTTAACCTCATATCTATGCGTAGTTGTAGTATCATACATAAAACTTTCAATTGAATAAGAAAAGTTATTTGATTCGATTAATTCAGCTAAAGTGACTTTTGACGCCTTTTCATCTTCAGTTTCAGGATTACAGTATCCTGCATGAGCGGCAGCTTCGTCACAAATCTTATAATAAGGATCAACTCCAAGATTAACCTTTTTCAAATCATTTGCACCAATTATAAGTGTATAAATTTCAAAGTGGTCAACTTCATTAGAAGTGGAACTTGTTTCAACCTCGTTAGAAACGGTAAATTTATCACTAACAGCAGAACGTATATAAATATCGGCATATGTAGCTCCAAAGATTGATTCAGGCCATGCGCCCAAGGCGGAGATATATGCACATGATTTAAGCATTTTTCCATTTTGGATAACGTAAGAATCATCTGCAGCCCATGCCGAAGCCAACAATAGCGACAGACAAAGAACACTGTTCATTTCAATTAGCTGTTTCTGTCTATAATAGAAAATAGAAAATTTAGAGGGAGAGTGAAAAAACGCTTTAACCATCAACTAAGAGTTAGTGTTGAGGAATAAAAGAATAATAAGGAGGCTTACTCTGTTGTTTCTTCCTTAATGTTTTCTTAGTTAATTTATTTTAGTAACTCTAGTTACATAGAATATTAACCAGTATTTAGTTCTACTTTTAGGAATGGTACTATCACTCCCTACAACAATTACTCAATATAGATTGAAGTAATATTAACCAATGTATATATCTACCTCTACTAAACTTCTAATCTCGCACTTAGTAGATCTCATACCGAGCTTAACTTGCTTAATTATAAGGTTATTCAGTTATGCAAGCGTATAAGTCTCCAAAGCTTACCAGGAACAAAAGCAACAAATGAATTCAATAGTTAAAGAGACAACCGAGCGCCTTGGTAAAATATGTCTTTCCATAATAGAGAGGCTAAGATCACCGCTGAGAACTCCATAAAGGATGCCACGTATTCTGTTTGATAGGAATCGCTAGCCTTTCTGAAAAAGAACGCTGTGGAAAACACAGTGCCAAGAACAAACACTGTTTTAGCATATAGGTCTCTAATTTCTTTGTCGTCAATGTTATAGATTGAATAAAAGGACCAAATGAGGCAAATAATACCAATTATGATGAACTGGATAAATATCAACCCATTTATGAGTCTATGGTTATAATGAGTAAATAATGAATCCATGGAATGACTCACTAATAATATAAACGCTTCAAACAATATGATGGCGGATACAATTCTAGCAATTAGAACCTTTTTACTGAATTTATCCAAGGACCCAACCCATGCACCTGCTGAAAATAACATCAAATTGTAAACAACCCAAATTGTCAATAAAGTACTCGTCACTAATTCCAATGCACCAAAAGCTAAAGACTCTTCTCTTGAAAACTTATAATAACTTTGATTCATAAATATATAAGTCAAAAATGTGAATAATTGAACAATGAACATACCTGCTAAGAATGATAAAATCTTATACTGAAACATGTATCTCATATTTTTTAGTGAATCAATGGAAAATCCACTAGATTTATCACTAAAAATATGTTTATAAGTTAAACCAACGTATATTAGGGAATAAATTCCATAAGCAACTGCTAAATAGAATGAAAGTAACATCCTTTGAAAATCAGGAATTGAGAGACTTCCATAAGTTTGCTGCCAGTCAACGTCTATAGGAAAAAAACTGGCAGATAAATCAGAATTTGCATCTTGAGGATCGGGATTTGCACGGAATACGGTACAATAAATACCTGATCTGTTAACATTATATCTATGACCAGTTGTTGCATTAAACACGAAATGCTCAATTGGATAAGAATAGTTTTTTGATGCAAGTAATTCATCTAAAGTAATCTTTGAAGCCTTTTCTTCATTAGTTTCGGGTTCACAATATCCTGCACGACGGGCAGTTTCATCACAATGCCCAGAATAACGATCAACTCCAAGGTTAACCTTTTTCAAATCATCAGCACCAATGATAAGTGTATCAATTTCAAACGGAGGAAGGCTCTCAGTGCCTGGACGATGAAAGATATCATCACAATTTGAAGAATAGGAACTGATATAAATACCAGCATAAATAGACCCAAAGATTGATTCAGGCCATTCGCCCAAGGCGGAGATATATGCACATGACTTAAACATTGTTCCTTTTACGATAACGTAAGAATCAGTGTAAGCCCATGCCGAAGTCAACAATAGCGACAAACAAAGAGCACTGTTCATTTCAATTAGCTGTTTCTGTCTATAAGATATAATTAATAATTTGGAAGGAGAAAGTATGACCTCAGTAGAAAAGCCTTTATACTGTCAATTTAAAAGGAAAAGAGAAAGTGTGGGATGACTTTCTCTCACCAATGCCATATATAGTCGTTAATGAGAGTGAGCACCAGCACGTTCCATGAGTTCATCATGAAGTTCAAAGCTCTTCCTGATGATTTCAGCAACAACGATACCAACACCAACAGTCCAAATCCACAATTTGTTATAGATCAAAAGACCAAATATAACAGACAAAATGGCAAAGAACACAACACCAGCCAATTTGAACTTGGAGTTGATGCTGTCAACCCTTCGATCCACTTTGGATTCTTCTAATTCGCCAATAATATAAGCATCTAGTATCTCATAAACCTTGGGCATTGTTTCTTCCTTGGAAGCCAATTTGGTAATTAATTCAGCACCATTGGGCGTTTCCTCGTAGAACCTTGCCACATCGTAGATGTAACCATCATTAACGACCCAATGTGTACCGGACGCATTCTTTTCAGCCAGTTCTACAGCAGTGTATACCCTCATAGTATGTTTTTCGTTATTTAAATACTTTGCTTTGTTTATAATGAGGAGAGAAGAGGAAGTGAAAAATAAAATGGTAAAAAAGTGTTGGCAAAACCAGTGTCCAATGAGAAGAGGTGGATATCTACTTACCATGAGGTGACAGTTAAGATCTATTACAAATATATTTACAAGGAAAAAGACCTAAACGTTTTGTTTCACCATTTTCAAATAATGAACAACATCAATCAATTTATCACATAGGTAAAATGAAAAAAAAATATGGTGTCTTATTTATTGTAGTAAAAAAATACCAGTATTAATTGTAGAAAGTCTATAGTACATATCTATTTATATATCTATTTATAGGAGCTGTAAACAGAACATCCTTTTAAATTCTTATTTGTTAGAAAAGTACAAGACGGCAATAAGAGCAATAAGAACAGCAAGGATCAAAGGTAACTTTGAACCCTCTTCATTGGAAGACTTGCTAGATTCTGGCTTTGGCTTGACACCACCTTCAAGTTTACCGATGAAAAGAGACTTTAAGATCTCATGGGCGTCTTCAGAGTGACCGATATCATCGAATGGTTCGGTGGCATCACCGCCAATACAGTCGAGAATGACTTCTTCACCACCTGGATGTTCATCAAGATAAGCAGAGACGTCGTAAACGTTGTCACCATGGATGATCCAGGCGTCGTCTCTGGTGTTGTGTTCTGCGACTTGTTCTGCTGTAAAGACCTTGGTAGACATAGTGTTGAGCTAGGAAGAAGAAGTTAACAAGAGGAACGAGAGTTGAAAAAAGTTGAACATTTGCTGGTATAGAACCTCATTACTGTAACCTTATGATCATACTGTTGAATGAGCAAAGGAATATAGGAAGATAGATTTGACTATATAAACCCCTCTCGCCTATACTATCCTCCTATTGATCCACTACGCACACCGTGCATCTTCTTCTGTGTTTACTCTTCTCCCTTGGCTAATCAAAAGCGCGTTTTCTTCTGAACGTCTCATGATTAACTTCTTATTCCTTTTCTTCTTATTCTTAAAGTAACACAATGTCAGCCTTTGTTCCAGCTTCCTTCTCTTCCAGCTTTGACTTCGAAACTCTCAAGGTATGTCTATAATTTTTTACTTCTGAAATCCACTATCTAACAACTATATACTAACAGTCTACATAGAATGAAACTCCATCAACCTTCATGAACAAACTTAAATCACTAAAACCACCTCAAGATTTCTTTGATTACACTAGATTCACAGTTCCAAATGGCATATTGGACGCACAACAACGTGTTTCTTATAACTTAGGTTATTTTGCTCCTAATTATCTTGCAATCGTTCTCCTTTTCTTCCTCTATTTGGTGTTCACTAATTTGACCTTCTTCCTCATCATCCTTGTTGAGTCAGTTCTTTTCTTTTATGTTCAAAATGCATTTGGTAACACTGATGAATTGAACCTGAAGCTGTTTGTTCTTCATAGAAACGGTTGGTACATCATGTTATTAATTGTCAACGTCCCTCTTCTCTTCTTTTACTCTCCACTTTCTTCTATTATTTGGTTGACCTTTGTGAGTGGCTCAATTGTCATTGCACACGCTCTCTTCATCAACAAACCTGTTGAAGCAGCTTATAGTGACATGGCTTAGACCCCTTTTCTCTCATTTAAACAGCTTTGTACTATCCTTGTTATTAATCTACTATTCTGTACATTTTATTCATTCCTTATTCATCTTTTTAAATTTTAAGACTCCAAATAATAAAAAATTTTAAAGCCATCTTTTTGATTTCACTAATCAATTTACGCTCTTCTTACAAAACATAACGCATAATGCTCGTATCCTTCTCTATTGGAACGATGCTTCTGATTTCACTATCTCTATTGATCCCATATTGGTCCGCGAAATCATCTTCTCATCTCTCAAATCCCTCAATTAACACAAATTCTTTATCTGATTTGCCACAAGATTCTCATATCAATTTTAAATTAGCTAACGTTTATCATATAAATCCTAGTAAATATGAAGCCAGATGGGATTTATCATCACCCAGTGACATTTCTCTTTATGAATCAAATGGGTTTACAACAGACTATCAACTTAAAACTCATGTTTCTAAAATTAATCGTTTGTTGATTAGAGACCCATCTTCAATAGAGAACTTAATTGAGCATTCATTAAATTACCCAGAAATTGATATTTCAAGCTCTCTTGATTGGTCAATTCAAGATATTCAAGTACCAAATATAACAGATCCTCAAACTATTTTACAATTAGCTAAAATGGCTTCAAATGCATATGCAAAACTACCTTCTGATCCCTCTTGGAGAAATGTTAGTGGTAACGACTCGTTGCCTGATTTTAATTCTCATGATAAAGATTATTTCCATTGGGATAAAGGCGGTGTTAGAGGTCATGTATTTGTTCAACAACATGAAGAACAACAACTTTCTAATCCATTAATTATCATTTCAATTAAAGGTACCACTGCGGCTGGCCTTGGTGGTGGTAATGGAGATGATATCAGTGGTGATGATGGAAAATCCGTTGAGTCTGATAAAATTAATGATAATTTACTCTTTTCTTGTTGTTGTGGTCGTGTTTCCTCCCTTTGGAAGACTGTGTGTGATTGTTATGAGTCAACTTATACTTGTAACATCAACTGTCTTGAAAGGGCCTTAAGGAAACCTGATAAATATTATAAGGCTACTTTGGATATCTACAGGAAAGTTGTTGAAGATTATCCAGATAGCGATGTTTGGGTTACTGGGCATTCCCTGGGTGGTGGGCTCTCTGCCTTATTAGGTAGAACCTATGGTTTACCTGTCGTTACATTCGAAGCTCCCGGTGATATGTTAGCAGTTAAGAGATTACATTTACCCTTACCTCCAGGATTTCCAGAAGTATATGAACATATTTGGCAATTTGGTAACAATGCAGATCCAATTTTTATGGGTGTTTGTAATGGACCTTCATCTTCATGCAGTTTAGCTGGTTATGCAATGGAAGCAATGTGTCATTCTGGTAAAAAGTGTACGTATGATACAGTCAAAGAAAAAGGTTGGCATGTTAATATGCTAAATCATAGATTGAAAACTGTTATTGATGATTTACTTTCAAAGACAAATGTCACCGCTGAATGTATTAAACCACCACCATGTCTTGATTGTTATGATTGGACATTTGTGGATCATATAGGAGATGAAAATAGAAAGAAATATCTACCCTCTACTACTTCTACTACATCATCATCGACGCAACCAAGTCCATCTGATCCACCAAAGAAAAGAAAGTGTATTAAATATACATGGTATGGATCGTGTTATAAATGGGAAGGCGATGATGATGATGATAATGATCATACAACCTCTTCCATCACTACCAGTACTACTACCTCTACTACCACTAGCAAAGCCACTGCTACGTGCATCGCGTACAATTGGTTTGGAGCTTGTACTGAATATTCAAAGATTCCATCATGACGCGTTGGTTCATGACGCGTCAAAAAATACCCACCACTAGATTTGAAATAACTTCATTTTCTTTCTTTGCGGTTTTCTTTATATCTATATATATACTTAAGGCCTTCATATAATATGTTCAAGAAGAGCAAGAGAAGAACAGCTGGACGTCGTAATTTTGATGATTCCAATTTATCAACAACTTTATTAGTTTCAGATAATTCACTTTTAAAAGAATATCCACAAAGAATCACGTTTTATACATTACCACCACGAGATGAGATTACATTAGATCAATTTGAAACGTATGCTATAGATCGATTGAAAATTTTAATTGAAGTTGGTACCTTACAAAGTCAAGGGTTGAGCTATGAAGAACTTGTTAAGTTAATGAACGAAAGAATTAAACAACTTATGCCGTTACATTCAAATAATACTATTGAAGATTTACTTATTTACGAAGAACGTAAAAAGGATTATTACTCACATTTCATTTTAAGGTTGGCATTTTGTAGAAGTGAAGAACTTCGAAAGAAATTTATCAATTCTGAAACGTTCCTTTTTAAATTAAGGTATTCAAAATTAAATAAAAGTGAAAGGAATGAATTTGTGAAAATGATTGATTTACCATGGGAAGAAGTCAATGATGATGAAAAATTGGATATTAAACAAGGTCTTTGTAAAACTCATCATCTAGATATCGTCTTCGGTGTTAGAGAAGGTTCTTTAAATGTTGACTTAACAAAATTTCAAAGAAAACAATTGAATTCAGATGATGTTTGGGAAATTATGAAGAATCAAAAGATTGGTAAATTACCATGGAATTATGTCCCTGATTTAGTGTCGCATAGAAAGGTATTTATTAAAGGTGGTTATGCTTATGTTCCTGAATTTTTGCAGTTAAATCTAATTGCAAATGAATTTCAACATCATTTAGAAAGAGAATTACTAATAACTAATAAATATTTAATTGGGATGGATGAAGATGATAGATTACAACCAATTTTAGAAAATTTATCAAAAGGTTATATTAATAGTGAAGTTCAAGGATTCGAAAATAATAGTGAAATTGGTGAAAATGGTATAACGGCAAATAATATTGGAGAATTTGAAAGGTTTTACCCTGCGTGTAGTGTTAGGTTATTTAATGGATTGAGCGAAAGGCATCATCTTAGGTTTATTGGTAGAAATCAACTTCAACTATTTTTTAAAGGTATTGGATTGGGACCACAAGAAGCTTTGAAATTTTGGCAAATGATGTTCACAAATGGTATTGGATCAATAACAACTGAAAAGTTTAATAAAGAATATAAGTATAATTTAAGGCATAATTATGGTTTAGAAGGTGCTAGAATTAACTATAAACCATGGAATTGTGCGCAAATTTTATCAAAACCAAAGCCGACATCAAATGAATCTCATGGTTGTCCATATAGAGATTTACATTCTGATAACTTAAATACCTTGTTGAGGAAAATGGGGATGCAAGATGATGGTAATTTACAAAGAGTTTTACAATTAAGTGAAAATGGAGATTATCAATCAGCGTGTACAAAAGTATTCGAAACCGTTAATGCAATGAATATTCAAGAAAACCTCCAACGAGGATTACAAGTTCAAGAAACGCCAATTTCCCATCCAAATGATTACTTTAATAGGGCCTTTGTTTATGAAAAGAGGTTAAAGGAATTAAGTGAGTCTTGAGTTTATTCTTTTATAATAGTATAAGGATATAGTTTTTAAGTCAAATCTACAATAAAAAAAATTTGTTTCTTCTTAAATAGTTATTAAATACACCCATTGACATGGCTTTGAAGTTCTTTAAAAGAGAAGCTCCTGAAACTCCCAAACAACATGGTGGATTGAACATGTTTGGTAAAAAGCACCAATTAACGCCAACTGTTTTAGATGCATCTGTTAGAGGTGACCAAAAGAGAACAGAACTTTTGGAAAATCAATTAAAGGATATCAGTACAACAGCGTCCAAGGCCTATGATGAAGTAGCAGAACTGAAAGCAGAACGGGATATGTTAAATGAACAGGTTTCAAATCAAAAGATCATTATTGATTCATTAATGAAACAACTTGATGAAACAAATCACGAAAAGTTACAATTAAAAGCATTTCATGAAGATCAAATGAAATCAACATTAAAGGATAAAATGGAGGAGCAAAGACGGGTGAATGAACTTGATGCTGTAAGAAACCAACTGAATATTGATTTAAAAAGATTAAAATCTGAATTGAATGGGTATAAAAATTTATATGAAACAGAAATGAATAAAAATAAACAAGCTGAACAAATAAAGGAAAATCCGGAACTCAATGAAGAATATAAGGATATCTGTGATTTAACAATACAATCCATGTCAACATCAAAAGATTTTAAGGTTTCAAATTCAGATCAATCTTTTAACTTAAATTCAAATCATTTAAGTAACTTAAATATTAATGATATTGAAACTGATGAAGAAAGATCGATTATTTGGAACAATACGATTAAAAAATTGAAATTCTTGGAATTTGAACTTGATCATATGAATAACGATTATAATGATTCATTGTCTTCTTTGAGAAATACAATTGTTTTATTAAAGGATTCACAAAAGTTTCTTGATGACGGTAAAAGTTTTCGAATTAAAGAGGCCATTCATGGCAATGAAAGATCGTTTGATATAAAACAAGAGCAATATCATGATAAAAAGGGTGTGTATTATAATAGAACCGAAAATGAAGAGAACCAGAATGGTGATGCAAATGGTGATACATTTGTTTTATCGAATCTATCCTTTTTTAAATGAAAGATCAAATGTATTATTATACTCTCCATAATTGACAATCTCAGAATGTGTATACTATAAACTTTAACTGTTTTCCTTTTGTAACGTAATAAACTATTTAGTAGGTTAAATATGCTGAGCATATTTGTATACAGGTTGAAGAACGCGTTTTACACTAAACAATTAAACTCTTTCATAATACATTAAATAAGTTCCCAATGTTATTGATCTTTTGGTACTTAATATACCTTATATATACGCCAAGTGTGGTAGCACAAGTTCCATTGAATGAAATCAACTTGAAATTAAATGAACTAGGAACTCAAGTTTATGAAATTCCCGTTGGTGAATTAGAACCAATTCTTGAAGGTTTTAAACAATATACGTTATTTATATTAATAACGACTAAGGATCCTAAGTATAATTGTGCAATGTGTGAACAATTAGATCCTATTTATTTGAATTATGTGAAGGATATACATGGATATTACCCAGAATTGAAAAATGATCTTGTATTTATGAGAGTTGAAGCAGGTGAACATTTAGAATTATTAAAGTCACTGGGTATTAAAGCGGTTCCAAGCTTATGGGGGTTTCCAACGAGTTTGGATGTTTATGGTCGTTTATTATTAGGTGAATTGGAATTATTACTTGATCAACATAATTCAGGAGCATTAAATGAAGATCAAATTAAAACTAAATTGAATCAACTTGATTCAAATTTAGAAATTGATCAATTAGGTAGAGAACATTATGTTTTTGAATTATCACAGGGTGAGTCAATGAATGAAATGTTAATTAGATTAGCAGAGTTTATTTCAAAAACGATAAAAATGAATATTTCACCAGCATTGAAATCAAAGAAAGTTGATGAATCAAATTTTAGTTACACATTATTATTCCAATGCTTATTTTTTTTAATTATTTTACTTAAAGTAATTGGTAAATTACGTGAAAATCAAATTCAAGGAACAACACCATTTTGGCAAGAAAGGAAACTTTATGCTTATTTATCAATTGTTTTAATATTTATTAGTATTAGTGGATTTAATTTTTGTATGCAACGTCACTCACCATTAATTTCACAATCAAAGGGCAAGATTATTTGGATTGCTCCAGGGAATAGACAACAAATGGGGTTTGAAATTATATTAAGTATTGGATTTCAATGCATCTTTTTTGTATTATTACTTGGCTTAATAGATGGTATCAAATTATTCAATGAAGATGATGGTAGCAGAGATTTTGTTTCTTTACTTATATCTTTAATTCTATTAGCCTTATTAGCTTTCTTTACTTCGACGTATGGTATTAAGGATAAAAGTTATCCGTTTACCTTAGAAAAGTACCTAAATATTAAATGGTAATGTTGTATATTTATATATTACATAAAAAAGTAATAATGCTAAGATATAAAGATAATAAATGCACATTGGTGAATTAAAAGAGATAATATTATTTTATTTTTTGCTTTTTTCATTATTCTTCCAAGGTTATATTTAAAATAAATGATATAGAAAAGAGTAGTTCATATAAAAATGTTCAATTTAATCATTAATCTAAATGATTTGAATCATCTTGCTCATTTTTGTTGATAAAATAAAATGATAAACAAACTAAAATTGCACCAAGGAAATAAATTGGAGAATTCCATTTAAATTTGAAAAGGATATCAAAGATCATTGCAACAGGGATTGTTAAACAAAGACCAACAGTGACAGTTAAAGGAGATGTTAAAAGCATTGCTCTTGCCCAAAGGAAGTCAGCTAAGAATGAAATGAAACAATTGAATAAAATAATTGCCCAAACTTCTCCATTTGGTGGTAGTTCAAAGGTTTCATAACCCATGTAGTTAGCAATAATCAAAGATGGCCAAAATATTATAATGTTGAAAACACCAACAAATCCAAAAAATAATTTCATGTCAACTCTTGAATCATCTTTAACTCTAAATTTTAAAACAATTGAAAAGACACCATAAAATAATGCACCCAATAAGGCTAATATATCACCAGTTAAAATAGACTCTAGGGACAACTTGTCGCTTGTTTGAGGATTATCATTTAAGGTAACGCAAAGAACACCAATAAATGAAACAAGGATTGAAAGGATCTTAGTTAAATCTAAAGTTTCAATACTAAATAACCAACCAACTAACATTGTAAAAAAAGATGAAGTTGATGCTAAAACTGTTTGTGAAGAAACTGAAGTAAAAATTAATGATGCATTATTAAAGAAATTAGGTAGAAACCATAGTAATGAAAACCAAAGAGCTGATTGAACAGTTTCAATAAATGTCAAGGGTAGTAAAGAATTCTGCGGTGTAATAGGACTTTCTTCATCGTGAACGGAAAGAGAGGTGGATTCTGTTATTATTGATAATTCTTCTTCCTCATCATCAATGTTTTCGTTATCAACATTCTTATTCTTACTAATCTTATTGAAATACTTAGAAATAAAATCTTCAAAATAATATGGTATTAAATAAAGTGAAAAAGATGAAGTATTCAACCAAGTAATTGCAAAGGGCTTAGAATAAATGTTTTTTTCAAATAAGTCGTTTAATAAAACCGAGGATAAAACCCAAAGTAAAATAACACAACCAAGGAAAAACAATCCTAATGACCAATCTCTAGCTCGGCGAACATGTTCCTTGGCGGTTAATAAAGACATCGAATGAGTATATAGAATTAAATTGAAAACTTAAAATGAAAAAGGGATGCTTCTAATTAAGTATTTAGTTAAAAAAACAATAAAGAAAGTAGTTAGATCTGAAAATAAAGTTATTGTTGATAATCGGCAAACTTTTCGTTCCTCCTTAAAAAGTTCAGAAAATGAAATTTTTTGACTTCGTTGCTTATGTAATCCAAAACGTCGATCGACTCTTACGTCAGCGTCGATGTCTGACGTAAGAGTCGATCGACGCTAGTCGCTTTTAAAAAAAATTGAAACTGAAAAAAATGACAAATTTTTTCAAGTTTTCACTCAAAGAGAAAATTGATGGAGGAAATATATACATCTAACTTATAAAACTATCGAGATAAATCAAGTATGTGGCCATTCGGAGGGAAGAAACAACAAAGTGAACAAGGTGAACAAATAACTACACCACAAGCAACGACCACTGCTACCTTTGAAGCGCCACAAATCTCTATTCCAGTTTTCGATGCTACAAAGTTACATCCACTTGCTGGCCTTCACAAAGATATTGAATATCTTGATCTTGATGAAGAAAAATTGAATACTATTGAAGGTACCGGTAATGGTATTTTACCATCAAGAGGTTGGTCCGATGATTTATGTTATGGTACAGGTGCTTGTTACATGTCAGGTCTTGGTATTGGTGGATTACTTGGATTTAATGAAGGTTTAAAGAATTTACCAGCTCCAACATTAGATGCAAAGGGTAAATTAACACCAGCCCCATTTAAATTGAAATTAAACACTGTTTTAAACAATATTACCAAGCGTGGTCCATTCATTGGTAACTCTGCTGGTGTTTTAGCTTTACTTTATAATATCATTGATTCAAGTTTAGATGCCTATAGGGGTAAACATGATGATTTAAATTCACTTGCTTCTGGTGCTCTTGCTGGTGCTATTTTTAAATCAACTGCTGGTATCAAAGGTATTGCTTATTCTTCTGGTTTGATGACTTTAGCTGCTGCTGCTTGGTGTGGATTTAAGAGATCAATTAATTAAATTGTCTTTGTGTTTGTGTGTGTGTGTGTGTGTATATATATCATCGCTGTTTATCAAATAAGTAAAAAGAAAATATCTTGTCATATAGAATATAAATGTTAAACTTAAAAAATGATGATATTTATTCACCAATTAACCAAGATCAAACAATAATGGGAATTAATAAGATTCAATTCCTCAATTTCATCTAGCATTTCTAATTTATTAATTCTCTCATTTTCTTCTTCATTAATCATAAATTGTGAAACCCATTTCATATCCTTACACCAGATTTTAGACAATGGGCAAATTGAATTAAATCGATCAATTTGTGATTGTATAGTACCATAAATCATTAAAGTTGGCATTTCAATGCCTCTTCCACTTAAATTTTTAATCATAACTTCACCATATCTACTCTTAATTTCAGGATTACCAATTGGCTCATAGATAACAAACTGACCCCTTTTTAAATTATTATACCAAAATCCAATTACAGAATCAGCATCAAGTTGTGATAAATAACAAAGACAACATTCACTAATAACAATAGTTGGTTTATTTGAATCAAAATCACATGTACTTAAAATTTCAATATCTTTGATACCTTTATCACTTTGTAATAATCTTAAATCTAGAGGTATCAAATGGTATTGTGAAGTATTTAAACAAGTTGGGGAGTTCAATACTTCTTCCCTTGTAATTGGTAAATCAATACTGGGTTCGTTAATATTTAACATATTCGATAGTTTATTAGAAGATAAAATAGCTAACCTTTTTAACCTAGTTGTTTGTTCAAAATCAAACTCAAAATATTGTAAGTTTGAATAATCTGTTATTAATTGGAAGGGTCTTGTATCATTACCAGCCCCGAGTGAAATAATTTGAACTTGTTCATCTTTATTATCATTTAAAAATTTTAATAATTGATCAGTAATAACCTTTGTTCTCAAATAAGTACCTCTATTAATCAAGGGAGACTTAAACTGTGTGAAATTGTTTGCTGATTGTAGAGTAGATGGAGATTGATGATGGATTTGCTGAAAATGACCTCTTGAAGGTATTATTGGAGAATATTGTTTTGATAAATGAGAAGAATAAACATTACTATAGACATGATTATTTGATTTATCCTTTTGATCATTTAAAAATAAGTTAAAAAATTGCTTTTTCAATTTCCTAGTTGCGGCTATCTTTGAATAACCTTCATTTAATGATAAAATATTATACTTAAGTAGTTGAGGTGTCAATTCCATTAATATTGAATCCGTGGGAAGATATCCTTTCATATAGGCAGAAATTCTAGAAGAGAGTGCATCGTAGTCTGTTTCTCTTACAATCTCATCGCAGTCTCCAAACATAGCCTATACTTTTGCTTCACCTAGAATGCCCTCCTCGGAGTTGATATTCTCTGAAGTGCAAACGAAACCTCTGTGTGGGACAAAGGGTTGATTCAGACGCGCATGGAGCCTGAAAAGTTACTGTATATGGCACTTCAAGGGTGAGCTTACGTAAGTGACCGTATCCGAATACCCAAAAAAGTTTTCTAAAGAAAGAAGAAATAGTCAGACACTGATTAGGGAGTAAGACACAACAGTTCACTGTTGTGTTTGAATTGACCTTCGTCTCTATTTTTTTTGTCTTTGTTTTGGTGTTAGATGAGCACGTTATTACAGTAAGAGTTGTTGTAGAGTTCAAAGTCTTTAAAATGGACTTTAAAAGACAGTGCATATGGACAAGAAACTTAATTACATATCAATATTATATAGAGAAACCTTTTTGTGTTCCAGTTGTGTTTCATTTAATAAATTATCTCGTTTTTATTAAATAAAAGTCAATTTCGATATTGAAGAATAACTTCCCTTCCAAAATTTTAAACGGGAAAAAAAAATGGTGATAAAACTAGACACAAAAACTAAACTCTAATTTAACTTGATAACCAAAGACAGTAGTTTCATCGGACTATTTCCTGTGAAATATTATAGCTTTTACCTATACAACCTATCCAAAATTGTTTGTCATGGATGCCATTTGATACTTGTCACGTGACCTCAAATTGTTGGCCCTGACGTCAGAATGGGGGCAACCATACTTGGCGAAATTTCTTGTTGGGCCGCTGAGCATAGCGAGCAGGGAAGCACAAGAGAATGAGCTTTGGAAAGAGAAGAAGAAGGGGTGCAAAGCATGCGGTGAAGCCAACTACAACAGCCTACAGAACTATACTCCTTAACAAAAGTGTGGAATAACAACGACAACCTCTTGGTACCTTCTTAGACGTTGGCACCCCCCTTCTCTAAACGCCCGTTCTCTCCTTCCAAACGTCAATGAGCTCACCAGCAATCCCAAAAAACTGTTGGCCTCAACGCGTATAAAACAAAATCATTCCCCCAGGCTTTTTCTTTCTTTCAGCTATTTATTTAAGAATTCTTCTTGCAAGTTTTGTTAAACGAACTCTTATCAATTCCTATCCTCAATTGATTAACGAATCCCATTTTTTTTGTTTATTTATAAGAGATCTGTCTATTCTTTATTCCCACTTAGTTTTTTCATTACAAACAAACAAACAAACATTTAAGACTATTTTGGAAATATATTTCAATTCTTTATTTCTTTACTCATAAATTTACATTCGAAAGATTAATACATTTTTATTATTCTTTTTTTTGCTCTTTGATTTCGTTTATTCTAAAACTATTAATTTGATCAGTTCTTTTCTCCTTTAAAACAGGTTAATTCTGATCTTCGCTATTTAGTTACTAGAAAGAAAATTACATATTTTATTCTTTCTCTATTGCAAAGTAATATCATTTATTAGTTCTCTTATTTTAAAGAACTTATTTATCCATTGAATTGTTTTTAAGGTATGTTTTTTTACATTTTTTTCTCCTATATGGTGGGTATTATTAAAATTATCAATTCATTTTATTCTCAATCATCTAATTAATTCAAAATTATATTCTCTTCTTTTTCATTCACTAATTAGACCAAATATTCTTTTCCAAACCTTTGACTTGAAATTCAACATTTTAAACGTTACAAAAAATTTAAATCGCGTTCCTATTCCAGCAAGTATTGAAATATTTCATTCTCCTCTTTTTTTCGTTTGGCATATTTCAAGCTAATCATATTCTTCAACTTTTTTTTACATTATAGTAATCCAACGATATAAGTTTTTCAGAAATAAGAAATACGTTGGAAATACATGACTATACTTTTAGATGAGATAGATAATAACATTGTCATTTGATTTCATTTTAAAAAAAGAGCGGCCTTCTTTTTAGAAATAAGAGGGAAACCCACTCGTTAAATACCCTACCAAACTTATCATTGATGTTCTCATCACTAACATTTAATTTTTTAAACAGGTATCCAAAACGTATTTTATTCAATTCTTTAAATTATAATAATAAGTCAAATTTTATTAGATTTAATTCGACTAAGATGACTACTGATTATTCTCAAAAACATAAGGAACTTGCCCCTCATTTCATTGGTTTGAATACCATTCACAATGCCGAACCTTCCGCAGTTAAAGATTATGTCACAAGACATGGTGGTCACACCATTATTAGAAAAATTCTTATTGCTAACAATGGTATTGGTGCTGTTAAGGAAATTAGATCCGTTAGAAAATGGTCTTATGAAACCTTTGGGGATGAAAGGGCTATCCAATTTGTTGCAATGGCAACTCCTGATGATCTTGAATCCAATGCCGAATATATTAGAATGGCTGATCAATACGTTGAGGTTCCTGGTGGTACTAATAACAACAACCATGCTAATGTTGAATTGATTGTTGAACTTGCTGAAAGAACTAAAGCTGACGCCGTTTGGGCAGGATGGGGTCATGCCTCTGAAAACCCTGATTTACCTGAAATGTTAGCTGCTTCTCCAAGAAAGATTATCTTTATTGGTCCTCCTGGTTCTGCTATGAGATCACTTGGTGATAAAATTTCTTCAACAATTGTTGCGCAACATGCAAAAGTTCCTTGTATCCCATGGTCTGGTACTGGTGTTGATAAAGTTCAAATTGATTCCGCTGGTTTAGTTTCGGTTGATGATGAAACTTATGCTAAAGGTTGTTGTACTGGCCCTGAAGACGGTTTGAAAAAGGCAAAGGAAATCGGTTTTCCTGTTATGATTAAAGCATCTGAAGGTGGTGGTGGTAAAGGTATTAGAAAGGTTGATGATGAAAAGGATTTCGTTAGATTATACCATCAAGCCGCTAATGAAATTCCTGGTTCCCCAATTTTTATTATGCAACTTGCTGGTGCTGCCAGACATTTAGAAGTTCAATTATTGGCTGATCAATATGGTACTAACATTTCTTTATTCGGTAGAGATTGTTCTGTTCAAAGAAGACATCAAAAAATTATTGAAGAAGCTCCTGTTACTATTGCCAGTCCTGAAACCTTCAGAGAAATGGAAAAAGCTGCTATTAGATTAGGTGAATTGGTTGGTTACGTTTCTGCTGGTACAGTCGAATACTTGTATTCTCATGCTGATGATAAATTTTACTTTTTGGAATTAAACCCAAGACTTCAAGTTGAACATCCAACTACTGAAATGGTTTCTGGTGTTAATTTACCTGCTGCCCAATTACAGATTGCTATGGGTATCCCAATGCATAGAATTTCTGATATTAGATTACTCTATGGTGTTGACCCTCATACTTCAACTGAAATTGACTATTCTTTCAAAAACGCTGATTCTCTCAAGACTCAAAGAAGACCAACTCCAAAGGGTCACTGTACTGCTTGTCGTATCACTTCTGAAGATCCTGGTGAAGGTTTCAAGCCATCCGGTGGTACCTTACACGAATTGAACTTCAGATCTTCTTCTAACGTTTGGGGTTATTTCTCTGTTGCTAATAGAGCTTCTATTCATTCCTTTGCTGATTCCCAATTTGGTCATATTTTTGCATTTGGTGAAAACAGACAAGCTTCCAGAAAACATATGGTTGTTGCGCTAAAGGAGTTATCTATTAGAGGTGACTTTAGAACCACTGTCGAATACTTGATTAAACTTTTAGAAACTCCCGACTTTTCTGAAAATACTATTACTACTGGTTGGTTAGATGAATTGATCACCAAAAAATTAACTGCTGAAAGACCTGATCAGACTGTTGCTGTTATTTGTGGTGCTGCTACTAAGGCATTTTTACAAGCTGAAGAATGTAAGAAGGAATATACCAATTTCTTAGAAAAGGGTCAAGTTCCTTCAAAGGATCTGTTAAAAACTATTTTTAATGTTGAATTCATCTATGAAGGTGTTAAGTATAAATTCACTGTTGCTAAGGCATCTGAAGAACAATTCACTCTTTTCATTAATGGTTCTAGATCCCTCATTAATGTCAAATCTCTTTCAGATGGTGGTTTACTTGTCGCCCTTTCTGGTAGATCTCATTCCGTCTATTGGAAGGAAGAAGTGTCTGCTACTAGATTATCTGTTGATGGTAAAACTTGTTTATTGGAAGTTGAAAATGATCCAACTCAATTGAGAACTCCTTCTCCTGGTAAGTTAGTTAAGTACCTCGTTGAAGATGGTGAACACATTAACGCTGGTCAACCATATGCTGAAGTTGAAGTTATGAAGATGTGTATGCCTTTGATTGCCACTGAAAATGGTCATGTTCAAGTCTTGAAACAACCTGGTTCCACTGTTAACGCTGGTGATATTTTGGCTATTTTAGCTCTGGATGATCCTTCAAAGGTTAAACATGCTTTACCTTATGAAGGTACCTTACCTGACGCTGGTGCTCCAACCATTAGTGGTACCAAACCTGCTCATCAGTTTGAAAATTCTATGAAGGTTTTGACCTCTATTTTAGATGGTTTTGATAATCAAGTTGTTATGAAGTCCACTTTGGCTAAATTAATTGACGTTTTAAAGAACGTGGAATTACCTTACTCCGAATGGAACAACCAAATTTCTGCTCTTCATTCAAGATTACCACCTAAGTTAGACACTCAATTAACTGATTTAATTGAAAGAGCTAAGAAGAGAAATGCGGAATTCCCATCAAGACAAATTCTCAACTTTTTTGAAAAGATCAAGAAAGAAGAATCCCTTGATATTTTGTTTGATCAAGTTATTGCTCCTTTGGTTTCCATTGCTGAAAGGTACCTTCACGGGTTGTCTGCTCACGAATACTCCGTCTTTGCTAACTTGTTAACCCAATATTATGAAGTTGAATCCTTATTCGCCGGTGAAAATGTTAGAGAAGAAGATGTCATTTTAAGACTAAGAGACGAAAACAAGGATGACCTCTCCAAGGTTATTTCAATTGCTTTGTCCCACTCCAGAATTGCTTCTAAGAACAACTTTATTATTGCCATTTTAGAACAATACCAAAACGACTTGAAGGTTTCTCCGGATGCTGTTCAAGCTTTCAAAGCTCCATTGAAGAAGATTGTTGAATTGGATACTAGAGCCACCGCTAAGGCTACCTTAAAGGCTAGAGAAATTTTGATTCAATGTTCTATGCCATCTATCAAGGAAAGAACTGAGCAATTGGAACATATCTTAAAGTCGTCTGTTATTTCCACTAGATTTGCTGAAACTGGTGTTCCTGAACATAAGTTACCAGATATGAATATTATTCAAGACATCATTGATTCTAAGTACACCTTATTTGACGTTTTGACTCCTTTCTTATCATCCAATGATACCTGGGTTGCAGCAGCTGCCGCTGAAGTTTATGTTAGAAGAGCTTATAGAGCTTACTCTGTTCAAGAAGTTAAACATGCTATTCCTGATCTTTCCGGTGAAGCTCCTGTTATTACTTGGAATTTCCAATTACCATCGTTGTCAACTTCTTCTTTCAATGCTGTTCCTGAATCTTTGAGAAACGCTCCAATGGACAGAGCTTTGTCTGTTTCTGATTTGAACTTTATGATTAACAAGAACGATACTCAACCTTTGAGAAGTGGTGCTCTTGTTTCAACAAAACATTTGGACGAAGCTGAAGGTGCTTTAATTGCTGCTTTGGAAGCCATCTCTAAATTTTCCAAGGATACTACTGAATTGGTTAATGTTATTAACGTTGTTGTTGATTCCGTTGATGGTTATGATCAACAATCTGAAATTTTGTCTCAAATGAAACAATTTATCAATGAAAATGCCTCTCAATTGAAGTCTACTGGTGTTAGAAGAGCTACGTTTGTTTTAAGCGATAAAGATGGTTCTTACCCTCAATACTATACTTTTAAGGTCTCGTCTACAGGTGCTTACGAAGAAGATGAAATGATTAGACACATTGAACCTGCTTTGGCTTATCAATTGGAATTAGGAAGAATGTCTAACTTTAACATTAAGTCTATTCCAACTAATAATAGAAACATCCACGTTTACGAAGCTACTTCCAAGAACTCTTCAGGTATTGATACTAGATACTTTACTAGGGGTATTATTAGAACTGGTTCCATTAGATCTGATATCACTGCTTCTGAATATTTGATCTCTGAAGCTCATAGATTGGTTTCTGATATTCTTGATGAATTGGAAATTCTTGATACTTCCAACACTGATTTGAACCACATTTTCCTTAACTTTTCTGCTGTTTTTAACATCACTCCAGAAGACGTTGAAAATGCCTTTGCATCTTTCTTGGAAAGATTTGGTAGAAGATTATGGAGATTAAGAGTTACTGGTGCTGAAATAAAAATCATGTGTACTGATCCAACTACAGGTGTCCCATTCCCATTGAGAGCAATGATTAATAACGTTTCCGGTTATGTTGTCAAGTCTGATTTATATGTCGAGGAAAAGAATGCTCACGGTGAATGGATCTTTAAGTCTATTGGAATTCCTGGTTCTATGCACATGAGACCAATTTCTACCCCTTACCCAACTAAGGAATGGTTGCAACCAAAGAGACAACGTGCTCATCAATTAGGTACTACTTATGTTTATGACTTCCCAGAATTGTTCAAGCAAGCTTTGGCTGCTTCTTGGAAGGCATTCGATGCATCTGTTAAGGTTACTGAATCTTTCTTCTCTTATGAAGAATTAATCCTTGATGAATCCGATGTTTTAACTGCTGTTAACAGGGAACCTGGTGCCAACAACATTGGTATGGTTGGTTTCCTTATTACTACTAAGACTCCTGAATATCCAAGAGGTAGACAATTTGTTGTTGTTGCTAACGACATTACTTTTAAGATTGGTTCCTTTGGTCCTGCTGAAGATTACTTCTTTAACAAGGTTACCGAATATGCTAGATCTTTAGGCATCCCAAGAATTTACTTGTCTGCTAACTCTGGTGCTAGAATTGGTATCGCCGAGGAGTTGCTGCCATTCTACAAGGTTTGTTGGAATGATCCTTCTGATTCTTCTAAGGGTTTCTCTTACTTATACTTATCTGATGATGACATGGCCAACTTAGAAAAGGCTGGTAAGTCTTCTGCTGTTATTACAGAAAAGGTTGTTGAAGATGGTGAAACTAGACACATTATTACAACTATTGTTGGATCTGAAGATGGTTTAGGTGTTGAATGTTTGAAGGGTTCTGGTTTGATTGCCGGTGCTACTTCAAGAGCTTACAAGGATATCTTTACTATAACTTTGGTCACTTGTAGATCTGTCGGTATTGGTGCATATTTGGTCAGATTAGGTGAAAGAGCTATTCAAGTTGAAGGTCAACCTATTATTCTTACTGGTGCTCCTGCTATTAACAAGTTGTTAGGGAGAGAAGTTTACTCTTCAAACTTACAATTAGGTGGTACTCAAATCATGTACAAGAATGGTGTTTCTCACTTGACTGCTGCTGATGACTTAGATGGTGTTCAAAAGATTATGAACTGGTTATCCTACATTCCATCAAAGAGAGGCAATCCAGTTCCAATTAGAGAATGTCTCGATGATCCATGGGACAGACCTGTTGATTTCAAACCTGTTAAGAACGAACAGTACGATGTCAGATGGATGATCGAAGGTAAGGAATCCGAAGAAGGTTTTGAATATGGTTTGTTTGACAAGGGTTCATTCCAAGAAACTTTATCTGGTTGGGCTAAGGGTGTTGTTGTTGGTAGAGCTAGATTAGGTGGTATTCCAATGGGTGTTATCGGTGTTGAAACTAGAATGGTTGAAAACTTGTACCCTGCCGATCCAGCTAATCCAGACTCCACTGAATTCCTTGTCCAAGAAGCTGGTCAAGTTTGGTATCCAAATTCTGCTTTTAAGACTGCCCAAGCTATTAACGATTTCAACCATGGTGAACAATTACCATTGATGATTTTGGCAAACTGGAGAGGTTTTTCTGGTGGTCAACGTGATATGTACAACGAAGTTTTGAAATATGGTTCTTTCATCGTTGATGCCCTCGTTGGTTTCAATCAACCAATCTTTACTTACATTCCACCAACTGGTGAATTAAGAGGTGGTTCTTGGGTCGTTGTTGATCCAACTATTAATAATGACATGATGGAAATGTATGCCGATGTTGAATCCAGAGCTGGTGTTATGGAACCAGCTGGTATGGTTGGTATTAAGTACAGACAAAACAAGTTGATTGAAACCATGAATAGATTGGACGATTCTTGTAAGCAATTGAAGGCTAAGGTTGATGCTGCTAGTACTGAAGAAGAAAAGGCAGAATTGTCTAAGAAATTAAGAATCAGACACGAAAAGTTGTTACCAATTTACCACCAAATTTCAATACAATTTGCTGACTTACATGATAGATCTGGTCGTATGTTGGCCAAGGGTGTTATTAGAAAGGAAATTGAATGGTCTGAAGCTAGAAGATTCTTCTTCTGGAGACTCAGAAGAAGACTGAACGAAGAATACTTGCTAAAGAGAATTGGCGATCAAATTCCAAGTTCTAACAGGTTGGAAAAGACCTCAAGATTAAACTCCTTCTACCCACCAAGTTTGAATGTTGAAAATGATCAAGAAACTGCCTTATGGATTGAAGACCACCACAAGGCATTGGAGTCTCAATTGAAGAAGTTGAAGGGTGAGGCTGTTAAGCAAACCTTGGCTAAGTTGTTCAAGAGTGATATGAAGAACACTGCACAAGGTTTGGCTGAAATCATGTCTTTGTTACCAGCCGAAGAAAAGAATGAAATTTTGAAGCTGTTAAAGTAAGATAAATATGAAAATGATTTTTGATATCTTTTTGTTTGTTGGGTATCAATTCTCTATTTTATTTTTATGTGCTCTGTTTATATTTTATTCACTGTCGAATGACATTTTTATATTTGTTTTTTAAGTTAATTGAATTTTTTAAGTTTTTATTTTAAATATTTGGAAAAATAAGGCAACAAAGCAGTATAAAATGCTGAGCCAAACTTCTTTGCTTTGCCCTCTACTGTTCACATTTCTTTAATTGTATACAGTATATACGGTATATACTTTGTATATTTACGTTACACTTTGCTATTATTAACACACATATAAACACACCTATAAACACACATTTTTATTATATTTATAAATCATGAAATTCCTTTTTATTTTCTATCTTCTGGCAGTTGGGTTTGCATTTCCACTCTTTTCCGGTAATAATAAGAAAGAACGTTACATTATTCAATTGAAGGCGCCCGATTCTATAGAAAAGTTATGTTCTCAAGATGACAACGTTAAGACCGTCAGACATTTACGTCAAGAGATCAAAAGAAAGTTTTCATTTGGTAAATTTGAAGGATTGGTTGGTGAATTTTCAAAGGAAGTTATTACTAGAATTTCGAACAATCCATTAATAGAATCAATAGCAAGAGATATTTCAATTAATGCTTTTGAAACGCAAGAAAATGCGTCTCCGCATTTAGTTCGTGTCTCACAAGAAGATCCTGTTGAGTTTGAGCAAGAAATGGATTTTCATTACTCTGACACCTTCCAAGGTGAAGGAATTCGTGCCTACGTTATAGACACCGGAGTTTATGTAGATCATCCAGACTTTGAAGGAAGAGCAGAACTTGGCCCCAACTTCAGTGAAGACCATAAAAATGTGGATTTTGTTGGCCATGGTACTCACGTTGCTGGTATCATTGGATCGAAAACATTTGGTGTTGCCAAAAAGATTCAAATTCATTCGGTCAAGGTCTTGGATAAAGATGGCCAAGGATCCCTTTCTTCGGTCATTGCTGGTTTAGAATACGCTGTTAATCACATGAATCAATACGGAGGTGCATCTGTTGCCAATTTATCATTAGGTGCCGTTAAAAGTTCAATTTTGGATGCTGCTGTCAAGTCTGCATACCAAGCGGGATTATTAATGGTAGTGGCGGCTGGAAATAATAACATGGATGCTTGTAAAACTTCACCTGCTGGTTCTTCATATGCAATTACTGTTGGTGCCATCAATGATTACAATGACAACATTGCTCATTTTTCTAACTGGGGGAAATGTGTTGATCTCTTTGCAGGAGGGGTTGATGTTCGTAGTTTAAACACTTTTCAACATCCTAACGACTCTGTTCAAATATTGAGTGGTACGTCCATGGCCAGTCCGATTGTTGCAGGAATTTCTGCCATTTTAATGAACGAAGGCCGTCAAAAGGATGAAATCATGTCTGAAATTAAAAATATTGCTATTTCTGGCTCGATTCCACAGTATAGTTTTACGTTGCGAAGAGGTAGCCCTAATTTAATCGCCAACAATGGCTTTGTTTCTGATTAAGTAAGAACCAACGAGCTGTTTTATACACACTTTATTTTTTATAAGCCTAAATATACAAAAATGAAAGATTTAGGAAAACAATCCACTTAAATATGGTCAATCAAAAAGACTTTTACTCTTAACGATGACACGAGTGAGAGAATGAGGCAACAAAGTCTCCGTTTTTCATGTCATAACTCAAACATAATTGAGAGAACTTGCACTCAATTTTATGAGAAATGAAGTCATCATCGTTTTGTAACCCTAGGGCTTCAGGGTCAATAGCAGCCTCAGCAAATGATTTCAGGGAATTATCACAAGCACATTTTAAAATCTTTTTCAAAACCATGGGGGTGTCAGAAGTTGTATCAAACTGTGATGGTGTTGAATTTTCAGGAGATCCTGGAGTCATTGTAGCAGCTGGTGAGATAGTACCAGATAAACCTGTGATATGCTGCAGGTGATGACTAGATTTAGATTCATCAACCATATCATTTTCAGCAGAACAAGGTAAAACGAATTCAGAGCCAGCAGTGTCATTAATTGGCAGAGCGTATTTTTCGTAGAGAAGTTTTAAAATATTATCTTTTGATTTATCATGAGACATTGAAGACTTAACCAGTTCATTCAATGGTATATTTGTAACAAAAATTACCCTGTAGATATCTTGAGTCAAGTTCAACTTGAGGATCGTAAGGAACAAATTAAAGTCTTTGATTGTCGACTGTTTATTTTCACAATTTAAACAGAGCTGTTTAGTAAATCTATTTGAAGGTAATGAGCACTTGCAGCTAAGACATAAGCTTGCATCTGCTGGAGCGAGAGAATGTTGAGACAGTGTTAGACTATGTTCGTGTTGATATTTAGCTAAAAAGGAAAGTTGCAACAGTGATTGTTGTTCTATACTTAACATCAATGGATTAAGTTTAGGATCGATTGAAAGGATGTTAAATGAGAATAATTGTTCATTGTAAGCCATTTCAAACTGTGATTCCCAATTTTCTTCAGAGAGATCATTTTCTAATAATGCCAAAGTCGGATCAATATATTGGTTGACTTTACTAAGGTCAACATTATTTTGGACATTTGGAATATACTGTTTCAGTTCCAATGTAGAAATATCCCCCTGTGGGGTACCAGTATTTGAAAAAGAAGGTTTGCTGTGGGGTGTACCAGTTTTTGTTGTTGTTTTCAAAAACTCTGCTAACTGGGCAATTTCTTCATGAGTCGGAGGTGTTGATCTATGACCAGCGGAAGCATCAGCGTTAAGCTTTCTACGTGCTTGGTTGAATTTCTTTTGATCTCTTTCTATCATACGACACCTGTAACACGTTTTAAATTGCAAATGTTGTGGGTCTTCATCAAGAGTTCTTTTTCTTTTGCATCGACGGCAGGTTGAAATTTTACCATTAACATAGTAATATTGGTTGGGATCGTCAATCATTCTAAGGTAACACGTAGCTTACTAAGATGATAACTTATTGAATATAAGTGTTAATATAATATGTTGAAGAGTTTTGTCAAAAAGTCAAAATATGAAAATATCAAAACAAAGTCGATCGACGCCAAAATAAAACATCCGTGCACCAGAAAATAGTATTTTCAGATATGTTGATGACATTGTCAAGCAGATATCTGGGGAAAAAGAAGTTGGGGAAGCACTAAGAGGTTATACTTTGGTACCGGGGAGTTTTGTTGATTTTAGCCTCCTCCTTTTTTTGTAGGAGCATTTCTACTAAGAAATGTTAAATTCTCTTGATATCAATATCTGTTTATGCTCAGTGCTCGTAAAAACAGTTGATATGATTATCGAATGGTATTCATACGCACATCTTTCATATTATATTTGTTGTTATCGAATGAGATTGCACCAAATAAAGTATATCCTATTAAAACTATCTCAAGAATATTTCGGTGGATTTGCCCAAATTTAAGTATTAACATTAATCTTTTAGTTTTAGATATCTTCAATTCACCATGTTGTATGCTAATAAACGATATTAGAAAAAAAATCAGATTTATTACAACTTTAATAAACATTAGTTAGTTTGAATAAATTGTGGATAAACTCATTTTCCCATAATGGAAAGCGATGAAGAACTTGTTGTAATTAGATAACCGGTATTAATCCGAAATATTTTTCCGTTGCTGCTACTTTGTTCACATATAACAAGAGAGAAGAGGTATATGTAATTTTATTAAACAATACTAATGGTTGCAATTAGGAAATAAAAATTATTATCATCTAGCAGAAATGTTTCACTTTTGATTACTGGACTCATCAAAATTCGGTCAAATGATCTAAGTTGAGATTGACACCTACTTGCAATCAAGTACCTCACTTAGGCGATCGAGTAAAAAAAGAAAACACAAGCAGATGTTACATATCCAAGTGAGAATGCAGAAGATGTGATCTGGTATTAGGTATTGATACATATAACGGAATAATTATTTATTTTACATGTAGGTACAGAATGCAAAGGATTATTTGAATCAAGCTGCAACCAGCAAGTTTTTCCCAGATAATAGTATTAATAACGGTGCTTTTACCATGAAATAAAGAGCGACATACAAGCTACTTTATCCGAGGCTTTTGAATTGGGAAAACTAACTTTTTTAAATGTATTCACCTGGATTCTTTTAGTTATGTTCGATATCAATTGATTTCTCCGGAAACAGTTATAATATATTATCGTTCAAATCTAACAATTCAAAACAATGAATTCGAGGTTAGCAAGTAATATGTTCAAATTAAGTGTTGTGTTTGATTCTCCGGTAAATTTTAAAACTGTAGTTAGACGAGTGAAGTACCAAAAACTTTTTACTGAGTACTAATAGCTTGGAATAATTATTATAGGCTACTCGAGAACAGCCATACATACCTTCTAATAGGTGAAAAAATGAATATCAATATTTTTTTTTGCACTCCAAACCCATATTAGACTCTCAGGTACAAGACTGATAGTACTCTTAAACCTCCGAGTGATAGACTTTTGCATTGACATTATGACAAGGCATGAGGGTAGAAATGACACCTATTCCATATATATACCAGGAAAAAAAGGTAATATTTAGTCACTTCGTAATAAATATATGACCTTGAAACCTTGGATACTTCAGATTGAAGATTGATTGACACTACATATCAGGTACTGTTTTAATGTGACTCCAAACAGATTCGCCTATAATTCTTGTTTATAATTGTATATTAATGATACTAATTTAAATGATATCTACCTTGTCTCAATGAGCATTACTTAAAATGCTTTTAAGGAAATCAATTTGTTAATATAAAGGGTACACTGAAGATTATTTAGTATTTAAAACTTGTAGAAACCTTGGTCTTCTAAGAATAAGACAATCTTTTGGATGGCAACGTTAATACCGTTCTGAGTAGACAAGTCAACTGTAAATTCAGCATCCTTGGCAGGAGCAAAAGCAGCAATATCAGCCTTACCTGCTTCCGTAGAGTAGTAGCCTTCTCTGTCCTTAGCCTTAGTAGCTTCTAATGAAGTTTCAATGTTAACAGTGAGGAAAGAACCAGCTTTGGAAGCAGCTGCTTTTAACTTAGAGAATTGTTCAGTAGATGGAATTTCCTTAGAGTTAGCAATGATGACACCAGCACCGGATCTAACTAATTCAGGAACAACAAAAGGCAAAGATGCTCTGTTAAGGGAATCATCATCGATTAAAGTGATGTTTCTACCACCATCAAATTGGTTGAAGGTTGATTGTAAAGCATAAGATAAAGCACGAATACCAGAGTGCTTCAAACCGTTCAAATACAATGCGAAACCTTGAGACGGTCTTGGTGGGTGTGCAATTCTTAATATCTTGACAACCTCACTGTATGAGAACCAGTCAGGAATGTCAGTACCTTCCTTCAAAGCCTTTCTCAATTGGGTACCAGAAATAGAAGCAGTCTTGGTACCAGCTGGGACAGCATCAATTGGAGAATACCTGTCTTCGTCTGGGAGGTAAGTAACCATCTTGAATGGAACCATTTTAATTCCAAGTTCTGCTTCATACTTAACAAAGAGCTCTTGAGCATCGTAAGGACCGTATATATCTGCGTCTCTGTAAACGACTTTTTCAACAAAATTTTCCGCACCAGCTTCGGAGTTGTTTTCGGAGTTTCCTTCAACTGGGACCTTTTCAACAAAACGTCTTCTAACAGAACCTTGACAAGCGTGTGATCTACCAACAATAAAGTGTGTACTACCGTAGTTCTTTCTGATGATACCGTGCCAGATTGCTTCTCTATCACCAGCCATTCTCATGGCAATTGGTAAAAGTGATAATTCAGCCATACCATTTGGATACTTCTTGATAATTTCTTTGTAGACCTTGACTCTAGTGTGATGATCAATATCACCAGCCTTTGTCATACCAACAACAGGATGAATAAGGACATTGGCTAATTGTTCTCTAGCAGCTCTAACAGTTAATTCTCTATGGGCTCTGTGCATTGGGTTTCTAGTTTGGAAAGCAACAACCTTGTTCCAGTTCTTAGATTCGAAGTCAGATCTAAGTTGAGCTGGTGTTCTTCTAATGTCAACATAATCATGATGGACTGGAAGAGCGATAGCATCAACATCACCACCAACGTAGTAGTCACCGGCAACATCAACAAGATATCTAGCAGCAACGTGGTCTGGTTCACCTCTGAAAACAAGCTTGATTTCTTCTTCTTTGTCAACTTTGTAGATATCTTCAATATTAATGATAGCTAAGGCAGCGTCATCTCTTGGATCTCTTAAAACGACTCTGTCACCAGGAGCGAAAGTCTTGGCAGTTTCTTCAAAAACATCTAAAGTGATAGGAATAGACCAGACAGTACCATCAGCTAATCTCATATTGTGCTTAATACCTTCATAATCCTTTTGATTGTTGAAACCAGTTAATGGAGAGAAACCACCGTTCAAGATCAATTCTAAATCACAAACTTGTCTGTCAGAAAGAACGAGGGAGGTCAAAGTTGCAGCTTCAGCAAGAAGTTGTTCCTTCTTACCGCTATCCCTTGCAATCAAATCTTGTAAAATACCACCGTGGGGAGCAACCATATTGTATTAGTTGTTAGTAATTAGAGAATAAGTAAATGTTGGCAATTGAATACGCTGGCAACGAATATCTATTTAAAAGAACTGGACCTTCTAAACCGTCAACACTGTGGACCCTTAAACTGTGGCGTCATTTTTTCAGATTTTTTTGTTGGAAGCCCGCAAAATGCCACAGTTTCATACCCAAAGGTCACGTGCATGCAATAACTCATCCCGCCAAAGTGCTCAGCAGGAGTTAGACAACTACTGAAGGGTTCGATATTACTGATCAAAATTGCTATTTCCATTGTTATAATGTGGATTTAGAAGGAAAAAAAAGGCGTAGAAGGGACTTCTATTGTGGTACTCGTAGAAAAGTGAAAGATCTCACACCATATGGAGTATAGAATACTGGTATCTAGTTCGTTTGTGTGGTGAATGACGTCAAGTTCAACATAGGTTTGTCAAGATACCAACCTTGATATGTATTATTAACAACATCCTTTAGCGTTTCTCTATTTTTCACACTTTGAGTGTGAGTCTTTTTATCTCTAGGTATCTAAAGTTACAGTACCAAACATTCTTTTGCTTTCACAATGTTACACCTTTATTCAACTACCCCTCGCACCTACCAACTTACTCTTTGTGTAAACTGTTGATGTATTTCCCAATTAGGCAATTTTGGTAAATTTCCTATTAACAATAAAGTAGCAAGAGAGAAAAAGAGAGAAAGAAAAGGTGAAATGGTTATTCAGATCAGGTTATTCAATCTGAATTTTCTTATTAATCTATAATGTCTACTACATCTTCTCCAACAAAGCTAACTAAAAGGCAATCTCTATCTATATTAACTCCATCTAACATAAATAAATTACCTGGCGATACTTCTCTCAAACCCCTAAAAGAAAGAATTGTCAGTGAATCAACAGGACTTATCAAATTTTCGATTAAGAAGCCAGAGAATTTAGAGGATGAAAATGATGCTTCTTTTGTAGCAAACTCTTCGATGGCAGACCATCACATACCTATTTTTGTCCCAATAGATCAAGACACATACGATACCAAATCGCCAACTCCTGAAAGTGATCTTCTTTTCGCCATGGCCTCAAAACAAAGACAGATCTTAGAATTGAAAGAACAACTTAAATTAGCGGAAGAACAACTATCTCTTTTAGAACTCCAATACAAAGAAACTGTTCAAAAGGAAAATGCTGAAACACATGCACCATTGATGGATTTAAAAGCCTCTATTAGAAAATCAACCTCAATATTAAACTTCAGTCCTGCTAACACCGAAGCGTTTAATAAAACACCATTCGGAAAAAGTTTAAATCAGTTTACAAATAATTTACAAAATACCAGTAATGGTCTTTTTAACAAAGGGAAGGAACTTTGGGGAACCAAAATAAAAAAGGATATTCAATTTGGTCAAGATATGCTTGCTCAGATATTCGAAAAACAAGAAATTGATAGTAAAGATGAGATAGTGGACGAAAAACAGTTTGAGTACTCTGTTGATTTCGATTTAGATCACTTGAACAATTTAAATGTGGAAGAAAAGCTTAAAGGTACGCTATTAGATCAATTGAAAGAAGAAGGAGAAGAAGAGGAGGGAGAAGATCATTCAATTGATCTCAATCACATTTTAACCTCAGATGATGAAGATTATGGCGGTGACGTTGTTCGTGTTTAATCATAGCTATATATTAAGCAAAATACTTCTTGTAATCTTGAACGTGCTCTTCGTAAATATTTTTACATTCAACAATTCTCAATTCACAGTTCTTCATATTGGCATCACCAATGACACCCTTGAAATTACTCATAGAAGCCGTCACTTTCAAAACTCTTTTCATAACACTCAAAACTTCATTAGTGGCCTTTAAAATATCTTTACTATGGTAATATCTGTCTAACAGCAAAGAAGAGAATAAATCACCAACACCAACAAAGTAACCACCAACATGTTGCACTTTGAAATACACTAACTCGTCAACACCACTGGAAACACAACAGAGAATGGTCTCTTCATCGCCAGAGATTTCCTTAACAGTTTTCTTATCAAGAGAGGACAGAACAACATGTTTAACTTTGTACTTAGAATGAAATGCCTTCAGCGTAGCTTTTAAGTCTCCAGTGGTATTGATCTTGACCCCCATTAAAATTTCCAATTCGAATTGATTTGGAGTAACGATATCGACAAGTCCTGATTCTAAAATGTTCTGATAAACGGGAATCACATCTTCACTTACGTACATCTCACCTTCATCTCCCATAACGGGATCTAATACCCAAAGGATATCCTTTTTGGAGTGTTTCTTAATATCAATACAAATATCACCAACAGCTTTCAATGCTTCATGACCAAACACATAACCAGTTAACAATGCATCATACTCTATTTCTATTTCCTTCAACCCCTTATAAATATCATTTAGTTCATTCGGCGTCGTACACGTTCCTGTCCATGACCCATAGCCTGTATGGTTTGAAAAGTTAACTGTGTTTAGAACATCAACATCCCAATTGAGCATTTGCAAAGGAAATGTTGTGGCCTTGTTGCCAACGTATCCATGAACAACATGGGATTGAATGTTAAGAACTTTATTTGCTTCCATCTTGAATAAAGAAGAAATGGCCACTAGCCATTTGTTATCAAGAAGGAAAAAATTCAATCTTAAAATAGCTTGATATCCTTTCAAATTTTGACTTCTTTCCTAATTCTAACATAATTTTCACCAATTTTGACAGCTTCTACTAACAAAAAGTGAACATAGGCGGTTTACTGGTAACTGGTTGAAGTCTTTCTATAATAACAACCTTGGTATTCGGTTCACTCTCTCTAGAGTGGTCAGTTTTCATTCGTGATAATGGAGCACCCATATCAGAAAGACTATGATAAACCGGATCCTCAGAGTTTTCCGAATGTTCTAACAAGTTAAATGTTGAAGAATAATACGCGTTTTCAGATATATTCCCCGTAACTAATTGAGTCCAATTACTCTGTAGTGTATCAACTTTGCTAGAATTTACTTTCATTAATGGCGCTGACGCACTACGTTTGCCAATTCGATTAGGCGTGATGCTCAGCAGTTGCAATGGATATTCAAAAGTTTTGTTAATTTCAATCTCCTTATCTAGTACTAGCAGTTTCATCTTTCTGGCAAGATCCATTGGACCATCACTTGAACATTTCAAAGATTCAACAACGTTCCAGGCTTGACCTTTTAAAACCGCCATTTGCTTTTTAAACATTCGTTCGGTGAAACCTGGGTCCGTACTAAAGAGCTCTCTAAGCTGAACAGTAGTCTCTTCCCACCATTTTGTTGAGGTCAACAATGGCAAATAATGGTTTCTAGTTGCAGTTGAAAAGGGGTTTCCAATAATAGTTACTGGTAGAAACAACCATCCAAATGGATACGACCTCCATTCATCTGGATGTTTCCACGGGAATGCCAATCCATTATCAATGGCTCCTATTTTTAAACCCGGCGCCCCAAATCTATCCAAGGTAGTGTAATCTAGACTAATCATCCAATTATCTAAAGTCCTATCGGTGTTCCTAATAATAAAATCAAGAATAATCAGCTTTTCCAATTCTAAAATTAGTTTTTGAATCATATTTTCAGTCCATTGAAACCCGATAGTTGAATCTCTGTACATTTGATCAAAGGTCCTTGGAAAGGGATGTTGTTTGAAAAAAGTACAGGCTTCCGTATAACCATTCAAGAATAACTGGAAGGAGCCAATCTTTGGTCCCAATTCTCTACCTGTCCACGTATCTATCATTGAACTATAAAACGCTGGTGACTGTAATCCGATTGGCTCAGTATGTGGAACTATATAGCTTTGTAATCTGCGATCAAGCAAACAAGCAGCACTTTCTGCCAGGTAAGCATTATTGGGAATCAAGCATGGCCGCCCAAAAAGACACGGGAAGAAATTCCTATGAATCCACTTCTTCATTTTAGGAGACAAAGGCCCATAAGGTTCCTCATCTTGTGGTTTAAAAACAGCTATTTTGTTTTGATGTTTATCAAAAACAAAATAGCTTCCAGAAGAACCCGATTGAATCAAAACGGGATGAATCCCATTCCTGATAGCTTCTTTAGCTTCCTTAACAGTTTCATCAAAGACTCTTTTATTACTTGATCCTATTGAATGCAACAGCAAATGCGAAACCACCGGTGTAATGTGTAATGGAGGTCTGAATACCGTATATTGAATTTCAATGGGTTCATTTAGGTTTTGTTTGTCTTGAAGTCCTGAAATTTCTTTTATCTTTTGAATCGTTTGCTCTAGTAAGCTGGTCTTAGATTCGTTGTGTGGTTCCGAACATTCGATATCTCCATAAAGTGTCAACACACTTTGGTTGTACCTTGCTAGAGTATCTATCAACGGCGTCCGTTCGCCAATCCTATTTGGTAATGTTCTGTGACCCTGAGAATAAACTTTGGCTGTGTCCATTTAACCTTGTTGATAAGAAAGAGAGAGAGTCTGTTATAAATGAGCATTCCTGGTGGCGTGTAAAATGTGATCTGAAAAAAATCATGTTCTCTAAGCATTTGTTGGGTTATTTCTTTATGCCTTTGACACTAGATCAACTACCAAAGGAAGTTATTCAAAGAATAGCGGGGTATTTACCCCAACAATCAAAGGTCAATTGGATGTATTCCAGTTTTCAATTTTATCAAATGGTCCAACCAACTTTATACGAAAAAATCATGATCACACCAGCTGCATTGAGTCCTAGCTTGTTAAGCTACAGAGATGCCAGGTATACAGTGATTGGGTATTTGAATACACCAATGGCGACATTAGAATTAAATAAGAGAGTGTTCAATTCACGCCAGCAAGTGTTTCTACAATCTCTACAAGTGAACTCCGAGTTGTGTGATATGATAAACAATGTTATTATCTATGACTTTAAATCTGATAGGCATCTTTATCGCGTGTCTGATATTGTCATACCAGAACTATTAGACTTTCTAGTGAGCAATTGTCAGAATCTAACCCAGATAGCTGCACTTAATACCGTTCCTGAAGATTTTATTGTTCCTTCGTTAAAGAATGTTTACCTTCAGCAAATGAGTTTGTTTCCAAAAATTATAAATTTTAATATAAAAGAGTTATTCTTATCAAGCACTGGCATCAACTTTAACCTGTTTGAGTTAAACAGCAACAAATTACAAACCTTTTTTTCTAACATCAAAACATTAGTCTTTCAAGACGAATTGTCACAAATTGCGGTACTTAAATACCTATTATCAGACTCAAACTGGTTTTATGACTTCAGAAAATTAAAATTAATACACTATCACAGCTCCAGTGAAACTACTTTAGAATGTAACAAATATGCAGAGGATATTTGGAATCACATTAACCATAACAAGTTAAAAAATCTAGAATTAGACCTTGGTTGTGATGAACTGGTGTGTCGTTGCTTTGAACAGTTTATGAACTCTTTAAAATTAGATAAGATTGACCTAACCTCTCTTTCTATTGTTCAAAAAACTACCCAGCGTGATCACAACTATTCAGAAAAATTTGATTTTGACATCACTCAACTTATCAAATCCATCTCAAATATTGGTAACCTGAAAACACTTTCAATAAGACATAGTTACCCCTCTGATTTCAATTGTGTTGGTGGGTTTGAAGGTAATTATTTGCATAGAATTGAAATGTACAGGAGTGTGATCCCATTGCTCACTTCTCTAGACACATTGATTGCGCCAACATTTATGCAATCAGTGGCATGTTATGAACAGCTGATGTCTGATTTGCTCTGGAACAATACTTGTGAATGTACTAAATGCAAAGATTACACATCTATTTTTGATGATTATATTCAAAACCATGAAAACTTCTCTGATTACAGTGGTCAGTTTGTCGATATGTTCACATCCTTTTTGTTTGGTAATGTTGGTAAAGTTATGGGTGATAGAGTTGTTGATAGCTGCGATATGTTCATCTCTAGATATCCTAAACTTGTCAAATACTGGGACTTCCATGCTGCAAATGCTGAAATTGTCCATATTGCCGACTTCGTTGAATGTGGAATTGATGCTACTGCTTTTGATCCCCTTGGTGTTGTTGTTGATCACTTTTTAAAGGATTATGTCAAAGCAATTAAAATATTGCAACCTAAGATCAATCACGTTTTAATGAGTGGGTTCTATTATGATCTCCAAGAAGATTGGGTTTCCGAATAACGTTATTATAAGCTACTAATGCACAATTTTGTAAAAAGTTAAAATAAAGCTGATGTCATGAGCAAAAAAGAAGAAATGCCATCTTTAACGCCTTCAACATTTTCTCCTTATGTTTACAATGTCAAAGCGAGTTGAGCTTTCTTTGAACATTAACTTCTGCGTCAATTAATAATTGAATCGATGGAGCACAATGACAAACTTTATAATGAACTTTGGAAGTTTGTTTCTTCGATTTCAGAAAACTTCCTGGGCTTTCGATTATCAACATCTAGCCGATCTGAATCGTGTTTACATCAATTCTTGCAAACCAATCAAGAACCAATTTTTATCATTCTTGACAACGCTGAAGGTATGTACTCTTTAATAACCACTGGATTATCAATTACTAACACCTTATTTAGCCTCAATAATACAAGATTTATCGGAAATATCATTCACAAGTTGTACTTCTATACTAGCATTAATCAAAAGAAAACAGAGACTTTCAATAGACAATATCAAAGAAAATATCATAACTATTACAATACCCATTGCACCCTTAAATACTAACTCCAATGAAAATATCGATACTTTGAAATCATTGCTTAGATTCAATATTGATTCATATTTTGATATCCTCCACAGTAGCGGATCTTTAGGTGATCTTCCTGACAATACAGTTTTAAATGTTAAAAAGAGTCTAAAGAATGCCTTTGGAGCATTGCAACAGATTCATCAAGCGATCCAAATACCGAATTTGATGTCACTTGTTCCAGAGAATATCTTAGATTTACTGAAAACTGATACGTTAGATACCAACACAAGCGCGTTAAACTCAGTTCAATCAATAGTCAGATCATGGATATCGCAAACTGACAATATGTTGCAGTTATATCATAATATTTCAGATGGATCAGTGTCAGATGAAATCAACTTTTGGGTAGTTAAAACGGAAACTTTGAATGCAGTCTATCAACAACTACAATCACCAGATATTGTAGCCATATTAGAATACTTAAAGGCGAATAAAAGATCACAAAGTGCTATTTCTTTATTGTCTACAAATATCATCAAGGATTCTATAGCCCAGGCAAGTAAAAACTCACAATTTTTAAAGGATTTGCCATATAAAGAGATATCTGATGCACCCAATTTAGAAGCGTTACAGGTAAGCATTGAAGCAATATTTTTACACTTGAAAAAACTTAGAACCTTTGCATACCCGGTTTCAAGAGCTGTCGATTTGGTTCAATTAATAATAGGAGATATCAAAAACAAATTTTTTGAACTATTAGATGTTGCAGGTTATTTAAGTCAACCATTAGAGTTATTTCTAAAAACAGAAGACTTATGTCTATCGATTTTAATAAAGCTTGACGAATACTTGAGGTCCTTCATCAATATAGCCAGAGAACAACAACGGAAACGAGGCGATGGATTTGCTCCTTTCAGAATCAATGGACTACCTTCAATTAAAACGCGTATACAGGATCTCTCTGATATGAAAAGGTCGTTTGAAGATATATCAAAGTCTACTACAATGTTTTTGGCTTCAAAGTATTCTAATTCATTGTCAGGAAATACTCGTCAGTCTATCTTAAATGAGCTACAAAATGTCCAGTTTTCTTTATGCAATAAGAATATCAAATATTTACTCTCCAGTGATGATGTAGTGTTTAACCAATTTGAGAAAAAAATTACTGAACGGTCCTATATATTAGAAGAAAGTCTTATTCAGGCTTTGAAGGGTATAATTGAGACTGCTATAGGTCAGGAAATTGATACGTTTAAAATATTAGAAAATTTCCATTACTTGCTTTTATATCCAAGTATAAGAGTTTCATTAACCCAATTCCATGGACAGCTATTATCCAGAGTTGACACAAGTTTAGAAAACGTTGAAAATCAATTGAAGAATATAGATTTTCTTACCTCTTTGATTCAAGAACAAGGAATTGCCCCGAAATCTGCAAGATTGTGTTTCGTTCGACACGCTATGATATCTTTGTCTAAAGTGAACAGTAGACTAGAATTGCTCTTATCACCAGAATGGCAGAATTACCCAGAAGGCAAGAGATTTTCGAATAAAATCACCCGAATTATTGCTGAGCTTGATGTTAGTGAATTTATTGACGATTGGATTACAAATATCAATGCAAAGTTGAAACTGCCACTTGATAAAGAATACATTATATTATGCAGGCAGAATGAGGATAGATGGGAACTGAAAGTAAATTTAGATGAAATTGATGGAAATTTAGTTGATGAATATTATTGTTTAAGATCCTTGGGTTTTGATGTTAGTGAAAAGATAAACAAGCAGTTTATTGTTAAATTAGAACAGATTGTACTTTATGCCACTTCATTAAATGATGCGATTGACACTCTTAACTATTGTATCACACTTTCTGATAGCTTAGGCAATATGGAGATCTTGATTCAACCTGTTCTTACAAAGCTGCTAGATTCCTTTGAAATGATTTGTAATAAAACGTGGAAGGACGTCTCTATTGCTAAACAGTTTATGGACTCTGGTTACATTGATGGTGATAATATTGAAGTTGTTTCAAATATTAATGCACTAGCTATGGCACTTGTGAGTTGTGTTGACCAAGTTCAAAAATTAAAACTTATTAAAATCAAATTGTTTGAGGCGCTTGAGAGCTTGGCTTCTTGTGAATACAATGCCGTAATCATAGAGTCTGAACTTAACAAAATTCAAAGCGTTGTAAATGATATGTTAATAGGGTTGTACCCAAATACAGAAGACTTTCTTTTCGTGCTCAATAATAGTATCAAGGACATTCTTTTGACAAAATATAAACTTATCATTTCTGATTTTAAAAATCAATGGACTTCTATTGCGTTACCAATTTCCTTATTTGAAGTAGCCAAACATCATATTCTTGTTAAAAATTTTTCAGTTATTATTTCACCTGAACCAGAAACCAGTAAAGAATACTTTATTAGTTTAGTAAACTCATTTTTCACAACACTTTGTAATCAAAAAATGATCTATGGTACATTACAGTTTTCGAATCAGTTATTCTTCAATTTATCACATATAGAGTCTTTAAATGAGTATGTCTCTGTCATTACTCTTCTTTTAAATACATTTGAGGAAATCAGATCGTATTGTAGTGAATGGGTTTCATTACAATCGATTTGGGATTTTGACATCAAAGAATTAAGTATTACCTTGGATGAAGATTTATCCAAATGGATAGTCTTTATTGACAAAGTCAGACAGTTAAAAAGTAGTTTTGATTCGATTGAGGGTAGCAAGAGATTTGGATTGGTTTCTATTGATTATTCTCAAGCTCAGAACAGAATATACTCTCAGTATGAAATTTGGCAAAATCAAATCTTTGACAGGTTTTCCTTGGTGGTTGGAAAAAGCACTAACGATTTAGTTCATAAGTTGCTGAATTTGAAAGATGAAATTGCCACTAACAGTACCCAATTAACAATACCTGCTACGGTTCTTATGTTTCTCTCAACAATAAAAAACGTTTCCCAATCCATTGGTGAAATTGCTCACGATATTGCAACTGCAAAGTCCAGTCATTATCTTTTATTGCACTATAAATTCAAACCTTCTCAAGATTGGGTTTACTTTGATCAAGTGCAAAATGAGGTTGATTCAATTAATGCACTTATTGAATCCAATAAGAAATATGTTAGAGAGCATTTTGATGTAATTGTTTCAATTGTTCAGAATGAAAAAACTAAAATCATCACTTCCATTAAAAATGTCCGTTCAAAATGGATGAACAAACAACTATCAGCAGATACAGAATTTTCTGAAGCTATTAAATTAATTGATAATTTTGAAATGTTACTCAATAAAATATCCCAAAATGTTAATTACTTGAAACAATCATATGAACTTTTGGATATTCAAATAATTACTGATGATCTTTTCCTTGAAGATATTCTGTTTGAACTGTCAACATTGAAGAAGGTTTGGGGAACAATATTTTCAATTACCAGTACGACAAATAACGTCAATCTCGTTGAGTGGAACAATGTTGTGCTATTAAATTTAAAAGCTGATATGGAGCAAATTATTTTGGATTTACAAAACGTTTCAACAACAGTCAAAGAGTACCCTGCATTCCAAAAAATACAAATATACGTTAAAGATGCTATTAGATCGCTACCAATTCTAGGATCATTGAAGGATGATGCGATAAAGGAGCATCACTGGCAAGAAATCTTTGTTACGTTAACTGGAGAGGCACCCCCTAAGAAGTTAACCATCGGTGACATTTTTGGCTTAAAACCTATAGAGTATGAAAAATATTTGAAAAATGTTATCCATAAGGCTCAATCAGAAAAGCTCATTGAAGATTCTGTGAACATTATCAATGACAGATGGAACTCTATTACCTTTAACATAATCGACTTTGGTGATAGAGATACAATAATTACACACTGGGACCTGATATTTCAATACATAACAGATGATCTTAACACAATTGCATCTGTTAAATTGTCTCCTCATTTTGCTAGATTTTCAAAAAAGGTTAATGTGCTTCAAAAAAGACTTGACATACTGTATGCGACGTTAAACGTATGGGTTGATTGTCAAAAGCAATGGGTTTATTTGTACGGGACATTTAAGGAAAATGAAACTATTAAAAGTATCATGCCTATTGAAGTGACAAGGTTTGAAAATGTAAGTTTGGAATTAAAACACCTTATGAAAAGCGTTATTTCAAGTGGATTGGTGATGGATATTTTAAACTTGCCAAATATTGATAAAGTATTAATAAGGATTTTAGAAACTTTGAACAAAGTTAAAACTGCCCTTTCCATTTACTTAGAGAGACAGAGAGACAACTTTCCAAGGTTTTACTTTGTGGGAAATGACGATTTATTGGAATTGGTGGGAAATGCTAACAACTTGAGTATTCTTTCAAAGCATATAAAAAGTATGTTTATTGGCATATCATCTCTCTGTTTTAACCAAGAATCTTTGTTGATCGAAGGTATTACCTCTTCTGAGTCCGAGGTTTTATTGTTTGATAATCCAGTTTCTCTTATTAAGAATGAGGGATTATGTGAAACTTTAAACGCTTTTGAAGGTGAAATTGCTTCAACACTCTCAAATTCTCTCTTAGTAGCTCATTCAGAGTTTGAGACATCTTTTCAAACTGAATTTAGTAGAGAAAAATTACTCTCTTTCATTAAGAGTCACATTGATCAAATCAATTGCTTAACGTTACAATTATATTTAACAACCAAAATCGAAGCGGCTATTAAAAACAATTCCTTTGACACCGTCCTCAGTTTCATTACGGATAGCTTGAAAACTTTAACGGAATCTTTATTTAGTGACTGTAACACCGTCGATAGATTGAAAACTGAAAACTTTATTTTTGAAATTATTCATTATAAAACAGTTGTCAATAGTTTGAAAGCCATTGAGAATCCATCCCTAAACACATACGGATGGTTTTCAAAACAAAAGTTTTATATATCCAAATCCAACAAGGAGAAAACTTTGCTTATTAAACAAGGTAACTCTATTCTAACTTATGGATTTGAATATTTGGGCATTCAAAGGAAATTAGCATACACTCCATTGCTTGAATCAGCTTTTGTTTCAATGTCTGAATCCATAAACCAAAATTTGGGTTCCCTATTAGTAGGTCCAGCGGGTACAGGGAAAACTGAATCAATAAAGGCACTTGGTCATAACCTTGGGAGAATGGTTTTTGTATTTTGCTGTGATGAATCATTTGATTATGAGTCTGTTAGTAGGATACTCATTGGTATTTCTTGCGTTGGTGCTTGGGGATGTTTTGATGAATTTAATCGTTTAGAAAAGAACATGTTGTCGGCAATGTCAACTCAAATTGAGAAGATTGAAACTAGCTTGGCAAGTAGTGAAGCTAAGCCAATTGAGCTGCTTGGGAGACCTATTCTAGTTTCAAAACAAACAGGTATCTTTATTACAAATAATCCAAACTATGAAGGTAGATCTACTCTTCCAGATAACTTGAAAAACAAGTACATCACTTTTACAATGGCTAAGCCAGATAGTAAAATAATAGCTGATGTTATCTTTAGCACTCAAGGGTTCATCTACGGATGTAGTTTAGGAGAAAAAATTGTTCAATTTTATGACATCTTGTCTTCAAAATGCTCAAATCAGATCCATTACGATTTTGGATTACGTTCCATCAAATCTGTTTTGATTACATGTGGTAAACTTAAGAGAGATTATTCTAAGCTGGATAACTCTACGGAGTCTGATGAACAACAACTTGTGATGCAAAGTCTTTACAATGTTGTTTTACCAAAACTTATTCAAGATGATCGGAAAATATTTGAAACAGCCATACAGGAAGTTGTTCCTGGGTTTGTTAAAATGCAGCCAGATATGTACATACAAAATATGTTGAAAACAATCGCTCTTGAATCCGGATATATTGCGTCTGAAGAATGGATTCAAAAGGTTATTCAGGTTTTTGAGATCCAAAAGCTTCACCATGGATTTATTCTTGTTGGTAATTCAGGTTCTGGTAAAACTTCTGTTTTTAATTGTCTCTTAAAGGCAATCAATTTGATTTATGCCAAAGAAAATTTATGTTTCACCATAGATTCTAAAGTAATTGGCAAAAAATCATTATTTGGTAGTATGGACTACACTACTCGTGAATGGACTGATGGTATTTTTACTTCAATTATTCGAAAAGTTAAAGAGTCTGCAAGAGGAGAAGACAAAAAGAACATATGGATTGTATTTGATAGCGACGTTGATCCGGATTGGGTTGAAAATCTTAACAGCGTTTTAGATGACAACAAATTACTAACTTTACCAAATGGTGAAAGACTTGATATCCCAGATAACGTTAGGATTGTTTTTGAAGTGGAAAATTTGAAACATGCAACACCAGCAACAGTTAGTAGGTGTGGAATTGTATGGTTCGAGGACAATCTTTTCAACTGCTTCGATCACTATCAGAAACAATTGTTTGATTTATTTAACAGCAAAATTCAAGACGAAGATACATACAACGATAAACTTTCACCTCAAAACATTACTGTTGCTGACTATAAAAATATTCTAAAAACCAGTATTGATGAGATGTTACCCGAAAGTGTTGTTGACCAAGTTCTCAAATTGGCTAGTAAGTACCACGATGTTTTACATTCTGATGATAACTGTAAGTGGTCAAGCTTTTGCATATTGTTGAAGGATTCACTACTTGGAATATTAGAATACGTTATCAAAAACATTTATTTAGCTCATGGTGATTATTTAGAATATTTTGAAAAGCATATTGTACTGGCAATATTTTGGTCATTTGCTGCTGGGTTTGCTCACAATGATAGATTAAATTTTGAAAATGATTTGAGGTCGATACCACAATTCACTAGAAGTTTGGATACATTAACGCAATTAATAATGTATAGTGGGGTTTCATATGCCTCTTTTGAGTGGACGAACATTTCTGATAATGTTCCATCCTCCACTATTGATCCTCATATGGTTACTAAACCAGACCTTGTTATTCCAACTGTTGATACACTCACTTATGAAGAACAGATATTTAGAATTATAAACCAGAGGAAAGCTGTTATTTTATGCGGTCCTCCTGGTGCTGGTAAGACGATGCTTCTTTTATCATCTCTAAGAAAATCCAATGATTTTTCTTTGATTTCACTAAACTTTTCAAAGGAAACAATGCCAGAGTTAATAATAAGATCCCTTGAACATAATACCATATACCAGATGTCCTCATCTGGTTTGTCAATGAGTCCCTCAATTGCGGGTAAGTGGCTTGTTGTGTTCTGTGACGAACTGAATTTGCCTAATTGTGATAAATTTGAAACACAAATAGTTATTTCATTTATTCGTGGCTTGATTATTAATAAAGGATTCTGGCATCCAAAAAAGAGAGAGTGGGTAAATTTATACAATATTCAATTTGTTGGAGCTTGTAACCCACCTGATGGTACAACTAGGCAGGTTCTCAGTAAGAGGTTTCAGAATCAATGTGCTGTCGTTATGGTTGACTATCCAGGTAAAGAATCATTAAGACAGATTTATAAGGTATTCAATTCTGCAATTTTGAGATGTGTTCCTGATTTAATTGGATTTGCAGAGACATTGACTGAAGCAATGCTTGAAGTATACGATGCATATAGAAGTCAATTCAATGAAACAGATAAACCGCATTATATTTCCTCTCCAAGAGAATTAACAAGATGGACTCGTGGTCTCTTCCATGGTTTGAAGTCTTTAACAACATTGGACCTTGAAGGATTAGTGAGATTGTGGGCACACGAAGGGTTAAGATTGTTTTCTGATAAGTTAGCAACGGAATCTGATAGAAACTCAGTGATGAGCATTCTAAAGGATATCGCTATTAAACAGTTCCCATATATCAACTACGAAAAGGCCTTACTAACACCTATTTTGTATTCAGATTGGTTATCATATGATTATGAACCTGTTCAAAAAGACCAACTAAGGAAGTTTATGAAACAGAAGTTCGATACTTTTAGTGAAGAAGAATATAATACTCAAATCATATTATATGAAGATCTACTAGATCACGCTTTAAGAGTGGATAGAGTTTTGAAGAGTACTCAAGGACATTTGATATTGGTGGGGAATAGTGGTAGTGGTAAGACAACGATTGTTAAATTTGTAGCCTGGATGAATGGGATTAAATCTTATCAATTAAATGTTTCAAGAAACTACACGTTGTCTGATTTTGATGAGACTTTGAGAAGTCTTCTCTGGAAGTCTGGTGTTGATAATGAAAAAGTTTGTTTTATTATTGATGAATCGACTATTTTAGAAGCTTCATTCCTTGAAAGAATGAATACACTATTAGCCAATGCAGAGGTTCCAGGATTATACGAGGGTGATGATTACACCTCTTTGATGTCTGCATGTTCTAAATCTTCAAAAGAAACAGGGTTGCTTTTAGAATCAGACGAAGAACTATATTCTTGGTTTACATCCCAAGTTGCTGATAATTTTCATGTTGTATTCACTTTAAGTGATCCATATTCATCTGACTCGCCAATGTTTATTCAGTCAAATGCTTTATTTAACAGATGCGTTATCAATTGGATGGGAGATTGGAATGAAAATATTTTACATGAAATATCTACACAGATGTTAAAAAGACTTCCTATTGATGTACATGAAGATACCAGCGGTAATATAGGTATTCGTGAGGCTGTCATTTCTACCTTTGTCAACATTCAAAATATTGTTTCCAATTTAGGGACAGACTTAAACGTAGGTTCCGTTACATTTTTAAATATGATCAATGTTTTCGTGAAAATGTTTACTGACAAGGAAACTGGATTGCAAAGAAAGCAGCGGCACATAAACACTGGCTTAGATAAGATGAGAGAAACCGTTATTAAAGTTAAGAAACTGAATCAGATGCTGAATGACAAGAAAATAGAATTATCAGATAAGGAGAAGGATGCTCGTTTGGTTTTGGATAAAATGATTATGGACCAAAATGAATCTGAAAGAAAACAAGATATGTCGATTGAGATGCAAAAACTATTTGCTAAACAGGAGGAGAAGATCAAAATGAAGAGAGACTCTGTTATGAGAGACTTGCAAGAAGTCGAACCATTGATTCACGAAGCCCAACAAGGTGTCCAAAATATTAAAAAGCAGCACTTAACTGAAATGAGATCAATGAGAAACCCACCAGAAACTATTAAAATGGTTTTGGAATCGGTTTGTATTCTTTTAGGTTATCAAGTCGAGAATTGGAGTGCTGTACAACAAGTTGTCAGACAGGATGATTTTATTACCAGCATTGTTAATTATGATGGAGAATTTCAATTGACGGCTACAATGATTAACTTTATGGAGAACCATTATTTAAACCAACCGAACTACAATTACGATTCTGCGAATAGGGCATCCAAGGCACTTGGTCCTTTGATGATGTGGGTTAAAGCTCAGCTAAGATATGCTTCTATTATTGCTAAAGTTGAACCTTTAAGAGGAGAATTGCACAGGCTTGAATTAGAATTGGTTGATAGTAAAAGTAAATTAACAGCTATTGAAAGCATGATTACTGATTTAAGGAATGAGATTGCAACATACAAATTGAAATACAGTGAAGCAATCAGAGAAGCTGAATTTATTAAAATGGAAATGAAAAATGTAGAATCGAAGGTTAATAGAAGTATCAAATTACTTGAAAGTTTGAAAGCTGAAAGACTAAGATGGACTTCAAATATTGCCGAATATAAACAAGAACGTGAATTTATTATTGGTGATGCTATTTTAGGTGCAGTGTTTGCAACATTTTGTGGCAACCTTAGTGAAGCCAAGAGGTCTGAATTACTTAACCATTTAATCGTATATCTATCGGATTCAGGGATTAAATTTGATACTCAATTTAATGTTATCACTAAAATGGCAAACCCAGGACAAATCTTGGATTGGCAGGGCGAACAATTACCTGACGATAACCAGTTTATTGAGAATGTCTATATCATGAAATCCAATTACAATACCTTGTATCCTTTATTAATAGATCCAACAGGTCAAATGATTGAATTTCTGAAGAGATCAGAGAAGCCATTAATAGTTACTAGTTTCTTAGATGATGGGTATATTAAACAATTAGAGAATTGTATTAAATTTGGAGGCTCAATTTTGATCCAAGATGGTGAATATTATGATCCAATTATTAATAGATTAATTGGAAAGGACATTACACTTATTGGCGGCGGACGTGAAATTGTTCAAGTTGGTAATAAAGAAATTGATTTTGATTCTAAATTTAAGTTGTTCATTCATACTAAGAATGAAAATATTCGAATAATGCCATTCTTGAAAAATCGTATGAAGCTTTTAAATTTTGCATTTACAGATGAAACTTTAAGAAATGAAGCATTGAATTTGACGTTAAAAAGTGAAAGACCTGATATTGAATCGAAGAGATTATCATTATTGAGAACAAAAGATGAATATAAGGAACGTTTAAGAGGCTACGAAAGAGATTTATTAGATGCAATTAATAAAAGTAAAGACAATATTCTTGAAAATGAAGATTTGTTAGAGAATTTAGAACTTTTAAAGATTAAATCGAATGAAATTTCGTTGAAGACGGTTGAAATTGATGAAGTTATTGATACATTTAACGGTATTCTAATTGAATTCAAACCTTTAGGTGAATTATATGTTGATGTTACTAACGTCGTGAACTCTCTTTGCAAAATTAATAGTATATACAAGTTTGCTACGGATACTTCGAAAAAGATATTGCAATCTGTTTTAACAGAAAATAAAGGACTTGGATCTTCTCAATTGTTAAAATCCTTAATTGAAAAAGCATATTACATGCTTTCTTCAAGTCTGTTGAGGGATGATAATGAAACTATGAAAAAGATCTTTCAGGAAGTTGCTATTAAGCATAAGATAGCAGTGAATGAGATACAATTTAATAATTGTTCAATTACAGGCAGCATTGAGCAGTCTCAATTTTTGTTAATGAGATCACCAGAAGGTTTTGATCCTTCGATTATTATTGAACAAGTAGGAAAGTCATTTAGTGTTGAAGTTGAAAAATACTCTATGGGTCAAATTGGAGGATTCCAAATTGCTAAAAATAAGATATTGAATGCCTTTGAAGGAAATCAATGGGTAATTATTGAAAATCTTGAGATGTCATTAGAGTTGATTGAATCAATTCCTAGATTAATAGATGATTTAAATCAACATGATAATTCAAGAAATTTCAAATTATTTTTGACTACAAAATTTAACAGCAAGATACCATCAACAGTTATTGAATCTTGCCGACAAACTGTGTTTGAAGTTCAAAGTGGTGTTAAGTTAATCATGGCCTCACATTTAACTAATAAGAATTACAAGTATAATATAATCAGAAACTTGAAACCAAGGCAACTTGGAATGCTCTTTTTGGCCACTACTTGGTTATATACTTTGATAATTGAAAAATTGAAATTCACACCATTGGTATTTAGTCAAAGGTACGAAATAAACGAAACTGATTTGTTAATATCATTAAAATTTGTTGAAGATTTGATGCTATCCTATAATGGTGAATATATTGAAGGGTTGATTCCGTTTGATGTCATTATAGAAATGATTGGTTCAATTTTATTTGGTGGTAAAGTCGACGATATAGACGATAAGAGGATCATTTTACATTTAGCAAAACAATTGTTTGTTCCTGAAATGTTTGACGGGTACAATTTGCTTGCTGGTACCTGTAATAAGTTACTTTCGCCTGTGAATTATTATGATCAAGAGGTCATGCAGAATTGGGTGAATGAATTACCTCAAGTTGAACCATTGAGTTGGCTAGGATTAGAAGAAGAAGTTCGGATTAAGTTAGATTCAGAAAAAGAGCATGTTAGTGAAGTCAACTTAAAGAAAATATGGAAGTGATGAATAGTGTTTAGGTATCCTTAAATTCTCGAAAGGTGTAATACAATTAACATAGCTAATATTTTAGATACTCACCACCATATAGAAAAGTAGTTTGAGGGTGAAAAAAAGCACTTTCTAAAAAATACTTTACAATAGTATTTTCTTCTTGTACTGTAGTCAAAACTAGATTAAACTAAAGAATGGGATTGTTCTGGGCCAACGGAAAGTCTGAAACTTCCAAATCTACTACACCCCCATTAACAAACGATGACTTATCATCAAATTCTAACAATCTTCCATCGGACTTAGAACAATACCTTCAAACAAAGGAATCACAATTAAGTGATCGTGAATTCAAGGATCTTTTACGTCGTCAGAGCGAACAACATCAGCAACCAAGTTTTGAAGAAGAAATAAGAATAAAGCAGCAACAGAAACAAGAGCAGAATCAAAGTTTTAAAGATAGTGAAAACAAGGAAGGAAGAGAAATCCCATTTATTGAATTACCACATCACCCTATTGAAACCCCAAAGAATTATATCAATTTAGACGTTGAAACTTATCGTCGACAAAACGATACTAGAGAAAGCGTTTTAGTTAACTGTAGTGAAATTCAATCAAAGTTTTATAAATGCTTAGCAAAGCAAAGTACTTGGGATAGATTACAGTCAGTTGGTAGGTTACAGAGTGATGAGTGTACAGCATTAGCTGATTTCTTTGTTGCCTGCTCAGATGTTCAAAAGAAGGCCTTTGGTGTCTTTGATTATGATTCCTTAGAAACTATTGAAGAAATGAGTGATGCTAGACGAACAATTGATCAAATATTTAATGAAAGTTTTAAAAATATTGATCAGGTTAGAGACAGGACTAAATTTAACGAATATTCCAAGTTACTGAGAAAAGAAAGAGAAGCATTTCACGATAGGCATGGTAAGTAATATATTTGATACATAATATCAGTACATTCATAGTCTTGTGAATAATTTACTTTTAGTTTAATTAAATAGAATAGAATATATTTATTTTTCTTTTAAATATTTTATTGGTATTAAATATTATTAAATTCCAAATATTATAGATTAATCAAAATTATCAAATGAAATAACAAAAAGTTAAAAGAATTATTATTGTTGAAAGACAAAAATGATAATAGCGTTCACAAAAGGTAAATTAAATTTAAGTAGACTTTTCGTGTTGAGTGGAGACTCTCTTCATGGAAGCAACGAAATCTTCGAAAGATCTGTTGTTAGATTCTTCCTTCTTTCTACCATTAACCCAATCGTCAAAGGCTTGAGATTCAGACATCATGTAGTAAGCACCACCCATGACACAGAAGACACCGAAAGACCAGATCCAGACTCTGACGACAGTAACAATGTCATTCCAGTTTTGGGACCACCAACCGAACAAAGTGAAACAGGTAGCAAGAATATCAACGATAAGAACTGCACCTGATAATTGCCAAGATGGGATGGAAGACCAGAAAGGACCAACAG